>OZ012740.1:25359222-25829222 GCA_963859935.3 Lathyrus sativus | reverse complement strand
GAGTTGGAGTATTAGTCTCTATTGTCTCATATTGTTGCTCATTACCTTGTTCAATTGATTCCTCTAACTGATAATTCTCAACTATAGAACTTTCTAGGACATCGTCCACCTTGGCATAAACTACCCCACTCGGTTATTATTTTCTTATACATGTATTATGTGTATCCATACATCTTAAAGATCACATATCTACTACATTATTAAAGATCCATACATCATATTTCTATTATCGTCATTTCACATGATTGCTAATTACCTCTGTAAAATTTACCAAGGTTTACGGGAACATAGTTCTCAAAGAATTCTTTGTGCGTAGTAGCATGAAAAGATTCTCTAGAGTCTAACATCCAAAACTCTTTTTTTAACTCTTTCGTGCATTCTTTAATTTATTTCTGTAGTGTTCAAATTTCCCACAATTCCAAAATTTGATTGACTTCGAGTTATGGAATCTCAAAGGACTTCGGGATATGGACCTCCTATTCTTTGACTATCCACATCCATTTCCTTTGATTAAATTTCTTCCACTTAACTTAGTATGAAATATGAACAAGTTGATGATTATCCTGACTCTCTCCATTGGATCTCTTCATTGAGAACTATATCACGAACATCATTGAACTTCAACTTATTCTCTCTTGTTGAAATGCGTCACAACTATGACAATAGTATTCCAACTTTCTGGTAGAGAAGACAAAAGTACCAATGGTCGTACTTGATCATCAAATTCAATCGCGATTGAACTCGCTAATGTTCGAATGATATTGAGTTATTTATATGTTGCACTGATGATGTGCCTTCCATCATCCGTAATTTGAATAACAGCTTCATCATATTTGAAGCGGTCAACTTTTCAACTTTTCATACATGTCAGAAAAAGCTGACATAAGTTTTGCCTTTTTTTTTTGTTTTTTAAAATTTTGCAATGTTGAAAGAAACATTACGTAATAATGTCAACCATATGACTCCAAGGGCTTGCCTATCAAGAAGAGCCCATTTTTCATCTATCACGCCCTCTGATTTTTTTCCTATGCGTAGTTGATACATATTTTTCTAATACAAATAATCCTCAATTTGGATCTTTCAAAAGTGAAAATTTGAACCATTGAACCTTTTAATTTTTACCTTTTTTTTCATCTGCTATCATCACTCCCACTCAATTATGATTTTTCTTTTAAATCATTTCTAACAATTTCTCGTGAAATATTGTAGAATTCTAAATCACCTATAATTCCAATTGTTAAGAAAAATTATGCTAGGCTTTGATGTAATGTCATATTTGTTTTAGTGAAAATAAATGACACATCAATTAATTACAGATTTCGGCTAATAATTCCTGTCTCAAAACTGTTGCATATCTCTATAAAAACAGAAAATATTTAATATTTAAAACATATTTAAAACACTCGCAAGTCACAAGCCAAATACCTAGATCCTAAACTATTTCTATCTTGTTTTTCTCTCTTTTTCTTTACTTCTTGTTGGATTTACATTGTATTATTATATATGAATATATATATATATATATATATATATATATATATATATATATATATATATATATATATATATATATATATATATATATATATATATATATATATATATATATATATATATATATATATATATATATATATATATATATATATATATAATTTTAAAACTCGTATCATTTATTATTTTTGTGAGCACGTTAAAAGATAATTGCATTGTTTAAAAATATGACTCTTTTATTTAATTAATTTAATTACTTCCTATTCAATTTTAACTTTTTATATTTATAGAGATTATTTTCCTTATTAATCTATTAATTCTTTTTTAGGATTGTTGTTGTATTTAGCCATTCTTTTTAAAATTCAATATACTATTAATTATTATCTGCAAATAAAGGTCTTAATAATCTATCATAAAAAATACAATAAATAATTAAAGATAATATTTGAAGGAGTTAAACAATTATACTAGAAAAGTTAAAAAAAAGAATATTTAAAAGATTACACAAAACAAAAACATGATCGAATGTGAAAAACCACCATGAATAAGACAGAATCCTTCAAAACGTAACAAGAGCACCCTTTCTAAAAATGAGGTCAAAATATGTAAATTGTTATTAACTCAAGTAGCGAACTAAAATGTTCACCCTATAAGAAAAAGAAAATGAGTAGAGAATTAAAATTTTCCAAGAAGTGAATATATTCTTGTCTTTTAAATCCTTCAAATAACATTCTTGAAAAAATTATAAATATTTAAATTAAAAAGTTATAACTTCAAAATATGGTGATAGGTGTAGGGTCATCTTATTTATAAAGTACTTAACTTCCAATTTTTAAACAAGGTGAGATTTAATAGTCACATTTGTTGCTTAATACAACTCACTTATTTCTCAATAATCCCCCCTCTAGTGTGAGTCCATCCACTATGCTCACCCTCAAGTAGAAATTTTTTCATCCACATGTTTGTTCCGCCGTTGAGAGACATCTTTATCTCGTCATAGTCACTTCAACGAGATACGTTCTCTGACCACTATGTCAGGAAGACTTTCGACACAATGAGTCGGTCCCTTACTTGAACAATTGGCTTTGATACCATTGATGAATCATCATGAGAGAAAACATTCACATTGGATCAAACATTCACCTAAAGATGAAAAACTCATTCAAATAAGTAAGAGAGACACCACATATTCAACAAAAATTTTAAGGTGATAGGTGTGCAGATCCTCTTATAAAGTACGCCACCTCCATTTTTTTTATAAATAATATGAGACTTAAAACTCACACTTGTTTCTCAACACAACTCAAACTTATTTCTCAATAATTAGGTTGTTTAGCTTTTTCTTTTAATTGAAATTTCAGATTTAATTATTGATTTTACACATTGCTATTGCTCTTTGTTACTATTGTTTGTTATTATGCATGTAAATTTAATTTTCTCCTAATTATATCCGGAGTTTTAAAAAACTTTCCGATATTGTAAAAAAAGTCACGATAAAATAGTATTAGAAAGTGTTGATGTTAATACTGTTATTATCCATATGCAGTTTTTTACTGTCATAAAACAGATAAAACTGAAGTTTATTCTGTGATTTTAGAAGGTGTTGATGGAAATAGAGTTAAAGCTGTTGCTGTTTGTCACACTGAGACAACACAATGGAGTCATAACCATTTGGCTTTTCAAGTGCTTAATGTTCAACCTGGAACTGAACCAGTTTGCCACTTTTTCACACAGGAGCATGTTGTTTGGATTTCCAAGTAAAAACACCAATTGCATCCATTGTCAAAATATGTAATATCCATGAATAATAACAAGTATAATACAATAATTGCTTATAAATGAAGTTGCTTTATACTTCTTGTACAAGTGGTATAAATTTTATATTGTGAAATCATCATTAGTATTACTTTATATAAAAATTTGATGTCTAGTTAATTTAAAATGTTTATTTATTTATGTTTACAAGGTTGTGTATATCTACACAGTTTTAGAATTTGGTTAGGGTTGTTCAGTCGACCCACATACTTCAGTGCATCGAGAGAGAAAGTTAAAATGACGGGAGTTTTTGAAGATAGTAAAAAGTGAACAAGGTTGTGTATATCTACACAGTTTTAGAATTTGGTTAGGGTTGTTCAGTCGACCCACATACTTCAGTGCATCGAGAGAGAAAGTTAAAATGACGGGAGTTTTTGAAGATAGTAAAAAGTGACTTCAAGCACAAGAAAAATGTGAACTGTAATATTTAAAAATTGTGATTAATTTAAAAAATTGTTTACTTAAAACAACAATTTGTGTTAGTATTTAAATAACATTGAGAGAAACAACGGAAAGAAATAATGTGGAAAATATTAAATGATAAAATATAAAGAGATAGGGTTAGAGAGATGACACTGAAATTTATAAAGGTTTAAATCTTGATATATTCCTCTCTCCATGAGATCTTCTTGAGAGTTTTAACAATAATTTGAGCTTGTTTAAGTTATACCTACAAATCTTTATTACAAACGATACGAGAGATTTTACATAAACTTATTCCCCTAACTAAACAAGAACTTTTATCACGCCGAACTCACGAATTGAGTAGAGATTTTACTAGGTAATCTCAAGAACCAAACAAAAAATTTATCGGGATAAGTTCTAGAACCAAACAGAGATTTTCACAAATTTATCTCTAGAACCAAACACAATAACCTTTTAGAGAATTGCACTCTTGAAATAATCAAACAAGGAACGACACCAATATAAAAACTTCGTCATAAGTATTTTTCATTCACAAAGCATTAAGACAACTTTTAGTGAAAGGAAACATAGAAATTAGTGGATGAGAGTAAAGAAGGAGAAAAGAATGAGAGAACTCTGAATTCTTGTGTGTTTTTTAATGAGGAGAAACTTTCTTTATTTCAGAAAAGATTTTTCTAAAAAAAGAAACGATTTATGGAAAATTGAGTGCATTAATCAATTATTTGACCTCATAATTGATTATGGCACTCCAAAAATGAAAATATTATTTTTTTTTTTGTCGTTACCAATCGATTATAGGATGTTCCAATTGATTTTAGGCGTTACAAAGTGAAATAATCTATTGTCCTTGAGGGCTAATCGAGTATCCTTTGTAAAAAAAGGCTTATAATTGATTAGAACATTTTACTAATCTATTAGACAGACATTTAAAATATTTTTAGGTGGTTTTATTAAATAGAAGAGACTTCAAAAAGGTTTTACATGTGATAGTTGCCTTAGTAAATTAGTAGTTATTCTTATAATTTCATAATACTCTGATGACTCAGACATACACGATCAAGCGAGCTTTCATACTTCATCTCTTTCACAACTCTAAAGATTCAAGTTTCTTTGCTAGATACAGTAGTCATATAAGCACTTTACTGGAACCATGAATCTTCTACTTGATGATGCTTGAGATATATTCAAGTTAATCAGATCACCATTATTAGAGACTTGAAAAAGTATTACCACCGACTCCAACAAGCATCATTATTGTCGTCATCAAGACAATAAGACAGTAAATGGCATCAGAATCATTGGCTCAACAGAAGTTGTATTGGCTCCATATCTACAAGCACATATATCTATAGTATTCCCCTTTTTAATGATGACAATGCATCTATCAGGGAGGTGGTGAAAGAGAAAACACAAAGATAAAATTTAAAGTGGTTAAAATTCTCTCAGATGAGTAGAGAGTATAATTTACTCCTTAAGAGTACACTTTTTCCCCCTTTGGCATGATACAAAAAAGTAAAAATAAAAAAAAAAGATGTTATAAGAAAGAGTAAACACATAAACTATATGATTGCTCAAGTAGAAAGAATGAGTTACAAGATAAAGAGATGAACAAGAACATTCTATAGTGAGACACAAATAAGAAGGACATAAGATCATATTTCTCCCCACAAATGGCAATATCCAACTTTGAGATCAAATAGTGGGTAAGCTTTAGAGGACTTCCTCCCCTTAATTCGTTCTTGGGCAAAGCTCTGTTATCCTTGAAGCTTTCTAAATTGATAGGAACTTCTAGAATATACTTATTTCTTATTGAGTTTCCTTTTAGGAGATTTTTCCCTTAGGAAATCTTTGTACAACTTCTTTTAAGACTCCTTGATCTTTTGGGCCTTGGATTGATATTGGTCTATAGGCATACTACTTTTGTCACCCTTTGCTCCAAAAACATTTCAAATTCAACCAAGGATTGTAAAAATAAATTTACATTACTAAGAAATTGAAAAAATACTTACTACGGAGTCAAATAGAGTTTTCTGATTTTTCAACCTCTATTAAGTGTACTACCTCAAATCCTCAATGTAACTTGAGAAAACTCTCATTTACAAGGGAATGACAAACTGTTGTCATTTTTACTGCTCTACAAATCATTTGATGTAAGAGTTAATCCAATTACAAGACTTGTAAAATCATTACAAATTTATCACATCAACCTTCTAAAAGGTTCCATGATCACTAGGATCACCACAACCATTAAACAACACCCTTGACATGATCAAAGATATCAAATGGAACTGGGAAACATTTGTATCTTATATATTCACATGATTTTCACAACTTCATTGAATTTGCAAAGAAGACTCTTTCAAAGATGCAAAACATTCTTTTTTATCTTTGTTGGTGTAGAGCTTTAGATTTCTTTGCATATTCCTTAGGTGTATTTGTAATCCAAGACAGTATTGAAGCTCTCACATTATAGACCTTTCAAATTTAATCTGTATCATATTAAAAAAGTCCTTGCACAAGGACTTTTTGGTAGCATTGGTTCGACAAAAGTATGGACAAGAAAAGTTTATGCTCAATTTGAAAAGGGATGCATCGTCCTTCCTTCTTAGAAACTTATTTTCAAGCAAAAAAATTATTAGACTTTCAAACCAAGCTCTAGGAGCTTGCTTCAAATCGTATAAATCCTTTTTAATTTTGCTAACATGAGTGAGAAGGGTTTTATAAAACTGAGAGAATGATCAACATACACTTCCTTATGGATGTAATCATTCAAGAACACACTATTTACATTCATTTAGAAGAGTTAAGAAAATTATAACGCGTGAGAAAGCTAGAAGCATCCTTATGGCTTTTAATCGAGCTACACGAGCATAAGTTTCACTAAAAACCATGTCTTCTTATTGATTTTAACCTTTCGCAATGAGTCTTATTTTATTTTTCAAAACATTTCCAAAAATATCAAGCTTGTTGCAAAAGACCCACTTAGGTTCCAATCACTAGATTTTCTTTCAAATTTATTTTCTTCTTGCCTTGTGATCTTAACTGATCAGAAAGGAATCAGCGGTCTGCCACACGTCGTGAGCTCCTGTGTTCACCGGTGTTGATAAGGGGGAGGGGGTGTACCTGTAAGGTACTCCGATGCCTAAGTGAGTAACAGAGTTTTTAGAAAAGCAAGTACACAGAGATTAAGTGTGTAGAATGGAATACCTGACCCTCTAGTGAAAGAGAATATTTATAATGTGCCCCTAGCGCATGGCCAACGGTTACTTGGCACTGGGCTGGATTGCAAGGCCCAATAGAACAACAGTCAGGATTTACATGGCGTATGAAAGACCAGTATGTGGTCTTTGCCCTGGATCAACTGTCCCGTGATCTTCGGAAGGTGTGCTGACCAGTTCTTTCAAAAGTGGGTAGTTGTCTGATGACGTGTCTCCACGTGGGGGCACGTGGAGAACGTGGGGGAGACGTGTGGGAGCTCCCCGTGGTAGGTAGTGGTCTACTCGACGACAGTATTACGTGTGCCCGACAAAAGGGGAATTGGGCCTTGTTGGGTCTGCCTAACGTAGTATTGGGTTGAGCTGCCTGACTGAGGGGCAGGTCTCGGCCCAGTCCAGAACACCTTGTAATAGATTAACGTTCTCACTTCCTCTCTTTCATAACTCTGAAACTTCAAGTTTCTTTGTCAAATGCACCGATCATATAAGCATTTTATTGAAACCTTGAATGTTTTGCTTGATGAGGCTTAAGATATCTTAAAGTTAATCACCACCATAAAATATTTGAAAACTTTTTACCATCGACTTTAACAAGCATCAGTGTTGTCGTTATCAAAACACCAAGATAGTCAACAACATCATGATAATTTATTCAACAACAGCTGTATTGGCTTCTGTTAGATCCCATTTAGATTAGATATTTGGTTTCTTTTTGGTAGTATTTTCACTCAATTTTATCTAATAATGTTTGATTTCGTAGTTGAATTGGTTTAGTTTGATTTTATGCGATCCAAGCGAAGAATGTTTGTAATATTGCTGTTAGTGTGCAGGATTGACACTATTAAGAGCACTTGGGATCAAGGCAAAGCAGTTGGGAGATGTTGCAAATCAGGACATTCGCCTGGCGAGCCACAGCGAGTGACAGCGAATATTCGCCAGGCGAGTGCAGGCGAACTGGGGCGAATAAATCAGATTTAACTCCCAGACCCAAAGGATAGGAAGTTCGCCAGGCGAAGGTTCCAGCGAAGCTTCGCTACCATTCGCCTGGCGAAGGTGCTGGCGAAGAAGTGGTAGCTTTCCTCATGCAGATTCCAGTAGCAAAACCACCCAAAGTTCGCCTAGCGAGTGAAGCCAGCGAATGTTCGCCCGGCGAGTGTTTTGTTCGCCTGGCGAATGCACGATTCCTAAGGGCGGTTTGCTGATCAAAGGCACTTTGAAGTGCCATGTTAAGTTGGTTCGTCGGGCGAATGAATGCCTTCGCCAGGCGAATGTGCGCAGACAGCACATCATTTTTACTTTATTTGTTGCTCTATTTAGCCCATACTTGGTACTTGAAAAGCCATCATCTTGCAAAATCAGAAAAAAAATCATTATTGGATAACTCTAGAACCCTAAATACTTGAGTTCTTCTTCATCTTTACTACTTTTGGTAATCAAGAGAAGTGGAAGCACATCCTTCATTGTTTCTTCAAAGTGGATGTTCTTCATCTTCTCCTTTCTTCTTGTTAAAGCTACCATGAAAATGTGTAGCTAAACTCATCTTTTGTCAAGGTTAGATGTAGGTGATTATTAAACTTTGTATGTGTATGGATGATCATCATTTGTAAACTCTTGAATGATTAATATAAGGTGAAAACTTTGTTTCATTTACAATCTTTTGTGTTGGTTGATGATTGAGAAATATTTTCCAACTCTAGACCTAAGTTTTCATCCTTCTCTTTTCTTGAGCTAGAGATAGTCTTGAAATGTTTTGTTCACTTATAATATTGAACTTTAAAGTTGCCATTTGATAGATTGTGTGAGAGATCAACAATGGATCAAAATGGTAAATCTCACAATATGAGTTAGAGATAATCATATTGAGAGGATGTTGTGGATGTATTGATCATTAAAAGGAGTTTGTTAAATGTTGATTGGAAATATGCATGCAAAGTGATTACCGAACCCTAACTTTGGCAATATTTATTAAAACCGTTCAAATCATTACTTTACCGCATTTATTACTCACATGCAAAAGTTACCATTGTTTTAAAACCAAACACTTTGTTACTACAAAGTTACGAATTTAACAACTGTAGAAAGGCTGCAAAATTTCATATTCCCTGTGGAGACGATAACAAAAACCCGACACTCAACCACTATTTTAACAAAATGGCGCCGTTGCCGGGGAATATAAATTGATATTGCAAGCATCGCAATAGTTGTTGAATTTTTAGCTTTGAATTTTTGACTTGTGCTTGTAATTTGTTTGGTTTAGTGTGCAGCCCTTGTTTATGCGAGGACAAATTCCCGAGGACCAACTCCTTTTTGATCCCGAAATCGAGAGGACCGCGAGAAGATTGAATAGCAAAACAAGACGAAGGAGGCAACTTGCGAAGCAAAGCCAAAGACAAGGAGAAAGTTCTTCTACTACAACACCACCAATACATTTCACACCAGTTATGGCAGAACCACCACCACCGCCACCTCCAGTGTCAACTCCATGTACAAATAGTCCGAGACATATGGCTCAGTTCGCACGAAATCTCCAAAATGGAAGACAAGCGGAGATGAAGACGGGGATCCTTGCTCTAGTCTATCAAAATCCTTTCACAGGATTAGACCACGAGGACCCATTCACACATCTTACCAAGTTCTATGAGATTGCGGGCGCAACTGGAGCTACTGAGGCTGATGAAGAGTCATTGTTCAGGAGACTATTCCCTCACTCCCTAATTGGGAAAGCGAAAGAGTGGTATCTTGATCAATCAACGACAATTATGACGGACTGGAATTTATTGGAGGAGAAGTTCCTTGAACGGTTTTTCCCACATAACCGGTTCATGGAAGCTAAGACGGCAATCGCGGTATTTTCCCAAGGAGCGAATGAATCGCTAAACGAAGCCTGGGAGCGCTACAAGTCCATGTTAAGGAAGTGCAAAGGCCATGGTTTCGATGAGCTTACTCAAGTGCATATTTTCCGCAACGGACTCCTTTCGGTCCACAAGACCTTATTGGATGCCACGGCGGGGGGATCTTTGATGTCAAAGAGTGCCGATGATGCAACATCTATTATAGAAAAGATGGCACTTAATGATCATCAAGGGAACCATAATCGAGGGGTAACTCAAAGGAAATCGGGAGTGCTCGAGTTGGGGACGAATGATGCAATCCTTGCCCAAAACAAGCTCATTTCACAACAAGTGGAACTTTTAACTCAACAAATCAAGGGGTTGAAAGAACCATCAAAAGCTAAACAAATAGCTTGTTGTGAACTTTGTAAAGGAGAACATGATACCGGATATTGTCCGCCTCCCGGATTTGAAGAAGTTAACTACATGGCAAACCAAAGAGATTATCAACAAAGGCAACCTCAACAACAACAACCATATCAACATCCTCAACAACAACACCAACAAATCTATCAAGGTAATCAAGGATACCAATCTAGAAGTAACTACCAAAATAACCAAGGTTATGGAGGTGGTAACTCTAACCGTCAAAATCCGTATGCACCTCAACAACCGCCGGTTGCAACTTCTAAGCTAGAAGATACGTTGACGCAATTCATGCAAATGTCTATAGCAAATCAAAAAAGTAATGATGCGGCGATAAAAAATCTTGAAACTCAAGTTGGGCAACTCGCTAAGCAATTAGCGGAACAACAAGCCGGACCATCTTTCTCGGCAAATACGCAAACAAATCCGAAGGAGCATTGTAAGGCGATAAGGACGAGAAGTGGGAGGGAGTTGATTGACGAAAGTAAAAAAAGAGAGGTGGAGAAAAAAATTGATGAGAAACTTGATGGAGAGGTTGGTGAATGGAGTGAGGAGGAAATGGAAAATAATGAAAAAAATGGTGAAGTTGAAAAAGAAAAAAAGGTTGAAGTTGAAAACAATACAAATGAAGTAGTGGAAAATAACGAAAGTGAGAAAGTGAAAGTGGATGAAGTGAAAAAGCGGAGAGAAAGAAACGCAAGAGTGTCTAGAGGAAAGGAGGTAGTGAGCACTACTCCGATTCAAAATTTACCGTATCCCCATTCCCCATCTAAGAGAGAAAATGAACGGCATTACGCCCGGTTCATGGATATTTTCAAACAATTGCAAATCAACATTCCGTTCGCCGAAGCTTTGGAACAAATGCCGAAGTATGCCAAATTTATGAAGGACATACTTACGAAAAAGCGAAGGTACACGGAGCCGGAAACAATAGTACTAGATGCAAGTTGTAGCGCCATCATCCAACGTACTCTACCAAGAAAGGAAGTTGATCCGGGAAGAGTCACATTGCCGGTTACCATTGGTGACTTTTATGTGGGAAAAGGATTAATTGATTTGGGGTCAAGCATAAATCTTATTCCTTTGTCTATTGTGAAAAAGCTTGGCAACATTGAGATTAAAGCCATCCGAATGACGTTACAACTAGCCGATAAGTCCACTACTCATCCTCATGGAGTAGCTCAAGACGTGTTGGTAAAAGTGGACAGGTTCTTTTTTCCGGTGGATTTTATCGTTATCGATATGGAGGAAGATGATGATGCGCCTTTGATTCTTGGAAGGCCTTTCATGAAAACCGCTCGGATGATGATTGATGTAGATGACGGTTTGATGAAAGTGAGAGTACAAAACGAAGAGGTCACTTTTGACCTTTTTGAAGCAATGAAGCATTCAAAAGACAAGCATGATAGTTTCCGAGTTGATGTAATTGAGGAAGCAACCGATGAAGTTGCAAAGCATGTTCACAACATCACTCCTATTGAGCTAGCCCTTAATGACTCCTTTCAAGTGTTCACTCTTGAAGAAGAGGAAGCTCTAGATGAATGTTTGAGAGAGCTAGATAGTCTTAAGGATTTGCACCCATGGGAAGTGGAGGAAGAAGTCTTAAAAAAAGAGGACAAGGATGAAAAGCCAGTCATTGAATTGAAGGACTTACCAAGTGATTTGAAATATGCATTTTTAGATGAAACCAAGGAGAAGCCGGTTATCATTAGCAACCTCTTGTCAAAACATGAAGAAACTCTTTTAATTGATGTGTTGAAGAAAAATCAAGAAGCAATGGGATGGACTCTTTCCGATCTAAAAGGAATTAGTCCTTCTTATTGTATGCACAAAATTTTAATGGAGGAGGATTTCAAGCCGGTAGCTCAACCGCAACGCCGTTTGAATCCTACAATGAAAGAGGTTGTTAGGAAAGAAGTTGTAAAGCTTTTGGATGCGGGAATGATCTACCCGATCTCGGATAGTCCTTGGGTGAGTCCGGTACATGTGGTTCCTAAGAAAGGAGGCATTACCGTAATCCGCAACGAGAAAAATGAGTTGATTCCCACAAAGATAGCAACGGGGTGGAGGATGTGCATAGACTATAGGCGGTTAAATACCGCAACTAGAAAAGACCACTTCCCACTTCCGTTCATGGACCAAATGCTAGAGAGACTTTCGGGACAAGAATTCTATTGTTTTCTAGATGGCTATTCCGGATACAACCAAATTGCGGTTGACCCGGCTGATCACGAGAAGACCGCATTCACATGTCCATTTGGAATATTTGCCTACCGCAAAATGCCATTCGGATTGTGTAATGCGCCGGCAACTTTCCAAAGATGCATGCAAGCCATTTTTGCCGATCTTATAGAGAAGACAATGGAAGTTTTTATGGATGACTTTTCGGTGTTTGGAGGATCATTCGGTTTATGCTTGGAAAATTTGAAAATTGTCCTTGAAAGGTGTGTGAAGACCAACCTAGTGCTAAATTGGGAGAAGTGCCACTTTATGGTTACGGAGGGGATTGTTCTCGGCCACAAAGTCTCGTCAAGAGGACTAGAAGTGGATCGTGCAAAGGTAGATGTGATAGAGAAATTGCCTCCTCCATCTAACTTAAAGGGAATCAGAAGCTTTCTTGGGCATGCCGGTTTCTACCGGCGATTCATCAAAGACTTTTCAAAGGTGGCTAGACCTTTGAGCAATTTGCTCGCCAAAGACCAGGTATTTCTCCTTACTGATGAATGTTTAGAAGCCTTTGAGATATTAAAAAAAAAGTTAGTCACCGCTCCAATCATAGTCGCTCCAAATTGGAATTTCAATTTTGAACTGATGTGTGACGCTAGCGACTATGCTATCGGAGCGGTGCTTGGCCAACGGAAAGAAAAAAAATTTCATACCATACACTATGCGAGCAAAGTTCTTAATGAGGCTCAAGTTAATTACGCCACAACTGAAAAAGAATTGCTCGCAATAGTGTATGCTCTCGAAAAATTTCGGTCATATCTCATTGGCTCGAAAGTTATTGTTTACACTGATCATGCGGCGATCAAATTTCTGCTAACCAAGCCGGATTCTAAGCAAAGGCTTATCCGGTGGATCCTTTTATTGCAAGAATTCGATGTTGAAATTAAAGACAAAAAAGGATCCGAAAATGTGGTAGCAGACCATTTGTCTCGCCTTGTCAACACTGAGGTGACTACCTTAGAACAGGACATCCGAGAAGAGTTTCCAGACGAAAAACTTTTTAAAGTGCAAGTGAGACCGTGGTTTGCGGATTTCGCAAACCACAAGGCGAGTGGTTTCGTGCCGCTCGACCTAACTCCCAACCAAAAAAGGAAATTCTTATCAGATGCCAAGTACTATGTGTGGGATGATCCATACCTGTTTAAGCTGGGAGGTGATAATTTGTTGAGGCGATGTGTTACGGGTGATGAGGCCCAAAGTATCCTATGGCACTGTCACAATTCGCCTTATGGCGGGCATTTTAATGGGGCAAGAACGGCGAATAAAGTCCTTCAATCGGGATTCTATTGGCCTTCTATTTTTAAAGACGCAAATGCTCATGCGCAAAATTGTGATAGTTGCCAAAGGATAGGTGGTATTGGAAAGAGAGATGAGATGCCTCTTCAAAATATTCAAGAGGTGGAGTTGTTTGATTGCTGGGGCATTGACTTTGTCGGACCGTTTCCACCATCTTTTGGAAATGAATACTTATTGGTGGCTGTTGATTATGTGTCTAAGTGGGTTGAGGCGATTGCTTCACCGAGAGCGGATGCTAAGACGGTAATAAGTTTTTTAAAAAGAAATATTTTTTCCCGTTTTGGTACCCCTCGAGTGTTGATAAGTGACGGAGGATCACACTTCTGCAATGCACCGTTAGAAAAAGTCTTACAACATTACGGTGTAACGCATAAGGTGACAACTCCGTATCACCCACAGGCTAATGGTCAAGCCGAGGTCTCAAATAGAGAGATAAAAAAAATTCTGGAAAAAACTGTGTCCAACTCTAGGAAGGATTGGTCACAAAAATTGGATGAAGCTTTGTGGGCGTACCGCACGGCCTATAAAGCTCCAATTGGGCTAACTCCATTTCAATTGGTTTTCGGTAAAACCTGTCATTTACCGGTTGAAATGGAGCACAAGGCTTTGTGGGCTTTAAAATTTTTAAATTTTGATCATGAGCTAGCTGGTGATAAAAGGAAAGTGCAACTTCTTGAGCTGGAAGAGATGCGCAATGCCGCATACCACTCAAGTTGGTTGTACAAAGAAAAGGTGAAAGAATACCACGACAAAAAGCTCCGCAAGAAAGAATTCGCATCCGGGCAGCTTGTGCTGTTGTTTAATTCCAGGTTGAGGCTTTTCCCTGGAAAATTAAAATCCAAGTGGTCCGGACCTTTCCGAGTCAAAGAAGTCAAATCTTTCGGAGCGGTGGTAATTGAGGATTTGGAAAAGAAAGACTGTTGGACCGTAAATGGTCAACGCCTCAAGATATATCTCGGCGGTCAGGTGAACCGAGACAGCTGTGCGTATCTTCTTGATGGTCCGTTGTGAGCATCATGGACCGTCGAGCTTATCCGACGTTAAACAAGCGCTGGTTGAGAGGCACCTCAACATTGTAAGTATTTACCCTTTTTTATGTCATTTTATGCATTTTTGGAAAGTGTTGGAAGTGGACTAGTGAAGTGGGCAATGCAGTGGAACTAAGCAAAACCTGTCATGTTCGCTGGCATTCGCCTGGCGAATGAAGGCGAGTATTCGCCTAGCGAGCCTTAGCGAGATTTCGCTGGCATTCGCCTGGCGAATATACGGTATCAGAAAAAAAAAATATAAAGGGCCACCTGGGCCCAAAAACCGTTTTACCTTTTCATTGCATCAGAAACCCTAAACGGTTTTCTTCTGCCTCACTCTCACAATCCCTTCCAACCTTCTTTCAATCCTTTGCTGCAGATTCATCACTAGCAATCCAAAAGGTAAGTGTTCTTGTTTCCCTTTTTCAATTTGTAATTTGTTAGGTTTTGTTCTTGTACTCCTAGGCAAAGGTATTTTTGTTCAAAATTTGTTTAGGATTAGAACTTCTGCATTGGGAAATTTGTGTTTGCATGTTAAACCCTTTTCGATTTTCTGTGGAAATTTGCCATTGCATGTCGAAATTGCATCTGGTAATGAGATAGTGGTAGAACATCCTTGTTTTAAAGAGTAAAACCATTGCAGAAGTTCTGGTTGAGTGTGCATTTTCGCACCTTCGCTGGCATTCGCCTGGCGAAGGGAAGCGAGGCTTCGCCAGGATTCGCCCGGCGAACTTAGGCGAACGCTGCAGTATGTTTTCTTTTCTTACTGTGATTTGTTTTATTTCGTTTAACATGTTTGTTTGCTGTGTTGTTGGCTGTTTTGTTGTGTTGTGTTTGCAGAATGGGACCTAGAATGACCAACCCTCTAAAAAGGAAAGCCACCACATCTCGCACGGTTCCGATCCGTTTCGATCAGGACCGGTTCAGAGGAGCCACGCACGCTGCCCGTTACGAAGCTCTTGAGAAGCGGAACATTGTCCCTGAAAAAAGGTTTAATCTGAGTGACACCGGCGACTACCGCACCATTGAGGCTCTTTTCGCGGCAAAGAGGTGGCACCGGGTGATGACTCCACTTGACGGCTACAACGCCGAGATAGTGCGGGAGTTTTATGCAAATGCCCTCCCGGATGATGGTGAAGTTTTCAGTTGGACCTCAATGGTCCGAGGCGTTATGGTAAGATTCGATCGACGAACGATTAATGCTGTTTTGGGTGACCCTCTGACATTGACAGGTAGCCAGATTGATGACTACCACCGGGACCTTAACAAGCATCGTGATCAAGAGGCCATGACCAGAGACCTATTAGTGGAAGGTCGCGAGCCAGTGCGCAATTCATCTGGGGTTGTTGTCAGATATCTGAGAGCTGACATGAAACCATTGGTACAGCTGATCTTATTGTTTGTGCTGACAAATGTTGTACCAAGGTCCCATCATAGCTCGGTGCCCGTGCCTATTGCTCATCTTATCCATTCCATTTTGCTGAACGTTCAGATTGACATTGCCCGCATCATTGCGGATGAATTACGGGCTGTTGTGCTTAGTGGACGGGGCGGGATAGCGGCTCGCAAAAATGCCCCGCTAGCTTTTCCTTGTCTGATCATGTCTTTATGTGCTGAAGCTAGGGTAGACATTCCTCAGAGAAGACAGGTTACTATCCCAGCCGCGATCGACGACAAATATGTGGATAAGTTCTGTAGAGTCAAACCCGTAGCTGGAGCGAGTTCTGGTGTCGATACTACTGCTGGTGGACAGGCCAGTGGCCCTGCCGTTTCTGATCAGGCATATTCTTCTTTTAGCCCTTTCCATCAGGAAGTCTGCAACTATAACTGGGATTGGATGGCCGCTCAGCAGCGAGCCATGTGTGATATTCATGACTCGATGCAGATGTTGCAGCTTCAGATTCGCGACCCCGCCGGCACCCACTCTATGATGACAAGGGAGCAATTCCTTGCACACGCTGGATGGCCTGTGGACAGGCCTAGTTTTGGTGGGGGGGATGATGCTGATGATGATGCTGATGATGATGCTGATGATGATGATGATGATGATGATGAAGAGAATGATGATGACGGTGGAGATGAGTATGATTTGTCTGAGGAGGATTGATTGCTCGTTTGTTTCGTTGATTCACTTTGAGCTACAAAGTGAAGTTTCCTTTTTTATGTTATAGTCATTCGGTTATTTTGCAGTGTACTTTGTTTGTTGTGATGTTGTTGTACTTGTACCTTTCAAGGTACTTCCGACAGTATTGGTGTTTAGTTTTTTTTTATGGTTATGCATTTTATTTTTAGTTAATTGGTTTGAGTTTTTAATTATTTAATCTTGGATATTAAGTTTTCAAGTTTTAATGTTGTGCATGAATTCTCTCAAGTGGGACGGCGATGATAGTATCGTTACCACAAAGGTGTTAACAAGGCATTTAGTGACTTTATTCTAGAAAATGTTGAGGAACTTGTTAGTTTAGGAACAACTCTTGAAACTTTGTTTCGTTTTGCAACTTTATTAATTGACATGTCATTTAGGTCCCTTACCACAAATGTAAGAAGCTTCTTGTTCTATGTACAAATGCTATGGATGAGTGGTGAATTTTGTGTATACTTGTAATTCATACTTTGTCTTTTGTTTCGTATAATTTTGTGGAAGTTCTTGAGATGATCAAGGCACTTGTTTCTGTTGAGCACAACCAGTTCTAAATTCAAATATGCCTGTGAGTTGTGAGCATTCGTAAACCATTTTGAGCCTAAACAGTTGAATCCTTGCTTAAAAAGCAAGAGTTCAAAAATCTTGTTCTTAAAACCTTGGAGATTTTGATTCATTGTTCTTTTGCTAAAAAAAAAAAGAGTAAGAGCATTCACTTAGGGGACGAGAACAGACAAGTTGGGGAGAATGAAAGTAAGGTGGTTAAGTTTTCACAACTAGTGAGAAACCAAGCAAGCATTGAAAAGAACATATAAAAAAATATTAAAAAAAAAAAAAAAAACACTCGTTTTTGCGATTACAGTGTAGAAAAAAAAAATATATAAATATATATATATGAAAATATTTGCTTGTTTGGTAGACAAATATTGAAAAACAAAGTTAGTTGTGAAATATGAGTTGTGAAGGGTTTCAAATGAGGAACTTGTTAAACAAGTTGAAGATGTGTAAATAAGTGATGAGTGAATGTCTCTCCTACATCGGAAATTTCGTTCAATGGCTTTAGATATGTCCCTTGTTTGTTAACCCGGCCAAGCTATAACCTTTGAAGACCTTTGTGATCTTGAACTTCCATAATTTTGTGGTGAATATGTAGATATTTTATGAATTATGTAGTATTGCATTGTTCATCATTGGAGTGAATTTTTGTCCCACGCTTGCACGTGTTTTTGCTTCAATCCTTTTTCGAAGTGGAGTGTTAGAATGACTTGTCATGAGATTTAGTTGTTGCTTGAAGCATTGTTTAAAATTTGTTCTTAGAATTTAGTTCTTAAACATTATCTATTGTGTAATTATGTAATATTTTGTGACCTTGTTGCACATATTGTGTATTTGAGCCATATAGTTTCACTTGAGTTGAATTGGTCTTGAGCAAATCCTCATTTTGTTTTGAGAGGCATACTTTGCTTGAGGGCACGCAAATAGGTAGTTGGGGAGAGTTGTTAGATCCCATTTAGATTAGATATTTGGTTTCTTTTTGGTAGTATTTTCACTCAATTTTATCTAATAATGTTTGATTTCGTAGTTGAATTGGTTTAGTTTGATTTTATGCGATCCAAGCGAAGAATGTTTGTAATATTGCTGTTAGTGTGCAGGATTGACACTATTAAGAGCACTTGGGATCAAGGCAAAGCAGTTGGGAGATGTTGCAAATCAGGACATTCGCCTGGCGAGCCACAGCGAGTGACAGCGAATATTCGCCAGGCGAGTGCAGGCGAACTGGGGCGAATAAATCAGATTTAACTCCCAGACCCAAAGGATAGGAAGTTCGCCAGGCGAAGGTTCCAGCGAAGCTTCGCTACCATTCGCCTGGCGAAGGTGCTGGCGAAGAAGTGGTAGCTTTCCTCATGCAGATTCCAGTAGCAAAACCACCCAAAGTTCGCCTGGCGAGTGAAGCCAGCGAATGTTCGCCCGACGAGTGTTTTGTTCGCCTGGCGAATGCACGATTCCTAAGGGCGGTTTGCTGATCAAAGGCACTTTGAAGTGCCATGTTAAGTTGGTTCGCCGGGCGAATGAATGCCTTCGCCAGGCGAATGTGCGCAGACAGCACATCATTTTTACTTTATTTGTTGCTCTATTTAGCCCATACTTGGTACTTGAAAAGCCATCATCTTGCAAAATCAGAAAAAAAATCATTATTGGATAACTCTAGAACCCTAAATACTTGAGTTCTTCTTCATCTTTACTACTTTTGGTAATCAAGAGAAGTGGAAGCACATCCTTCATTGTTTCTTCAAAGTGGATGTTCTTCATCTTCTCCTTTCTTCTTGTTAAAGCTACCATGAAAATGTGTAGCTAAACTCATCTTTTGTCAAGGTTAGATGTAGGTGATTATTAAACTTTGTATGTGTATGGATGATCATCATTTGTAAACTCTTGAATGATTAATATAAGGTGAAAACTTTGTTTCATTTACAATCTTTTGTGTTGGTTGATGATTGAGAAATATTTTCCAACTCTAGACCTAGGTTTTCATCCTTCTCTTTTCTTGAGCTAGAGATAGTCTTGAAATGTTTTGTTCACTTATAATATTGAACTTTAAAGTTGCCATTTGATAGATTGTGTGAGAGATCAACAATGGATCAAAATGGTAAATCTCACAATATGAGTTAGAGATAATCATATTGAGAGGATGTTGTGGATGTATTGATCATTAAAAGGAGTTTGTTAAATGTTGATTGGAAATATGCATGCAAAGTGATTACCGAACCCTAACTTTGGCAATATTTATTAAAACCGTTCAAATCATTACTTTACCGCATTTATTACTCACATGCAAAAGTTACCATTGTTTTAAAACCAAACACTTTGTTACTACAAAGTTACGAATTTAACAACTGTAGAAAGGCTGCAAAATTTCATATTCCCTGTGGAGACGATAACAAAAACCCGACACTCAACCACTATTTTAACAGCTTCATACCTGCAAGCACTACATAATACATGTTTATGTATCTAAGAACTCCCATTTCATGATGTTTCAAGAAGCAAATAGTGGTTGCACTGTCAACTTGTGAGGCACAGTACATAGCTGATGTTTTGTCAGCGTGTCAAGTTTGTTGACTTATGAATTTGTTGCAAGAACCAAAGTTTAAGGTGAGCAAAGTAGTCAGGTTGATGATAGACAAAAAATCAGCCATAAGTCTTGCCAAGAATCCAATGCATCACTCATAAGCAACTTGCAGATGTTCTGACTAAGACAATCAAAACTGAACACTACATCAATTTGAAGGATGAAATTGATGTTGTTGATTTTTAATGTTGAATATGAATTAAGGGATGGTGTTAAATGATTAAGTTAAGAAACATGAATCAAATGGTTATATATATATATTATTCTTAAACTAATTCCACCCATTATTACTAGTTTTCCCTTACATGATTCATGATTAAGAATTCAATACTTAATTTTCAAAATTTTTGTTCGGACTGTTCCCACAAAACAATTGAGATTATGAAACTTAACATCACTTAAATCTCTTCAAAGACAGTATTACCGATTTCCTGCTGTGAAAATGACTAGCAACTGTCATTATGCCTCAAATAAATTAAGTAGTTGATTGTTATTGGATGCAACATGAAAAACAAAGTCAACAATTTACTCCATCCTTCTATAAATTTCTGAGTAGTGTCACTTTGTACGTGTATGTGTAAAGCCACGTGTCTCCATATACATTTATTTGTCTGTATATACATTGGATTCATTCGTAAGCCATGCTCCAACCTGCAACCAAATTCAATGGAGTACAATATACAAGAAAAAATCTAAGAAAATTTGCTTTCACAAACAGCAACTGCCAAAATACTTATGGCAATTAATGTGGCATACTCTAACAGTTGAAGTTATTAAATGTGTGTCTAAATTGGTGGTAAGTTGCAATCCAACCATACAACCGACCTTAATTATCTTGAAACTATTTCCTTCATTGTTAAATTTGGGCCATCTATAAAAATGTGTGAGACCACCTAAGGATCATCATTCTATCTTGCTTTCAGTTTCTCTATCTCTCAATCTAGCTTTATTTTCACTTACCATTTCATTGGAGCTTTAAGTTCATTTCCACTATGGAGTTTCCTCATTTCTCCATCTTTATAGCACTCAGTGTAAGCAATATTTTCCCAGCTATATTCTAGCATCTGCCTAATATTTTTCTCACTTTATTCTTCAACTTTTACTTCCTTATTTTCATAGATAATTCCTAACATATATGTTGTATTGCAGCTTGCACTTGTTGTAGCAACACATGCTGCGCTACCTCCTGAGTTGTATTGGAAGTCCAAACTTCCAACAACTCAAATGCCAAAAGCCATCACAGATCTCCTCAACCCAACTGGTAATTAGTATATATATAGTAGCTATAATTGGAATCATATCGAACTTTACTATCTGATTTGGCCTGTGAATATTATGATGAACTTACAGAACTATATATGAATCTATACAGATTTGACAGAAGAGAAAAGTACCTCAGTAGCCGTAGGAAAAGGTGGTGTCAATGTTGATGCAAGAAAGCCAAAACCAGGAGGAACCGCAGTTAACGTAGGAAAAGGTGGAGTCCATGTTAATACAGGAAAAGGAAAACCTTCAGGTGGAACAGCGGTTAACGTTGGAAAAGGTGGTGTCAATGTTAACACAGGAAAAGGAAGAGGAAAACCAGTTCATGTTTCAGTTGGAAATCGTTCTCCATTTCAGTACAATTATGCTGCAACTGAAACACAGTTACATGATGAACCTAATGTAGCACTTTTCTTCTTAGAAAATAATTTGCATTATGGAACGAAGTTGAACTTGCAATTCACGAAAACAACCTCAAACAGCGAAGCAAAGTTCTTAACTAAAGAAGTTGCTGATTCAATCCCATTTTCATCAAACAAGGTAGATAGCATCCTTAACAAGTTCTCAATCAAAAAAGGCTCAGACGAAGCTGAAATTGTGAAGAACACAATAAACGAGTGCGAAGAAAACGGTATCCAAGGTGAAGAAAAGCTTTGTGTTAAATCATTGGAATCTATGGTTGACTTCACTACTTCCAAACTTGGAAACAATGTTGAAGCGGTTTCAACAGAAGTGAAAAAAGAAAGTAGTGAGTTAGAAGAATATGTAATAGCGAAAGGAGTGAAGAGATTGGGAGAGAAGAACAAAGCTGTGGTGTGTCACAAAGAGAATTATCCATATGCAGTTTTCTACTGTCATAAAACAGACACAACTAAAGTCTACTCAGTGCCATTGGAAGGTGTTGATGGAAATAGAGTTAAAGCTGTTGCTGTATGTCACACAGATACATCACAATGGAATCCTAAACATTTGGCTTTTCAAGTGCTTAATGTTCAACCTGGAACTGTTCCTGTTTGTCACTTCCTTCCACAGGATCATGTTGTTTGGGTTTCCAAGTGATTAAAACAGTAACAGTTTGATCCATATAGGGTTATCCTTGAATAATGAATTACACAATTAATATAGCAGCTACTTTAAAGGTTAAAATTATGAGAGATGCATTATGTAAACAGTGTTTAATTATGTAACATGGTTACAAGTTTGTGTATGTCCATGATGTATTATAATGTATGGACAATAGGTTTCTTGTGCTAATTATGCTTAGCACTATGTAATGCTTTAAACGGAATATAATATGCAATAATGAGGCTTCTCTCATTTGCTTTAATTTGGTGAAATCTTTTTTATGATTTTTTTGGTTGAATATTTAATTTAATTATTATATTCCATGGACATTTATTTTTATTTAATTAATATTAATTATTTATCTATTCAAAGTCTTCATTTGTTAATGATCAACAAATAAAACTATTTTTATTTTTTATTGAGTAATTAATTATATATTTAATTAATTGATATGAATTTAATTGAATTTTCAAACTTATTTTAGAATAATAGAAACTCAGTATATATATATATATATATATATATATATATATATATATATATATATATATATATATATATATATATATATATATATATATATATATATATATATATATATATATATATATATATATATATACATATATATATATATACATATATATATATATATATATATATATATATATATATATATATATATATATATATATATATATATATATATATATATATATATATATATATATATTACCTCTTCTTTCGGTTTGAAGAGGTCGAAGACATATGTGAAGCTATAAATTTCTAGGGAAAAGTGAAGTTGCAAGTCCCAACATATTCAAGGAGAAAACTCTATACGTTGATTGTGTTATTTATCTTATTTCTTTCGTTTTTATTTACTATTGTTTATTGAATCTCCTTCATAATTGCACATCCTCTCTAATTCATGTTTGAACTGATTCCTTTTTACCATGCATAAATCAATGATTATATTTGAGCTTGATAATGATACTTTCAGTCAAATTCATGAGTCAGTGGAATATGAACGATATGTGTTATCGGTTCAAGTTAGGTGGAAAACTCAAAGTATTTTGAAAATCATGAAAAAATGAGATTTTATGTGCATTTTGAATCATGTACATATCCTGACTCTAATCAATTTGAACAGAGGCGAAACAAATTTTTTCAAACACTTTGATTCAAATAAGAGTTTTAACTTGATTTTAATCAATAAGCTTTGTGATTTAAATCAGACTTTACACTTGATTCAAATCAAAGTGATCTAGGTCACCTCTACTTCATCTGATTCGAATAAGACTTTGCACCTGATTCGAATCAGAAATTTTTTACAGCATTTCACTTTTGGCTCTGTTTAAATTGACTTGAATTAGTGTTTACATTTGATTCGAATTATAGACTTTCTAACTTGAATCAGACTTTGTTCTTGATTCGAAATAGAAGAGAAATGAGTTAAAATCCTTTTGCTTTCTTTTTCCACTTCACTTACTCATTTGACTCAAATCGTTAAAAGTTATTGATTCGAATTTAGCGAAATTTTTTCATTCATTTTCTTGCTTAATCTCAAGCACATATAAAATATTTTTGTGATTAATCTCAAGCACATATAAAACTTTTTTGCCAACATTTTTCAAATACAGATTTTCACAATCTACATTATGATATTTGAGAAATCAACACCCTCTCTTTTTGAAATTTTAAAAACTCTTGCTGCGAAATTCTTGCATCTTTAACCTCTAGTTTGATTTTAGATCTTTATCATGAGATATTTATAATTGACTGAGGGAGACACTATCTTAAAACTAATTGTTATTGAATATTTGGTTGAGAGTTTTAGGTAACTTGTCGGATTAAGGTTGTTGTCATTGGCGCTGACAAACTCCAGTAAAAAGGAGGTTATTCTCTCCAGATTATCTTGGTAGTGACTGTGTGGAAGGCTACAGAAAATTTGGAGTTCTTCTCAAATCTTTAGACTATTCATCGCTCAAGGAATTGGTAGAATCAAGGGGTGATTGCTACACACGAAGGCTTGGAGAAAACTTGTGAAGCTAGAAAATTCAAGAAGTGCAAATTGGGTAAATATTACGCAAAAGAGTTTGCCATTATTTTGTATGCAAGTCAAAATCCAGATAGGGGATTTATTTTTTTCAACATTATTTTGGATTAGTGATTGTATGAACACTTGAAACATTTGTTAAAATAAAAAAGGAACACAATAGGTTCCAATAGGAAACCGTTGAAGGATCCAGTAGGAAAAGCGAGGACGAACATCGAAGCATTATAAATCACGATGTACTCTCTCTCTCTCTCTCTCTCTCTCTCTCTCTCTCTCTCTCTCTCTCTCTCTCTCTCTCTCTCTCTCTCTCTCTCTCTCTCTCATTTAAATTTTATAGGATATTGCATGCTTAATTAGGTTTTCTATTCTTAGTGTAGTTTGCCGTTTATTCAATTAGTAGATATTTATCACATAAGGTTAGTTTTATTAGAAATGGTGTCTAATTACGATTTAGTGGTGATTAATTCTGAGAAACTATTGAAGTATACATCTGAATCAATTGATTACTGAATCAATTGATTACCTTTTGTGTATCATCATAAAACCATCTTTGGTATTTGTGAATTGATTCAGTGTTAACGTGATCAAGTTCCAACAAAAGTATAATATTCATATTTTTGATTTAAAACCTTAAGCACACAATTTCGAAAAACCTCTTATGTTATATTTATGAAAAATCAATTGAAGTTTAGGTTTGGGTCTATTCACCTCGCTTTAAACTTTTGTTTCTTCTCCATATTCTCAAGCAACAATTAGTATCAGAGTGTGGGTTTTTTTTATTAAGTCTAGTTGAACCCAAAACTTTTGAGAATATGGCGGACGATGATGATCCAAAGGGAGTGTATAGTAGAACACATATTTTTAAAGGCGCAAATTATACTTATTCAAAAGCAAACATATACGTACACTTACTATTAGTTGACAAAAAATTATGGTGTGTCATCACCGAGTGATCATTTATTCCCAAGGACGATGATGACATGTTAAACACCCAAAAGATTGGACAGCTAATGAAACCAAAAAGGCTTCATATGATTTGAAAGCGAGGAACATACTTAGGATGCAAGGACAATGCGCCCAACGAGAGCCTCAAAATTTTTCCTATAAATAGAAGTTTTAAGTTTTTAGCAACCAGATTTTTGGTGGGTCGGAGAAGTACAGAGTTGGAGTAGGTTCACTTAGGTATGAAATAAGAGAATAAGAAAGGAAGTTTGAAGGCGGAAGAGCTGATTAAGTGACAATGCATATACCACTTCTGAAGTTGCCTTCTCTAGAAAGACCATATGTTACACTAACCATGAGTAAGCGTAGATAAATTTTATATTGTTGGGGTTAGATGTTTCCATTCTATTCATGTAATAAATAGGTTACAAAATTCTAGATAAATTTACTGATGTTGTAATATTGGTGACTCTTTAATCTTAATGTTGGCTTTAGCTTTGCAAACCTAAAACATGTTTTTATGGTGTGACCTGACATCAAAATATGCTAGTCATTACAATATCCAAGACAATCATTTATTGAGTACTAAGCATTGAAATATGTATAGTCTCTATATCCACACGTATTGTAGCAAATTCGGTATGGAGTCTCGCTACACTGTGTCTGTTGAGACTTAAAGCTCTGTGTTGGTTAATAGTCCGATATATTGTCTATTGGGTAATACATTGATCTCATGCCATACAGACCGAATGGAAATATGAATGTGGATAATAAGTGGTAGTATTATATTGTTAGTAGAGGAGCATATTATTGACTTGTGGATATGCATGATAGATATGTAATGATGAAATCTACCCCCACCAAGCATTCTTACTATTAACTCTAAAATCTTCAACTTTACTTTATGTCATTTACTTTTCTGCTTCACAACAATCACAAAACCCTTTTCCTACTTAGAATAATAAAAAAAAAACTTCTAATCTATCTTTAAAATCACTTGTCTATGTGGATACGATAATTGTAAAACTTACTTTTACTACTAACACAACAAATGGCGTTGTTGTCAGGGGCTAGTGTTAAGTTTTAAGAATATAGCATAGTTTATTATTTTAGGTATGTGCGGCTCTGTATAGTACATGTATACTTTTTTATCACTAATCTATTAATTTTCAAAATTAGACATGTTTTTACTAGTTTATGCGAGGTAAGGTTCCTACTTAATAATTTTTGTTCGATCCTAAAATAAAATAAAAACCTCACGCAAAAAACATAGTAAAAATAGGAAAAAGAAACAAATAGCCAAAAGGCTAGATCTAGAAGAGTCTTTTGTCTCAATGCAAATAACAATGGCTTATGTGAACAATAATAATGGAAACAACAATGATGGTACACAGTGTAACATAATCCCAAACGTTTAGCTCACTTAGCTAAAATACAAAGGAACGTCTGACAAAGTGAAATGAAAATGAGATTTTTATAAATTTTTTAAGTTAACCCTTTTGGAGGATTAGATCATGAAGACCAGTATACACACGTCACAAAATTCTACGAAATTTTTGACACGCTAGGAGCGTTAAAAGATAAGAAAGAGGCAACAGTCCTATAGTTGTTTCCCCACTCGCTGATTGAAAAAGAAAATGAGTGGTATCTAGACCAACCCACATCTACTATGAGAAATTGGAATTTATTAGAAGAAAATTTCATAAACAGACTTTTTCCTCATGACTAGTTCATGGAAGCAAAGACTATCATCATGATGTTTTCCCAAGGTGTAATAGGAACTCCCTGTGAAGCATAGGAAATGTATCAACCCATGATGAGATGATGTCCAAAGAATGGTTTTGATGAACTCATGCAAATACACGTTTTCATAAATGGAATTCAACAACAACCTAAGTTGTTACTAGATGCTTCTGTTAGAGGTTCTATAATGTCCCAAAGTGCTGAAGATGCAATTTCAATCATTGAGCAAATGACACTTAGTGATTATCAAGGATTGATAGGCTTCAATTAAAAATTAAATGACTATATCAGTGTAATATAAAAGGTTTATTGAATCCACATAGACATTTTACAACTATCACTATCTATCGCTTCTATCTTTAGCTAAGGCGACTCAAATGGTTGGTTTTACATGAAAAGTAAAAATAATGGATTTAAATCAATATTAATTACAAGAGACCAAAACAAGACATGCATTTACCAACTTTATACATATAAATTGAAAATTTTAATTATAACAATATTTTTATTATATGTAGAAAATACTAAATAGTGTTAACACCCACTTTCGTCGGTATGTCATTGGACCTTAAACGCGCAAAATACTGACTTTTGCAATGTAAAAATTGAGTTAAAAAAAATTCTTTTACGAGTTAAAAATGATTTTGGTTAGTTTAAAAGTGCTTTCACTATTTTTAAATTAAAAGTTTGAACAACGAGATCAAATATCGTTATTCACCCTTTTAGTACGGAAACGATATCTTCGCAATCTTACTTTCGTAGTGAGTCATTTCTTCTAAGCAAAGAAAATTCAAAATGAAAACTTATGTATTCTCTCAATCAATTATGACCCTTCTTTCGCAAGACCGTCATAATTTATCGTTTGATTCTATACATCAGATACCAATTATGCCATTTCAATGTGTAATCGGTATCTCAGTATTTCTACTTTTGTAGCAAACATCCTTCATCTTAAAAAATTACAAAACAAATTTTTAATTCTAGTTACAATTAAATATTTAAGAAACTCGTATAAAATAAACCGGTAAAGTACTCATCATGTTTCTGACTCAATTGGACTACTCAGATATGGTAAAATAAACAACTTTAAAACATGTATTTGATGAAAACATAATAAAAGTCAGTGAGGTAAAGAACCTTGAAAAAGAATGGAAACTAAATTCTTGCATAAAATAATTTCTCAGTAAGGGACACTTTTGATCCGGTACAATAGTAGAATGTAAATAACAAAACTAGAAATTGAGAATATAACACCAACAACTTCAAAGAATGTAGAAAAATAAAATTTCATAAACACCTCAATTTGGGATATTTATGCTCTAAACTAATGAATATAGTGTGAAATTTAGCTTTATTGACTTTTACATTCCATTACAATGGTATTTATAGGAAATTTCGTCCCCTGAAAGTGCTTCACATCTTGCTAAAATCGTGCACAACATGGATGGGATCGTGAAGAAATATTTGAGAGAATTATGGAATAAGTGCATCTGGGCGTAATGACATGCGTCAACTAGATGAAGGTCTTTCATTTAAGTGAATGACGGGTTATATTATGGGGAGGCATGAAGGGAATCACTACCTGATTCTATCCATCATGACAGTCATAAGCTCGTATTTCAACGTTGTTTTCGCCATTTTTCGTCGTTTATCCTCATGGATGTTGCTGATTGATTAGTACCTAAAGTATAAAGCACAAAACTAGCACAACGAGAAAAGTACACGAAATGACACTAAAATATGTATAGACAATTGAGCTAAATACATGATTGAAAATGCGTGTTATCAAACTCCCTCACACTTAGGATGTTGTTTGTCCTTAAGCAACTTTGCTTGCATAATAAAAGTGAAAATGCACCAACAATGTAAATAAGAAAAACTTATGCAAATAACAGCGTTACTACTCATTCGTCAACTCAAATTTGGGTTAGCTAAATGTAAATTTTTCTATACTCAAAATAACACCACAAGCATTGTAAAAACATGAACTGTGCATTACGGACTAGAGACTCCCTCCTAGGATACTGATTCAAATTATAACATTGTACCTAAGTCTTATTATCCTATTTCTTTCATCCTCTTTCAATCAAGACAGTCACATTATAAGGCATTGAAATACATATGATCATCACACGCATAAGGAAATTCGAAAATCGTTTTTATTATTGCTCATGTTTTGCAACTAGAGTGTTGATCACAAATGCACATGTTTTTCTTGGATGTTGGGGTTCAATCACCGGTGGATTGAGTAATCGGATGAGGATTACCCAGCTTAGCAGGTGCAGTTGTCTTTTATCTCCCTTTTATTTTTGCTTTTTATTTAAATTGTTCATCAGTTGACTAACTATGAGTGTGTGAATATAATGTTCGACTGGATAAATAAACTAATTGAGGATTACTATGAAAAAGTAATTCTGAGACTATGGCACAATGGATATTTAAATTGATATCCAAATTTGGGAGGCTTTAGGTGTTCAGACAATGTGAGTTACTTAACCTTATCCTTCATGCGTTTGGATTTGATATACTTTTGTAACACGCTATCTCAAAACATCATCTCAAAAAATTTTAAATTTCATTAGTAGTATGGGATACACATGACATGCATAAATCAAACGCATAAAGACTCGACAACACATGTAAAAGATTCAAAAAAAAAATCCTAACTAGAAATCCAAGAAATCATAAACTAAGAAAACATATTAATTTAAACTAAGAGTAGAGATTAATTCCTCCTTAACACTTTAATCTTACATTGTCAGCAATGTAAATAGATAAAAGCATGAGAAAGAGGAAAGGTAGAGCCTAGATATTCACGTCTGCATGCAGTTCATAGGTGTTAAGCAATTGATCTCTTTATTTTCTACAAATTCAAATAAACAAAAGAAAAAATTCAAATTAAAAGTTGTGGGTTACCTCTCACATAACGCTTTGCTTATAGTCAGTTAGCTCAACTTTGCTTGATCCTATAAAATCAAGAAGGCGTCTCTTTTAATTATGGATCCTTAACATCATTCCCAACAATCTTAGGGTTTCATTGGAACACCCTCAGTCATTTCCCATGTATTTTACCTATGTCTCTATGCTTTTTGCTAAAAGGTTCATACTTGAGGTTTGGCTATAAAAGCTTCTACTTCAACTTTTAGATTGTCCTATGTACTAGAGTTATGTCTTATTTCTTAAAGTTATGGTGTCGAGTAGTATGGCTTCCATATAACACCTTCTTTTATGTCTTAACTTCTTTGTCTTTTTTATCCTGGAAGATATCGCTCAATAGTTGTGCTTTTACTATGTCAGGGGAAACTTGTTCAGAGGGGGATTCATCAATTATGTAGGGGCGAAAAGTTTTGTATGCATGTATTTCAATATTGGAGTTAGGTTTTTTCTCTCAACTATAATGTCGATATATTTATAGTTATCTTTAGGCTTGAACCTAAGGCCTTCTGGAAAATACCAACTACTAAGGAATGGACGTCTGATTCCATTATATTTATGTCAAGATATTCATAAGAGAATTTCTTAATGCACCCTTAATATTTCTTAGCCACAACGCGAAATTATTTAAATGCCCATAGTCTCCAGAGATGTATCTCTAGACACACCAAATTTTGAATGAACGTTGAAATATTCCGGAGATGTATCTCCGTAACAATTTAAAACATTCAATACATCTCACTTAGAAGCCATTATACATTTGAATTGGACCGAATATGCATCTCTGTAAATATTTCAGAGATAGAACTTCGTAACGTATCAGCACTTGGTATTTCATGTTATATTTTGTTTATCTGTATTCAGATGAAGATTTAAACCATACCATACAATCTAAAATAAAAAATCTACGTCCATAATTCTAGATGATCCAAAAATTTCATACATAAATAAAATACCAATAAATGTCGAAAATAACATACAATCGAGCTCAATATAGTAAGAAGGAAGTCAAAATGAAATGTAGAACATAACATTATTACTATATACTAAGACACTACTGTGTATGTTTGACTACCTTTCATCTGCCTCGTCTACCTCCTCGCCCATCAATCCACTCTGTTCTCAGGAGTTGTCTCTAGTACACCAATGTCTCTTGTGCCTCGGTCATGATGACATCTATGACCTGCCTCACATCAGACCTATCAGGGAAGATACCTTTGTCAATGTTTGCCTCCAAAACCTACTGACTTTTCTCCTGCTACACTGATGCGTGCTGAGCAACCATCTTGTACCTCACTATGTCCTGTCTATCAGCCCTTATACTTGTAATTTAAAGTAAGACCGACCATTAGTGCGGGCAAATAACACACAAGCAAAAAAATCAAAAAAACAAAATTATGCAGAAAATTCCAGAGATGCGTCTCTGGAAGCTGGAAAACTAAAATGTTGTGAAATTCTAGAGATTCATCTCTGAAGTTTCTTGCAACTCAGAAGCTGCATAAATGATGTCAATGTACCCTGTGTAATTTTAAAAAAAAAATTGATCATCATTTTCAACCAATAAACATCTAATACACTATGTCAAAACTATCTTAAATGCTATTTCTACTCATTTCTAAGTCTAATCATTGATTTCTACTTATTTATACAAAAACTCAAAAATTTATCAAAAAATCAAAAAACTTACAAGAAATTGATGTTACAGATGTTGTTTCTGATGTTAAAGATGATGATTGAAGTTCTGTTAAACCTTAATGATTAAGTTTTGAGTTGGTGCAGAGAAAATATTGAGAGCTTGACGAATGATTTTGAGGAAAATGAGAAAATGAGGAAGAAGGGTCTCGCGCAACTTAGCCTCCAAAATATTCCAAAGATGCATCTCCGAAATATTTTAACATTAACTGACTTTTTGGTGCGTCCGAAGATGCATCTTTGAAATATGAGAACATTTACGTATTTTTGCATGGTACGTAAAAAAAAACCTATGGGATGCATTAAGAAATCCTCTATTTATAATTTTCTTTGGGCTGAATCCAAATACTTTTTTACAATTTTCTAGCCTCAACCTGAGGTGATATACTCTTGAAAAGTTTACCCCATACCCCCACACTTATCCCCATACACCTACAATTTATCAAATATTCCAAATTTACCCTTTTTTAATTTTTATTTATTTACTTTTTACTACACAATCAAATGAGTCAAAAAGTGTTGTTTTGGAAGTATGCGACGCTAACCAGATAACATAAGGTAAAGAAATTCATATTGTATTATTTTCAAACCGGAAAACACAATTCGAAGAAATCAGGTTGTTGGATTTAACAAACCAGAAAACACAATTCAAAGACATTATTGGTAAAAAGGCGTAGGTACTATGTACTGCATGTATCTAAACTGAAGCAAACATCTGTAAGATAAATATAGAACAACGATACCATACCATTTCAGACCACCCATGTACAAGCACGTATCATTAAATGGCCGATGCTGTTTGTGATTATCAAAAGGTCGCCAAATGACATCAGCGAGTGTCAATCCATTCAATATAGGTCTGAGCTCATCAACCTTTTGCACGCCTTGCTTGTACATCCACTTCATCCCCCTAGGAAGTGGACTACCGATATCAACAATCTTAGAAAATCCTCTCTTGCCAACAGTAGGAAAATACTCATGAACCCAACACTGTTACACAAAATGAATATTATCAAATAAAAGTATTATAAATAAGCTAATATACGTCTAAATGTAATTAAAGTAAATCATTTGTACCTGTAGCGAAGAGGTATATCCCCCAAGTTGCCTGCAACTGTAAAATGAAGCATCTCCTAGATATCTATAAAGTGTGACAAGTGCAGCTGCCCCAACAATATCTACCACATCTAGACAAGTCCTGAATAGTGATAAATACCTTTTTTTACAAGTGTAAAGGCCTTATCAGCAAAAATAGTGCAGCCAACTAAAAACAACATATAGGCTCTAGCTGCATAGTCAAATCTGTTCGCAACTCACTGACGGATAAATAGTTGTTTCAACCAATCCAAGCTATAATAAAGACCTCTGCAACTACGAACCTTTTCAGTCGTATCCTCCAACGAAACACCCAGAAGATCAATAGTCTGGGTAATAGCATCTGAATCAATGAACCCTTCTGTAGGGTTATAACTCCCATTACACGGTAGATGAAGTAGACAAGAAATATCATCCAAAATAATAGCCATCTTGCCAAATGGCATATGAAATGACGATGTTTTTGGATTTCATTTCTCCATAAATGCAGATACTAAGTTCTAATCTATCCTCGATAATTTGGTTCTTTGTAGAAACAGTAGACCAGAATCAGATAACCATCGCTCAATCATTGGTGGGAGAATATATGGAACTCATCCAATCAACTTGCTGCCATGTGCAACAACCTTCAACTCTTTCTTCAGAACTCTCTCCTAAAAATAAATCATAATATATGTTATAATATATAAATAATTAACATAAAATGTGATTCAACCTAAAATTTCATAGACAAACTTACTTCTTCATCCCACAAATGTCGAGTAATGTGGTTCTGATACCTCACTAAAAGAGACGTATCAGACGGTCCTCTGAGAAATGGTGGATGCGATGGAATAGGCACAGGTGCAACTATCTGATCTTACTCAGGATTCGACTGCTGTTGAGTCGGTCGTCCTTCACTATATCGTCGATAAATGCGTCAATCATGTCCTTCACTAAAAAAATATCAAAATCCATCACACCAAAAAACTATGAGACAAGTTTTTCAATTAAGAAAATAACAGAACCGGATAACATGAAGTTAAGTTATCCGGTAAAGAAAATAAAAGAACCGGATAACTACACCACATGTTATCCCGTGTGAAATAAATACCAACTAGATAATTACACCACAAATTAACCGGAGAGTATCTTGTTCTCCAAAAGTCAAAAGTTCTGCACTAATTAGCTGAAAGAAAATGAAAAAAAAAAAAATTTATTGTTACATATTTATAAAGAATATTTTTGTCTAACTTTTTAAATTATAGAGGTGCGGAATAAGTTTTTTTATTCTCTTACGTTTCATCCATCTATCAGTTGAAAAAAAAACTTTATTAACTATTTTTTAGCCTCGTATGAGATTGTCTCTATAAATGTTCACTGACTAGAATAAAACTTAAAAGGAAATTAACTATTTTATGATTAAGAATTAATATTAGATGAATATATTTTGAATAATTAAATATTTCTTTTGATTTTTATATTTGAAAAAATGATGTAAGTTGTAATACTTTTGTAGACTCTATGTTATACAATTTTTGTTAACTCTTATATTTAAATACATGTTAACTGATCGAGTGATTGGTAAATAGGTTATTTTGAAACCTTAAAAGTCCTTGGATCAAATTCCATTGCGATTTTTTTCTGTATTTTAAGATATAATTTAAAAGTTACATTTTTTTTACTTATTATTATATTAAAACCCTCAACAATTTTATCTTATCTCTGCCACAGGATAGCTCTATCTTTTATATTTATGCTACATTTTTCAATCTCTCTAACAAGAACCAACATACATACCAAATACATACCAATTAATGTAGCAGTTGAGTTTATTAAAATTGGTGGTCAGTTGCAGCCAAAGCATACAACCGACTTTAATTACTACTTCTATCTAGGTGTGAGTCCATATGTATAAATAGGTGTGAGTCTACTTAGGGATCATCATTCTCTATCTTGCATTCATCAGTTTCTCTATTTCTCAATCTAGCTTTATTCTCATAATGGAGTTTCCACATTTGTCCATATTTATAGCACTCAGTGTAAGCAACACTTTCCCAGCTTTTAGTTACTTATTTTCTTGAATAAATCCTAAAATTATGTTGTATTGCAGCTTGCAGTTGTAGTATCAACCAATGCTGCACTACCTCCTGAATTGTATTGGAAGTCCAAACTTCCAACAACTCAAATGCCAAAAGCCATCATAGATCTCCTCAACCCAACTGGTTAGTGTATATATAATTTTTTGGTATAACACGAATTTGAATCTTGACTGAAATAATCATTATCGAACTTTAGAATCTGATTTGCATGTGAATATTGTGATGAACTTACAGAAACTATATATGAATCTATGCAGATTTGACAGAAGATAAAAGTACGTCGGTAGCTGTAGGAAAAGGTGGTGTCAATGTTGATGCAGGAGAAGGAAAACCTTCAGGTGGGACAGCGGTTAACGTTGGAAATGGCGGTGTCAATGTTAACACAGGAAAAGGAAATGTTTCAGTTGGAAATAGTTCTCCATTTCAGTACAATTATGCTGCAACTGAAACACAGTTACATGATGAACCTAATGTAGCACTTTTCTTCTTAGAAAATAATTTGCATTATGGAACGAAGTTGAACTTGCAATTCACGAAAACAACCTCAAACAGCGAAGCAAAGTTCTTAACTAAAGAAGTTGCTGATTCAATCCCATTTTCATCAAACAAAGTAGATAGCATCCTTAACAAGTTCTCAATCAAAAAAGGCTCAGACGAAGCTGAAATTGTGGAGAACACGATAAATGAGTGCGAAGAAAACGGTATCCAAGGTGAAGAAAAGCTTTGTGTTAAATCATTGGAATCTATGGTTGACTTTACTACTTCCAAACTTGGAAACAATGTTGAAGCGGTTTCAACAGAAGTGAAAAAAGACAGCAGTGAGTTAGAAGAATATGTAATAGCGAAAGGAGTGAAGAGATTGGGAGAGAAGAACAAAGCTGTGGTGTGTCACAAAGAGAATTATCCATATGCAGTTTTCTACTGTCATAAAACAGACACAACTAAAGTCTACTCGGTGCCATTGGAAGGTGTTGATGGAAATAGAGTTAAAGCTGTTGCTGCTTGTCACACAGATACATCACAATGGAATCCTAAACATTTGGCTTTTCAAGTGCTTAATGTTCAACCTGGAACTGTTCCTGTTTGTCACTTCCTTCCACAGGATCATGTTGTTTGGGTTTCCAAGTGATTAAAACAGTAACAGTTTGATCCATATAGGGTTATCCTTGAATAATGAATTACACAATTAATATAGCAGCTACTTTAAAGGTTAAAATTATGAGAGATGCATTATGTTAGCAGTGTTTAATTATGTTATATGGTTACAAGTTTGTATATGTCCATGATGATGTATTATAATGTATGGACAGTAGGTTTCTTGTGCTTATTATGTAAAGCACAATATGTAATGCTTTAAATGGAATACAATATGCAATCTTGATTCCTAATACCCTTATTAGTTTTGTCTTAAACATGAAGTATTTTCATTGTGCAATCTTGATTTCAGAAGGATGACGGTTGGTTAAACTATGATGCCAGTCTTGTGCAGCCACTTTTCCCTCGGTTCTTTAGTTAATCACACAAGGGTACTTAGGCATGAAAGTCCTTTGGAAGGGATTGTTCATTAACTTCCTTAATGTCTATTCCTCTTGTTTGAGAAAAAAAGAAAGATATGTGGAAGGAGATTATCAACCCGAGAAGGAAGTGATTATGTCATTAAGTAGAAATTCAAAATCCTTAATGGTAGACTTAAGGCTTGGAATAGTGAAGTGTTTCGGAGAGTCTCTTTGGATGTTGAGGATAACAAAAAGAGTTAAATTCATATGTGTTAGAACACAGATAGATGTTCAATATATCTTTATGTTTTGATGATAACACTAATGAGATTTTGTATTAAGAAAATATATACTCTAATTTTGTTCAAGTGTTTTGTGTTCCAGATATTGAATTAAATATTCCTATGGAAGGAAAAATGCATCTGAACATTACTCTACGCAAAGCTCTGAAGCATCAGAAGCAAGTTACGCAAAACTCTGAAGCATCAGAAGTAAGTCATCAGAAGACTCTGAAGCAGAAGCTGCAGAAGCATCTGAAGCGTAGCTGGAGAGTTTGTATGAAGAGTTTAAAGCATTGTTTCAGAAGACTCTGAATGTACTTTACGCTGCAAGTACAGAGGCTCTGATAAACAAGTATGCTCTGATCAGATCACTCACGCTGAAGCACTGTTGCTGGAACTTTGATATCATTGAATCTGATCTGAAGAACAAGAAGCACATCAGAGGATTTGATGTTGTTTACGTATGAAAAGATGTCAGCACGTGAATAGACCTGGTACTATTCTCAACGTCCTCTCCAACGGAATTATTCCTTATTTGTGATAGACACAAGGATTCAGGCAAAAGGCATTTCTCTAAACATTCCACTTCCGAGAAAGAAAAAGTCATATGAAGACAAAAGACTACAGCTACACAGCAAGGCACAATCTCCAAGCATTGAACCTTCTAGTCTATAAAAGGATGTCTTCAACAACATTTCAAGGTTAACTAATTATTGACAAACTCATTGAAATTATTCAACAACTCTCATACAATCTTTTTTACTCAAAGCTGAATAGTTTTATTCGTTCTTAATCTAAGTGTAAAAATCACAGTTTGTGATATAGCTTTTTAGAAGCATCTTAAACACTTGTTAGTTTACATTTATTTGTAAAAGATTCCTTAAGAAGACCAAGTTGTGGTCAGAATTTCTTGAGAAGACTAAGACAGTTGTTCTTAGTGGTTGACACTGTAATCTGTTTGAATATAGTGGATTAAGTCCTTGTGGAGAAAGGCAAATCACCTTGATAGGGTGGACTGTATTAGTTGAGTTCAACGAACCAGGATAAAAGTATTGTGTCGTTTTTATTGCCATATTTATTTCTAAACCCTTATTCAACCTCCCCCCCACTCTAAGTATTTTTCTCACCTTCAGTTGGCATCAGAGCTCCGGTTCTGTTAGTGCTCTCACTTCACCATGAACAGAAAAGATCTAGTTGAGAAAACTCTTGATATATTTTGGTTGATACATTATGGTTGAAGCTTCAACGTCCAACAAAAACAGATATGAGGACAGAGATAGAATCAGCATTAAACCCCCTATGTTTGATAGGGAGAAGTTTGACTACTGGAAAGACAGAATTGAAAGCTTCTTTCTAGGATATGATGCTGACCTTTGGGATTTAGTCATTGATGGCTATGTTCACCCCACTGATGGGGATAGCAAAAAGATAGACAGAAAATCTATGACTGAAGCTCAGAAGAAAGAACTCAGGAATCATCATTAAGCAAAAACCATACTACTAAAGGCTATATCTCATACTGAGTATGAGAAAATTACTAACAGAGAAACAGCATTTGGTATGTTTGAATATTTGAAGATGACTCATGAAGGGAATTCTCAAGTTAAGGAGACCAAGGCTCTGGTGCTGATCCAGAAATATGAAGCCTTCAAAATGGAGGAATCGGAATCTGTAGAAGTTATGTTCTCTAGATTCCAGATTCTCACAGCTGGCTTGAAAGTTCTGGACAATGGTTACTCCACTGCTGATCATGTTAAGAAGATCATCAGAAGTTTGCCAATCAGATGGAGACCAATGGTCACTGCTCTGAAGCTAGGAAAGGATCTGAACAAGATCACGCTGGAGGAACTGATCAGTTCTCTGAGGAGTCATGAGATTGAACTAGAAGAAGACGAACCCCAGAAAAAAGGTAAGTCTGTTGCTTTAAAGTCTAACAAATCTGCCAAAGCTTTGCAGATTTTATAAGAAAGTTCTGAAGAATCTTCTTCTAAAGAAGAAGATGAATTGTCCTTGCTGTCCAGAAGGATCAACAAACTCTGGAAGCATAAGCAGAAGAAATTCAGAAACTTCAGGAAACCAGATCAACATAAAGAGTCTTCTGGACACAGAAGATCTGAAAAGAAATAGGTTGTCTGCTATGAATGCAAGGAACCTGGGAACTACAAGAATGAATTCCCAAAGCTTTAGAAGGAGAAGCCAAGAAGGAAGTCTGATCATAAAAAGAAAGTTCTGATGGCAACCTGGGATGATTCAGATGCATCTGAATCTTCATCAGACTCAGATGAAGAATGTGCAAACATGGCACTCATGGATGACGTAGAAGACCATGCAGAAACATCTGGATCAGAATCAGAATCAGACTCTGGGGAGGTATTTTCTCAACTTTCTAAAGCAGAACTTATTGAGAGTTTATCTGAAATGTTGGAAAACTATAGTAAGATTAAGCTCAAATACAAGAAGTGTGAAAACAATCTTGTATCTGAGAATGATCTTCTAAAATCAAAAATTGTTGAGCTCAAAGCAAACAATTTGAAAATTAAAAATGAATTAGAAAAAGCTCAACAAGATTCTGAAGTTGAAACTAAGTCAAAATTTAAAAATATTTTAGAAGAATATGATTATAGTTTTCAGAAGTTTTTCTGTCAAGAAGCCTAGAGAGAAGCAAGACGGCTTCAATGATCTATGGTGTAAGCAGAAATAACAGGAAGGGTATTGGATATGAATCTTCTTTTGAGAAGTATTTAAATCCAACATCTATTGATAAACTAATCATCAAGCATACTCCTCTGTATTCCACTTTTAAGTATGGTCATCTTAATGATATTAAACACACACGTTCTGGTCAGAATATTCCTGTGTTTAAACCTAAAGTTAGTCAGAACAAGCCTGTTGTCAGAAGACAGAAGTTCAGACAAAACTTTAAGGCAACTAACCCTAAAGAACCCAAAAAGATCTGGGTACCTAAAGACAAAATAATATCTGTTGCAGACATCTTTAGCAGCAAAGTCAAAACACCAATCTTGGTACCTGGACTCTGGTTGCTCGCGTCGCATGACGGGAAGAAGGTCTATGTTCCAAAGCTTGGAACTTAGATCTGGAGGAGACGTCAAGTTTGGAGGGAACCAGAGGGGCAAGATAGTTGGCTCTGGAACTATTGGAAATGGTAATCTTCCTTCCATTTCTAATGTCTTACTTGTTGAAGGATTAACACATAACTTATTGTCCATAAGTCAATTAAGTGACAATGGTTATGACATAATCTTCAATCAAAAATGTTGCAAGGCTGTCAGTCAAAAGGATGGCTCAATCCTGTTTAATGGAAAGAGGAAGAACAACATTTATAAAATCAATCTTTCAGAACTTAAGGTTCAGAATGTAAAATGTCTTCTGTCTGTTAATGATGAGCAATGGGTCTGGCACAGAAGATTGGGGCATATTAGTATGAGACGTATATCTCAGATTAATAAACTCAATCTGGTCAGAGGACTTCCTCAGTTGAAGTTCAACTCAGATGATTTTTGTGAAGCATGTCAAAAAGGAAAATTTTCAAAATCTTCTTTTAAAACTAAAAATGTTGTTTCAACATCAAGACCATTAGAGTTACTTCATATTGATCTGTTTGGACCAGTGAAAATTGCATCCATCAGAGGCAAGAGTATGGATTAGTCATTATTGATGACTACATCAGATGGACATGGGTGAAATTCCTAAAACACAAGGATGAGTCACATTCTGTGTTCTTTGACTTCTGCAAACAAGTTCAGAATGAAAAAGATTTTAAAATTGTTAAAGTCAGAAGTGATCATGGTGGTGAATTTAAAAACAAATATTTTGAAAAATATTTTAAAGAAAATGGAATTGCACATGATTTCTCCTGCCCTAGAACTCCTCAACAGAATGGAGTTCTAGAGAGGAAAAATAGAACTTTGCAAGAAATGGTCAGAACCATGATCAACGAGACTAATCTGGCAAAACATTTTTGGGCAGAAGCAATTAACAAAACTTGCTATATTCAGAACAGAGTGTCTGTAAGACCTCTTCTGGAGAAGACTCCCTATAAATTGTGGAGGAATAGAAAGAGCAACATTTCTTATTTCCATCCTTTTGGATGTGTATGTTTTATGTTGGATACTAAAGAGAATCTGAACAAGTTTGATTCTAAAACACATAAGTGTTTCATGCTTGGGTATTTTGAACGCTTTAAAGGCTACAGAGTATACAATACTGAGATACAGATTGTGGAGGAATCAATACATGTTAGATTTGATGATAAGCTTAGAAATCAAAAGCCAAAGCAGCTTGTTAATTCTGCAGATAGAGAAGTCATTCTCACAGACTCTGAAGACTCAGAGGCAGAAAAGGCTCAAGTGAAAGAACCAGAAGCAACGCCAGATGCAACTCCATTGGCTGCTCATATGAACAATTTGAATATTTCTGAAGAACCAAATGTTAAGGGATCATCATCCAGAATCAAAGCCTCTCACCCAGAGGATGTGATAATTGGAAAGAAGGATGACCCTATCAGAACAAGGTATTTCCTCAGATCATCTGCAACGTCACTTTTTGGGTTGGTGTCTATTATTGAACCAACTTCAGTGGATGAAGCTCTGAATGATAATGAGTGGATACTCGCTATGCAAGAAGAGCTAAATCAATTCACCAAAAATGACGTTTGGGATCTGGTTCCAAGACCAAAAGGATTCAATATTATTGGCACTAAATAGGTCTTCAAAAACAAATTGAATGAGCATGGAGAAGTTGTAAGAAACAAAGCAAGGCTAGTTGCTCAAGGGTATAGTCAGCAAGAAGGAATTGACTACACAGAGACTTATGCTCCTGTGGCCAGGTTAGAGTCTATACGCCTACTCATTTCTTTTGCTGCACAAAATAACATCACTCTATATCAGATGGATGTTAAGAGTGCCTTCTTAAATGATATTATAGAAGAGGAAGTTTATGTTTATCAACCTCCTGGCTTTGAAAATGATAAATTTTCAGAACATGTTTTTAAACTTAAAAAATAACTCTATGGTTTAAAACAAGCTCTTAGAGCTTGGTATGAGAGACTAAGTAATTTTCTTCTGGAAAAGAATTTTATTATAGGCAAAGTGGATATAACTCTCCTCTGTAAATCATTTAAGAAAGACTTGTTAATTTGTCAAATTTACGTAGATGATATTATATTTGGATCTACCAATATTACACTGGGAAAGGAGTTTGCTCTTTCTATGCAGGCTGAATTTGAGATGAGCATGATGGGAGAACTCAGATTCTTTCTGGGAATCCAAGTCAATCAAACTCCAGAATGCACCTACATACATCAGACTAAGTATGTGAAGGAGCTTTTGAAGAAGTTTAACATGACTGAAAGCAAATCAGCAAAGACTCCAATGCATCCCACAAGCACTCTTGGAAAGGAAGAGGTAAGTAAGAAGGTAGACCAGAAGCTCTACAGAGGTATGATTGGTTCTCTTCTGTATCTGACTGCTTCTAGACCTGATATTTTATTCAGTGTTTGTCTGTGTGCCAGATTCCAATCAGATCCTAGAGAATCTCACTTAACAGCTGTTAAGAGGATTCTAAGTTATCTGAAAGATACTACTAATGTGGGTTTGTGTTACAGAAGATCTGATGATTATAAATTAGTTGGATTATGTGATGTTGACTATGCTGGAGACAGATGTAATACCCCAAATTTTGCCCTAAGATTTGTCGTCGCATTTCATTGCATTTTTATTGCATTTAATCAATTACTAACAAATTTGTGTAGTCGTTTGACTTTTTGCAGGTAAATATCATATGGCATGCATTTTTTTTCTTATAAATAAAATGGCACAATTGGCAAGAGGACATGGGTAAGGGGTTGTGAGTGTGAGAGGTTGAGAGTTCAAATCTCACCTTTGTCACTTTTTGTTTTTTTATTATTTTTACTCTAAATTTTTCTATCTTTCATTAAAAAATAGCAAAATTAGTTTTTTATTATTATTTAATTATTATTTTCGTATTTTAATTAAATCATTATTTAAAATATTATTTTTTTCACTTTTTTCTAAATTATTCATAAAAATATCCAAAAAATCATAAAATAAAAAATATTGAAAAAAAATTTGTTCTTTTTATAATATTTTTGATTTTAGGAATCAATAGGATTATTAGTTTTTATTTTAAGTTTATTTTAATTATTTTAAATTATTTAAATTTTATTTTTTTTCTTAACTAATTATTTAGTTTGGGCTTTAAAATGGGCTTTAGGGACATTATTGACAATTTGGTGTTAACCCTAATTTGTTCCCTATATATACATGTGTTGCTTTGTTGAAAAGGGGGGAGAATGAAAAAAAACCTAAGAGGAGTGAGTGTCGTTTACCGTTATTTCTTTTCCTTCATCTATTACTGTTGTTTCTTTTTCTTCATCGTTTACCGTTATTTCTTTTCTTTCATCTATTACTGTTGTTTCTTTTTCTTCATCTTTTACCGTTATTTTTTTTCTTCATCTATTACCGTTATTTCTTTTTCTTTATCTATTACTGTTACGTTTATATATATATATATATATATATATATATATATATATATATATATATATATATATATATATATATATATATATATATATATATATATATATATATATATATATATATATATATATATATATATATATATATATATATATATATAATTTTTAAAATTGTTAGAGTTTATATATATATAAGATTAATTTTTGATCGAATTATGTCGATACGATGTTTGCACATTTGTGTGCATGACGCGTGACATTTGTGTTAGTTCGATCTGGTTGCGATGATCGCATTTTTGTGTGAGCAATAATACTGTTTTTTTTGCTTAATTTCCTTTTCTTTGCGATAAATTTTGTTTCGTCCGATTTAGATCTGGTTGCGATGAGCGCATTTCTGCGTTAGCAACATTGTTGGCTTATTTGGCACATTTAAAATTCATTATTGCTTTATTATTATTATTATTATTATTATTATTATTATTATTATTATTATTATTATTATTATTATTATTATTATTATCATTATTTATTATTATCATCATCATTATTATTATTATTACTATTATTATTATTATTGTTATCATTAATTTATTAAAACTTGTTATAATATAAAATCTGTTTTTTAAAATAAATAACATTAACATCTTTTCCAAATTAATATGAAAACCTATTATTTTTAAGAAAAATTTTTTTTAGATAAATTTAAAATAATAACTAAAATCTTTTTTTTTAAATAATAACTAGAACCGCTATTTATTTTATTTTATTATTGTTCAATTCAAATTTCATTATCATATTGTATCTGCTCCTCTCATGTAACCTCGCGAACTTAACAATCGCTCTTTAAATTCTGCCTTTAATTTCTGCTGTTTGTATGGTTTAAATTCGCGCATTTGCATCGTTAATTTGTCCCATTGCATTCCTCCGAAGGATTAGGTCTAGCCGTTTGGCCGCCACGCCAATAGTCCTCAAAACTTCAAACCCTTACAAACCCTAACTTTTCACAAATGTCTCGCCGTGGACAAAAATTACAAAACTACCCCTAGCTTTAGGTCAAAGAGTCGCCGCACTCATTTTAGGGTTTCCCGCCGCGGAATCCCTAACCTAACCCTAATTCACTTAACAATTTACAACGTAGATATTGGAGTTTCTACACTCCGCGTAAGCGTGTCCCTAAGATACGTTTATTCCCCATTGAAACCTTGGCCACAGTCAAGACGTTTCTAACTTCCCTTTTGAGGGGAACTACAATTACTCTGATTCCATTCCCGTAAGGATATGTAGGCACAAGATGCGATGTCTTGCCGAGTAAACTTAGAATTAACCCTTAGGTCTTTTAATTTTTAATCCTTTGTATATACCCTAAAGCAAAATAATTAATGAAATAAATAAAAAAAAATAAACAAAAGGTTCCCGTAGAGTACTACGGAAGTTTAGGGTGCTAATACCTTCCCTAAATTTAACCAACCCCCGAACCTTAGATCTCTCCCTTTTAGGTTTTTCCTTTCTTTAACCTTTCCTTCGGATAAATCAAAGACCGGTTGTAAATGAATTAAGATTCAAGTTAATCAATAGCTTGACATCCAAATTTCACCGCAACAGAAAATGGCGACTTCACTGGGGAGTCCTAACTATTGAGGGTTATCCCTATTTTGTTTATTTTTCTTTATATATTTGTTTTATTATATATTTTGCTCACTTGTATGTATATATTGGGGTACCTTACTTGGAGTTACTGTGTTGTGAGATAAGTCCTACACCCGGACTTGAGTGACATTATTATAGGATGGCGATATATTCGACGAGGCTTATAGGGAGTGAGTCCCGACTAAGCTAAATCGAGAATCACCGCTCAATTGAGACACTTTCGAAAATGGTTCGGTTGATCGAGTGTAGTCGTGAAAACTTTTACCGTTATCGATTGGAGTCTGTGATACTGGGAACCGTAGTACCTTTACACCATCTTGGCCTTATCTAGGACGTAGTGCGGGAACTATGTGGGAGTAGTCCTACAATGGTTGCTACGCGATACTACACTCAAAAGAGGTTCTCTTGAGAATATTATCGACCCTCAAGTCAGTTGGGAAGTTGATAATATCCAAAAGATGGGCTGATGACTTTGGGCACTTTTTAGAACCCTTGTTCTGCAGGTACAATTAACCTATAGTACACACCACTTTGGGAAGGGTAGACCTTGACTCCATTCATTGTTCCTCTAAAATTAGGACCTTTGTTTGCTTATGTGCGTTTGTGCTTTGCATCCATAAAGCATCATATCATTTCTAGTTTCAAGGAATTCAAAAGTCCTTTGCAAATTCAAGAAGTCCTATATTTTAAAGTCTAACAGCTTTTCTCGCTTTCCTAAAAGGGAATGTTTGCAATCGACCGTTGAAATTCTTGAGACCATTGCATGGCATTAGCATCACATTTTTGCATTGCATTTATCCCCCAGTTTCTCCTTCTTGGTCCTATCGTCTTCTAGTGTACCTTTGAGTCGTCAAGTTGATTCCTCGACACAGATATCAGACCAGAAACGGAACAGGAGTCACTTTGATCCTATTCTCATGACTTACACAGAGTTATATCCTGACTTAGTCCGGCAAGGACTGATTACTACAAAGGCTTTACCACCTCCTCTTAATCCTCCGGCTGGATTTAGGGCTGATCTCCATTGTGCTTCCCATGAGGGTGCCCCAGGCCATGACTTGGAGCATTGTTTTGCATTGAAGGCTAGAGTATGTGAATTGGTTAGAACTGGAATACTTGATTTTACAGACAGTCATCCGGATGTTCAGAAAAATCCCTTGCCAGTACATCAGAAATGAAGTTTTGTCACTAGGCCTTTTGTTTCTCGTTGTTTGCACTTTCCTTATTTTGTTTAAGTTGTTTGCTTTTAATTATGTTTGTACTTTCATTAATGAAATAAGCATTGCGACTTTTGATTCAATTCATTTCCGTCCATTTATTTGCATCTTTATGCTTTATTTTTCAAATGTTTACTTCTTGTCCAAAATTTTGATATGCTAAGATTGGAGGGAGGATGATGAAAACGTTATACCCATAATTGCTGTCAGTATGCTTTCAATCAAACCTTGTTGATGATGTAAGGCATTGTTTCAATTCCCAAACACTGGAGAAATAAGGAAGTTAATCCCTCGTTACCCCCTTCGAGCCTAGAAGTTGGAGTTTCTTTCGTTACAAAAAACCCACAATTTTAACCTTGGGATGGGTAGTTCTCAGTTAACTTGGTTGTGTGTTCATACGATACACCTTTCATTAACAAATTTTCCTTCGCACACGTCAAACAAGTGTCGAAGATGTTTTCTAATCAAAAGGTCGATGATGGTTCACCGTAATCATTAAAATCAAACACTCACTTTCCTTCACACAAAAAATAATATAAAAAAATCAAAAGAAGTCCGCTAAGTCAAAACCTATGAAGGAGACTTAGGCAAAACTGGGGCATCCCGCTGACTGTAAACTCTAAAATAAACAGTTCAGGCAAAATTTAGGGATAATACAAAGAGGTTTTTAAATCCTTATCTTGAAAATCCTCAATGTCAAAACAATCAAATGTTATAGGGGAGTAGTGGCTGCCTTTTCATAGGTCCCTTTGACTTCTGAGTCATCATTGCGACGATCAATGAAATCCCTAACTTATGGGAACCTGAATGCATAGTATGAGTTAACTGAGCATAGGATTGAAGATCATCACGTAGATTGGGTGGGTACAAATAAATTTTGAGCCTTTATCTTTTGTTTCATAAACCGTGAACCAGGCCACGTTACAACCCTCAAAAGACCTAACTGAAACAGGGTTATTTTGAAAGTATACTACAACAAGGTTGCGTAACCTGACTCCTAAAGATCTTTGTGAATCATTTATTTTGGCAGTACACCTTTGTTTTAAACTTTGAGCGTCTTGAACCATTGTGTTCTGACTAACGACTCATGTGTTTTCCATCTTTCCAAAATAATTTTGATTTCAAAAGTCGCATGAACTTTGCATTACCATGTTTGTATGAATATTTTTTTTTGCAAACTGGCTTTCCTCTAAGGAATTTTCAAACAATGAGAAACTTGGTCAAGTGATCTTATCAGGGGCAAGTTCCTTTTACATCCTGTCAAAGAATTAGTTCAAGATTTGTTCAAGGCAATATCTTCTCAGATTTGGTTTATCCAGAGAATTGTTCAAGACCCAGACTGGGGCAAGCCCTCCGAGGATACAGCAAAACAGTCGATTCCACGAATCAGACAGCTGAAGCAACTATCAGTTCATTTGACCTGGGGCAGTTTACTCGCATAATCCCTAAGCAGTTATTCGTCATTCCTACAGTGACTATCAACTTGATACAGTTTAACAGAATGACAGTGATCTCCGTGTTGAGGAATCAGTCCTCCAGTTTTGTCATCTCACCGAAAGAGTCGAGTCTTGTCGTCTGCATTTGCATTTGATCATATGTCATAGCATAATTCCTTTACATTTCTATCTTGGGTGCTTTATTCCCCATTTACCTCTCTATCTTGGGTGCTTTACTCCCCATTTACATTTCTAGCTTGGGTGCTTTACTCCCCATTTACATTTCTATCTTAGGTGCTTTACTCCCCATTTACATTTTTATCTTGGGTGCTTTACTCCCCATTTACATTTTTATCTTGGGTGTTTTACTCCCCATTTACATTTCTATCCTGGGTGCTTTACTCCCCATTTACATGTCTATCTTGGGTGCTTTACTCCCCATTTACCTTCTATCCTTGGGTGTTTTATCCCCCATGTACCTTTTATCCCGGGTGTTTTATTCCCTGTTTACCAGATATTCCTGGGTTTACCTAACATCATGGTGTTTTACCCCCATTTACTTTTTTTTTCTCCCTGAGGTCGTGTTTTACTCGCGTCTTACCTTGTGGGCAAAATTTATTTACTTGACATCATGGGTGTTTTATCCCCATTTGCGTTTTTCTCCTGAGCTCGTGTTTTACCCGCGTCTTACCTTGCGGACAATTTCTAATTTAATTGGCACCTATCAACAATTCTGTGTCGTGTCTATCCGACGTTCTTCCAGATATGACATGTCTTCTTCCCTAGTGCAATTCCTCGATGGGTCGTCCCCTGTGACGTTGTTTCGTCTGTATCCGTGCATTTGTCATTTTCATCATACGCATCATATCAGATTCATATCATATTTAGCATTATAGTTCGTTTTGTTTTGTCCATATCATTGCATAGCACTGCGTCTAAAGGCAAAATTTTCGGTTATCTGTATTTAAATCCCTCCACCATGATTTCTCGAGTCTCCGTTGCTCAAATCACCCGGTGAAGTTATTTAAATAGGGGCAACTGTAATACCCCAAATTTTGCCCTAAGATTTGTCGTCGCATTTCATTGCATTTTTATTGCATTTAATCAATTACTAACAAATTTGTGTAGTCGTTTGACTTTTTGCAGGTAAATATCATATGGCATGCATTTTTTTTCTTATAAATAAAATGGCACAATTGGTAAGAGGACATGGGTAAGGGGTTGTGAGTGTGAGAGGTTGAGAGTTCAAATCTCACCTTTGTCACTTTTTGTTTTTTTATTATTTTTACTCTAAATTTTTCTATCTTTCATTAAAAAATAGCAAAATTAGTTTTTTATTATTATTTAATTATTATTTTCGTATTTTAATTAAATCATTATTTAAAATATTATTTTTTTCACTTTTTTCTAAATTATTCATAAAAATATCCAAAAAATCATAAAATAAAAAATATTGAAAAAAATTTTGTTCTTTTTATAATATTTTTGATTTTAGGAATCAATAGGATTATTAGTTTTTATTTTAAGTTTATTTTAATTATTTTAAATTATTTAAATTTTATTTTTTTTCTTAACTAATTATTTAGTTTGGGCTTTAAAATGGGCTTTAGGGACATTATTGACAATTTGGTGTTAACCCTAATTTGTTCCCTATATATACATGTGTTGCTTTGTTGAAAAGGGGGGAGAATGAAAAAAAACCTAAGAGGAGTGAGTGCCGTTTACCGTTATTTCTTTTCCTTCATCTATTACTGTTGTTTCTTTTTCTTCATCGTTTACCGTTATTTCTTTTCCTTCATCTATTACTGTTGTTTCTTTTTCTTCATTTTTTACCGTTATTTTTTTTCTTCATCTATTACCGTTATTTCTTTTTCTTTATCTATTACTGTTACGTTTATATATATATATATATATATATATATATATATATATATATATATATATATATATATATATATATATATATATATATATATATATATATATATATATATATATAATTTTTAAAATTGTTAGAGTTTATATATATATATAAGATTAATTTTTGATCGAATTATGTCGATACGATGTTTGCACATTTGTGTGCATGACGCGTGACATTTGTGTTAGTTCGATCTGGTTGCGATGATCGCATTTTTGTGTGAGCAATAATACTGTTTTTTTTGCTTAATTTCCTTTTCTTTGCGATAAATTTTGTTTCGTCCGATTTAGATCTGGTTGCGATGAGCGCATTTCTGCGTTAGCAACATTGTTGGCTTATTTGGCACATTTAAAATTCATTATTGCTTTATTATTATTATTATTAGTATTAGTATTAGTATTATTATTATCATTATTTATTATTATCATCATCATTATTATTATTATTACTATTATTATTATTATTGTTATCATTAATTTATTAAAACTTGTTATAATATAAAATCTGTTTTTTAAAATAAATAACATTAACATCTTTTCCAAATTAATATGAAAACCTATTATTTTTAAGAAAAATTTTTTTTAGATAAATTTAAAATAATAACTAAAATCTTTTTTTTTAAATAATAACTAGAACCGCTATTTATTTTATTTTATTATTGTTCAATTCAAATTTCATTATCATATTGTATCTGCTCCTCTCATGTAACCTCGCGAACTTAACAATCGCTCTTTAAATTCTGCCTTTAATTTCTGCTGTTTGTATGGTTTAAATTCGCGCATTTGCATCGTTAATTTGTCCCATTGCATTCCTCCGAAGGATTAGGTCTAGCCGTTTGGCCGCCACGCCAATAGTCCTCAAAACTTCAAACCCTTACAAACCCTAACTTTTCACAAATGTCTCGCCGTGGACAAAAATTACAAAACTACCCCTAGCTTTAGGTCAAAGAGTCGCCGCACTCATTTTAGGGTTTCCCGCCGCGGAATCCCTAACCTAACCCTAATTCACTTAACAATTTACAACGTAGATATTGGAGTTTCTACACTCCGCGTAAGCGTGTCCCTAAGATACGTTTATTCCCCATTGAAACCTTGGTCACAGTCAAGACGTTTCTAACCTCCCTTTTGAGGGGAACTACAATTACTCTGATTCCATTCCCGTAAGGATATGTAGGCACAAGATGCGATGTCTTGCCGAGTAAACTTAGAATTAACCCCTAGGTCTTTTAATTTTTAATCCTTTGTATATACCCTAAAGCAAAATAATTAATGAAATAAATAAAAAAAATAAACAAAAGGTTCCCGTAGAGTACTACGGAAGTTTAGGGTGCTAATACCTTCCCTAAATTTAACCAACCCCCGAACCTTAGATCTCTCCCTTTTAGGTTTTTCCTTTCTTTAACCTTTCCTTCGGATAAATCAAAGACCGGTTGTAAATGAATTAAGATTCAAGTTAATCAATAGTTTGACATCCAAATTTCACCGCAACAACAGAGTTGAAAGAAAAAGTACTTCTGGAAGCTGCCAGTTTCTTGGAAGTCATCTGATCTCTGGGTTCAGCAAGAAGCAACCCACTATTGCACTTTCAACAACAGAAGTAGAATACATTGATGCTGCTGGTTGTAGCACTCAAATGCTCTGGATGAAGAGTTAACTAGAAGACTATCAGATCCATGAGAGTAACATTCAATCTTCTATGTTAATACTTTTGTTATATGTTTGTCTACCCAGTCAGGTCCAAGCCATTTGAATAGGAGCAGTTGTTGCACCCCAAAATTTTCCTAACTTCTTTCTTCACTTAGCTTTGTTTCATTGCATTCATGTAGCACTAACATTGCATTAGCATTTGCATACTATCATAGCCCATTCACAAGGGATCAAGGGGGTGCCCATCAAGAAGAGGTTATCAAAGGGCCAAGCCAAATCAAGAAGCTTCATTCAAGCAGGTAAAGGTTTATCATCCTCATCAAATCATCAGAGAAGGTCAAAGCTTGTGGAAGAAGTGGATGGTGGAAATGGTTGTATCTCCTATCTTGAGGATCAATTGAGAATCATCAGAGAGTTGCAAGTCCATAGATTTGGGTGGAAAGCATCACAATAGCTCATGAGATGGCTTGAGGATCACTATGGAGCTTATTCAAGTCATTATGCAAAGTGCAAGATGCCACAGTTAGAGCTGAGTCAACTAGGGTTTTCACCTGGTCAACCCTGAGTCAACTGTGAGTCTTGAGGAGATTAAGACTCAATTCCAAGCAACTATTATCATGGAATGTTGTGTTGAGACACCTAAGAGATCATTTCAAGATCAATTCATCAATATTCAAGAGTGTGAGAAGTAATTGAGCTAGGGTTTCTAAGCTTGACAGTGTAAAATCCCTCATCTCAGTGCCTAACTTCAAGACCACTTAACTTAAGATACAAGTTTCATCTCATCTTGACATCTACATGAGACTTGTAGAGCATGTTCTTAGCTTTCTTTTGAGTACTAGAAGTCCTTGATTGGATTTATAGAACTCAAGTTATGAAGCAAACAAGTTACAGGTCATCAGATGAATGTGATTTTGGTACTTGAAAGTCAACCAACTTCTAGGACATTTTTGAGCTAGAAGGATGTCTCTCCTTATCTTGAACCAAACATGAATGTTGTTCCTCATGATCGTAGCTTTCCAAAGAGTACTAGAAGTCCTCATTTGGATTTGTAGAACTCAAGATATGAAGCTTGCAAGGCAAGGGTATTTTGGGAAACTAAGATTACAGGTCATTTTCATTATAGGTCAAGTTCACCACTTTGCATACCTCAAATGAAAATCTTTCCAACTTAAACGTTGCTCAAAATGGTATCATTTGGTCAACCAAACCTTAAGAGATCATTGACATGGCTTGAATTGGAGAATGCTTGGAGAAAATTTCATGAAGGAAGCTTTAAAGGCCCTTAAAAGTCAAGAATTCAAATCAATTCATTTTGGAACCAACTCATGTCATATTTGTGCTTTTTTTGAGTCCAAATGATGTTTTAAAATGGGGAGAGTCCTAAAGAACTAGTTCAAACCTATGTCTAAAGGCCTCTAAAAAATCAGGAGGAAAATCACACAACTCCATCAAAGAGTCTAAAACTATCATGCAAAATTTTAGACATTGAATCAAAACCATGATCAAGTAATAAAGTCAGCAAGCAAGCATATATTTTTTACATTTATTAATGAACTAATTAAATGGAAAAAATGCAATTAAATGGACAATTCAACCAAAATGAAATTAAATGGTTCACAAAATTAAAGAAAATGTTTATGAACATCCATGATTTTTTTCAGAATTATTTGACAATATTTGCTATTTTTTATGAATTAAAAATGAACAAAGCATAAAAGAAATAAAAGAAATGAGTAAAAGAAAATAAAGGAAATGAGAAAAAGCCACGGCCAATGGATCAAGGGACTGGTCAACAGATCTAAGGATCTAGGGCGCGCCATGCAGGCACCTGGAGGATTTAAGTGAAACGACGCGTTTCATTGGGGATTGGGTACGCTTCAGGTGACTCACACACACGGTGAGTCTTAATCTTGAGCATCCATCTCAAAAGTATGTTAATCCTACAGTCTACATGAAGCCACGTATGCAAAACCCTAGTCAACCTAATTGGAATTAAATCTCACACGTTGGATTAACCTACCAAGTCCACACAGTCAGCCAGATCTAAAGGTTGGAAGATCATCTTCCTCAATTCAAACCTGAGATGGAGGGAAGCTTGCAGTGGTGGTCGGAGAAGACTCCGGTCGTCTTCTCCGGCGAATGCACCGGTGGCTCTGTTATCAAACTCAATTAAACACGACCAAAATGATATCAATCTCCTCCTTATTTCATGCTGATCACGATTCCACGATTCATTCTCATTTTTCTCTCAAGAATTGGCCAAAACGAAAGCCAACAGAAAACGTGCACTATCAAGAGCTCTCACCATTGATCCTCTAACCTATCCTATATTCATCTAGAGGTTGCCATAAAATTAACCACATACATAATCTACTCTAATTACTCATAATTTAAGAGAAAATGTGAAAGGAAAAAACTTGAAAAAAGCTTTACACAGAAGCACGATCTGATGATGAAGCTTGCTTGAATCAATCCAGAATCACTCAATGATTGATGATGAAGCTTCCTTGATGCTTGATTCTGCTTGAAAATGCTTGAATCTCAAAACACGAATCTCACCTTCAAGCTTGATTTTCTCCAACTGCTATAAACGTTTTTTCCACCAAAATGCATCCAACTTCATCTGAAATCCATCTAGGAGTTATATAGAAACTGTTTGGATCATGTTCAGGCCCAATCATAGCCCACACAGTCCAATCCAAGTTTCAACTTTTCTCCCTCTTTTCACTTTGTCCATGTCACGAAAATGGCTTCAATATCCTTCCAACTTTTCTCAAATTTAATGCTGGTAATGTGGTGTGAATGAAGGGATGGGCTTCAGCCCTTGATTTCAATCAATGGTTGATTTATGTTTTGTTTCTTCAAGCTTAAGAAACTTGAAAAATTCCCATGGAGATGACCTCAATTTCTAAATCTATTAAGGCCAATGTTTTTGAAATATATTTTCCAATCAAAATATGCACAAACTTGCTTTGGAATCATCCATTTTTGAATTAATTTGAACTTTTGTCATTTCAATGCCTTTAAAGTTCTTTCTTTTGAATTGTCCTTCAACCAACTCTTATTCCAATCCATATCAATGAACCCTTGATGCTTGTTTGGACAAATAACCCCATTTTGAGCTACTTTCAAGTTGGAAAAATTTCCATTTGAGGTATGTATGATGGTGAAATGGGCCTATAATCCAAAATGACCTATAATCTTACTTTCCCAACATACCCTTGACTTGCAAGCATCATATATTGAGTTCTACAAATCCAATCAAGGACTTCTAGTACTCTTTGGAAAGCTAAGAAGAAAAGGAAGAACATTCATGTTCATCTGAAGTTGAGGAGAAGCTTCCTTCTAGGTCAAAAATGGCATGGAAGTTGGTTGACTTTCAAGTACCAAAATCATATTCATCTGATGACCTGTAACTTGTCTGCCTCATAACTTGAGTTCTATAAACCCTATCAAGGACTTCTAGTACTCAAATTAAAGGTAAGAACATGCTCTACAAGTTCCATGTAGATGTCAAAGTGAAATGAAACTTGCATATTGAGTTATTTGGTCTTGAAGTTAGGCAATAAACCAAGGGATTTTACACTGTCAAGCTTAGAAACCCTAGCCTAGGAACTCCTCACACTCTTGATCCTTGATGAGCTGGTCTTGAAATCTAGGATTCCAATGAAGAAGTATTTCTCACCTTCAATATGATGCATTACTATTCTGCGGAAGAAGAAGTAGAAGAATTGATTATTAAAGAGCCTGTCTTTGAAACATTTATGGAGTAAATTGGTCTCTCAAGATAGTTTATTAATTCAGAAATCTTGGATTCGATGGTTTCAAGAAGGTGATCAGAATACTGCTTATTTCCATAGTGTGTTGAAAGGCCGTCGCAAAAGGAACTTCACAGGCTCTCTGAATACCGAATTTGGCTTACTTGAATCAGTTAGAGACATTAAGAAGGAGGCGAGAAGGTACTTTTCGGAGAAATTCAAAGAACTTGATGACAACAGGCCTTTATTGGACGGATTCATTTTTAAATCTCTTTCTGTTACGGAGGTTGCTGCTCTTGAGGCGGAATTCACGGAAACAGAAATTCAAGACACATTTTGGAATTGTGAGGGATCGAAAAGTCCCGGTTTTTACAGTTTCAACTTTGTTTTCTTTAGGAATTGCTGGCATATCTTGAAGGACGACATCTTTTGCTTCGTAAAGGATTTTCATTGAAAGGAAAATTTGTGTAAGACAATTACTTCGTCCTTCTAAACTTTGATTCTAAAAACTTCTTGCACATCTAACTTGGACAGGTATGGGCCTATTTTTCTTGTCGGCAGTCTGCACAAAATATTAAGCAAACTTTTAGCAGGAAGAATGAAGAAAGTCCTGAACCCTCTGATCGATTACTATCAAACAGCTTTTGTCCCAGGCAGACAGTTACTATACGGAGTGTTAGTGGCTAACGAGTCGGTTAATTTCGCAACTAAAATTTTGGTATACAGATGTCGAATGTCCCAAGAGATGTCGAGACATTGATTTCTGCATAGCTGAACAAGGACATAACAGAACAGACCAGAACAGACCAGAACAAACTAATATGTCAAAATCTTAACAGTGTAATGACTGATGTTTCAACATCTGTTAAGACATTTATTTTAAAGCAAGAGATAGAACTGAAATATTCATAACAGAATGATAAGTAACGCCAATATATGATGACCCAGTTCGGTGTACAACAATACCTACATCTGGGGGCTACCAAGTCAAAAATTAATTAACTATCAATAGTATTAATTCATAGCTAAACGACCTCCGGTTTACAATGTTCAAACATCCTGTCTGACATTATAAAGTCATCACCCAACCTTAAGCATTCAAGAGGAGATTCCCTCTAACAGATATCAGTATGACTGACACTACACACGAAGGTATAGACTGAGCATGATACCATAAGCATACTTTTCATCAAGGTCTACTTCTCTTCTTCCCTTCAGTCCCCTATCCTTCAGAACTCCACCTTGCAAGACCACAATAACTCCATATAGAAATCTTGAGCTTTTGTCATTTCATGATTCACAAAGGTTGAGATAAACTTTAACACTAGCCATACAGATGAAGAACACATAAGTCTAAAGAGATCATCCTTTAACAAAAAGACAACTTTTTTGCAAACTTATTGCCTTTAGCATGAGAATTCTGATGCTCAACACAGTATCATGATACTTGAAGTACATCAATAACTTGCCTAGCCAATTGATGAACCATATTGAGTTCCATATTTGTTGATACAGTATAGAGAATCTATTCTTTTTAGTCTTCCAGAAACCATCTCACAATGAAGGACTTCTCCATCACAAAAGAACAAGAGCTCATAGACATGATGGCAGTCTGCTTCAAGCACAATTCTCCAAGAGACTCATCAACACCCAATTAGAGTCCACACCTCATCTTAGAAAAGGTAGTCACAAGATAGGCACACCATCTGTAAGATCACACAGATCCAGCTTTGAAAGATCAGAGAAGTCTCCAAGATGTCAGAGTGAATGTCCTAGACATTTTCTTTGACTTCCATATGCACAGAATTTGGTGGAGATGTCTTTACAGTCCTCCACTAGGAATTAGAACACTTACTCGTATAGAAAATACAAGAACATAACTTCTGCACCCCTAAGCACTTAGATCAGAAATAAACTAACCCAACGAATGTTTATCAATATGACCATGAGTTAATCTAGACCTCCACCAGCACACATATCCATAACAAGTTTCTTGGATAGACGTTTCCTAGGCTGCAAACCAAATGACTCTTCAGGACCAATCTGAAGAAGATTCTCACCACTATTGATAAACACACATTTGTTTATCATCCAAAACATATGTTACATTTCTCCTTTGTCCGAGAACTTCACTCATTGGATCAACAAGATTCTGCATACACTCTTATGAAGTGATGTTTCAACATCTGGTTGATCATTAGTTCCTTTTCCCATGAACAGGTCATTGAAATAGGTTCTGAAGTTTGTACAAATGTCTGAAGCTGCACTTCAGGAGTGAAACTTTTGACCTCACCAATCAAAAGGATAATCAATTAAATACTTGCTAAAGTCACAAATATCAATTGATTTTAAGTTCCAATTTTGTATTCTTCGGTCACAAAATGTCATAAGACATCCCTTCTTACTCTAGCAACAATCTAAAAATAAATTTTTCAAAGCATAAATCTTCCATAGAGGACCATTTTCTCTTCTGAACACATTCAGCAGTGCCTTTTTGAGTGGACTTGAGAGTGAACTCAAGTATCTTGGGCTACCTTAAACATAACATAGAGTGTTTACCAAATCCATAGATCATGAATTTAATAAACAAGCCATCAACTCAACCTTTTCCTCCTATTACCCTTCATGATACTTGTTTGACCCATCTCCCAAGCAACAAAGGAAGATCCTTCAGTGGAGAACATATCATAATGCTTGCTCCTCCTCATAACTCCTAGCTAGCGATGGCATGAGCATCTAGAGAGGCTGACCCCATCTTCAAAAAGCCAGGACAAATGTCAAAACATTTTATAAGACATCATGCGTAACAATGGCATCATTATCAGCAACAGTAGAAAAATCTACACAAAGGCATCACTCAACCATCAGCAGTTGTTAGGACGGATTCAGAAAACTATCCTCCTAGCTTTCAATCCCCTTGAACACAGCAGTAATGGATGTTCTAGTCACACAACCCCCTTCCTTGTTCAAAATACCAGAAAGTATCTTTCATATAACTCATCCAGAAACAGAACAGGAAACTAGACTCTGATACCAATTAAAATTCGAGTATACATATCTCAGATGTCGAGACATTGATTTCTGCATAGCTGAACAAGGACATAACAAAATAGACCAGAACAAACTGATATGTCAAAATCATAACAGTGTAATGACAGATGTTTCAACATCTGTTAAGACGTGTATTTTAAACCAAGAGCCAGAACTGAAATATACATAACATAATGATAAATAACGCCAAGATATGATTACCCAATTTAGTGTACAACAATACCTACATCTAGGGGCTACCTAGCCAGGAATGAATTCACTATCAGTAGTATTAATTCAATGCTAACCAACCTCCGGTTTACAACTCCTCACTTGATCCCTACCCAGTGAAACTTCTACCTAGAAATCACCATCTATATAACAGAAACCCATTTCAATTCCTAAATCACCTCAGTGATATGTAACTATCACAATCTCCGCTATTCAATTGAAAGATAACCCTTTCAATATAATATCCAGTCAATACTCATGACTAACACTAATACTTGAGTTTTCTTAAAAGCTTCATCTAAGAACAATATATAATTCATTACCTACAGATTTCTGAATATGCAAAATCATGTCTACAACAATTTATCAAAGATACAAAGGGTGACTTACATTACAAGAAAAGTCACACGACTCTCAAAACCCTAAACCCTTATTTTTTATTTATAAAAGTCTTAACAAGGACTCATAATTTACTCTAGGTTTTGGTCTTCCTTTTATAATCTTCAGCAATCTATGGACTTCGAAGTCTTTGTCCAATATTTCATTGATCCATGTTTTGATTTCCCTTAAAACTTGGAACTGATCTGCAATAAACCTGATGTATCAGACCAAAATGGACAGTCCTCAAGATAGGACATCTTGTCTGACATGTTGTTCTTTACAGATATCTTCATGTTATAACATTTTGTGCAACATCATGTTTTACCAAAATTTGGTCGAATCTTAAAGCCTTCAGCAACTCGCAACAAGAAGGAGTGTTTACTTTTTAAAGTCGACTTCGAGAAGACATATGACAAGGTAAGTTGGAACTTCATTAGGTATATGCTAACAAGGATGGGTTTCAGTATCGTTTGGCTATGATGGATGGAAGTGTTGATTTTCACTAGTCACATGTCAGTTTTAATCAACGGGAGCCCTACGGATGATTTTGTTGTGGAAAGGAGTTTACGGCAAGGAGGCCGTATATCTCTGTTTCTTTTTGTTATGATCGCGGAAGGCTTGGCAAGCTTAGTTATAAAAGCTTATGACTTGGGAGATTATAGAGGTTTATCTTTCCACGGTTCTTCTATAGTGGATTTGTTACAATTTGTTGACGACAACTTATTCTTGGGCGAAGGAAATTGGAGGAACGTATGGGCCACCAAATCAGTTTTACGCAGTTTCGAGCTAGTTTCTAGGCTAAGGGTTAACTTCAATAAGAGCATAGTTATAGGTATCAACCTGAATAACAATTTTATTATTGCGACATCTAACTTTTTGTCCTGTAAAATATAAGACAAACATTTCTCTTTCCTTGGTATTCTGATCGGGTCTAATCCTAGGCGGATAACAACTTAGAATCCTCTTTTGGATAAAATCAGAAAGCGTCTATCCGTTTGGAAAGGGAGAATATTATCTTTTGGAGGGAGACTGGCGCTTATCAAATTGGTTTTAGGGAGCCTATATATCTTCTTGTTATCTTTCTTTAAAGCTCCTAAAATTGTTTGGAAAAGGATTTAAAGCATACAAAACAAGTTTTTGTGGAGCAGGACAGAGGAGTCTAGGAAGGTTCATTGGGTTTCTTGGGATAACGTTTGCAAACATTTTGATGACGGAGGTTTTGGTAATTGACGAAACCAATTTGGCTTTGTTGATGAAGTGGAAATAGAGGATTATGATAGAAAATGAGGCTCTTTGGATCGATGTGCTCAAGGCTAGATACGACGACGTTAGGAAATCGATTATGGATGGAGGGACTCCATTTAGCAATAAGCAAAGTTATACGTGGTAGAAAGATCTAACGAATGCTAATAATTCTAATGCAGGTATGTATTCTTCTTTCTCCAAGCTCACTTCCTTCAGCATTGGGGACGGAAACACAGTGAGATTTTGGGAAGATCTGTGGGTGATAGAGGTACCATTTTCGATCCATTTTCCAATGTTGTATTCGGTTAGATCTATGAAAAACGTTTCTGTTAGTGATATGACGGGGGCTGAAACGACAGAGTTTGGTCGTGGGGGAATTTTGGTTTACTGGAGCAGCGTGATTCTTTGCCAGAACATTCTTTTGAAACTCTGTTGCAGACCCTATCTGCGATGAAGTAGTATTGCGTTTCGAATTTTTTGTTTCACATGCGCACCTTCTTGTGGAGGTGCTTTCTTAACAAGATTCCTATGAAGGATAATTTAATTAGTAGAGGTATTCTCACTTCCCCTCACGACAGACCTTGCGTTCTTTGCTTCAACGCTGACGAATACTTGAACCATTTATTTCTGAACTGTCAGGTCGTTACTGCTGTCTGGGATTATATTGGTTATTGGGTTGGAATTGAAAGGTTTCACGAGGATAACTTGTGGGAGAACTTTCTGAGGTGGACTAGTTTGGGAAGGTTTTCCCGCATCAAGAAGGGTAAAGTCGAAACTATTTGGATGACGGTCATTTGGTCTATATAGATTTATAGAAATGGTATTCTGTTTAAGGGAGATCTCCGCGCGATTTCGAACTTGTTATGGGACATTAAAATTATGGCATGGAAGTGGTTATCTCTAGGAAATAATCTTGATCTCAACTGTAATTTTTATAGTTTTTATCAGGAACCTTCGAATTACTTGCTTTAGTTTTCATTTGGTTCGGTTATTGTCTATCTCGATTCGGTTTCGTGACCTTCTTTATAACAAGAGTTAGAGTACCCTAGTACTCTCTTAATATTACTTCTTGCTTAAAAAAAAAAAAGTAAAAATATGCAAATGCAAACGATTAAAATTAAGTATTATTGTATTTGGTGAGGAGATCATACTATTATAGCATTACAAAGAGAATATTAAGATAATGAGCAAGGTAGTTTGTGCACTTTTAATTTTAGAAAATATTTCAGTATATACTTTGATCCATTCTTCCAAAAGTCAATAATAAATTCAATTGCCTTAAATTAATGGATAACTTTAAATTCTAATTTTAGAATATCAAAACCTAAGTTATCTTAATGCATGAATGAAGAATCAATGGATCTAACACTCTAAGAAAATAAAATGACATAGAATTTTATCAAACAACACATTCAATCAACCATTAATTACCATTGATCAATAAATTAGGTAACGTAAGATTCTTTTTTATGATTTTGAAAATGTTGTATATTAAAAGAAATAAAAAATAGTTAAAAAGTTTATTATATTTCTTCATGTATAAATTATATTATTTCCTCTCATTTTTAATTTCCAAAAATTTTAATTTATTAAATAGTAAAAGATTAATTTATAAGTTTTATTAATGTACATGCGATTTCGGATTGTTTAAATAAATTTTTCTAGAAGTTTAAATCTTATAATTATTAAGACATATTATTTATATTTCTATAAAGCTTGAGAATGTCTTTTAATTTAATACATTGTCTTTCTAAATAAATATTAATTAATCAATAAATTAAAATTTATGGAATAATGATTTTCCCATGAATCATTTGTGTCACTTAAATAAAATTATAAATATTTTCTTTTTTTCAAAAAGTGACATATTGATTTGAGTCCGAGGCTTTTCAATTATATTTTATGAAGAAAATATGTATTTAATTAAAAAAATTAAATATTTTAATTAGAAGAAAAGAATAGCAGCCTGTTATCTTCTTACAGTTAAACAAGTATTCAATACATTTATCATAAATCATAAAGAAAAAATATAAATCAACAATATTACCATCTACTCTATTTCAGCTTACACACAATAATATCACTATCACAAATATATTAATTTTCCATATGTTTTTTCAAACTATATAAAAATAAAATAAATAAATAAAAACAAAAATAATTAAATAGTCTTACATACTTGGTCATATTTTAATTTAAAATAAGGAGTTTTAATTGTTTTGATAAATTTCACTATCCTATTTTAAATTTTAATAGCCTTGAAAAAAACAACACTGTGATCATTTTAAAATTTATTTTTATATAAGTTATTTTAATGATTTTTTGTTTAATTTTGCAAGATCTAAAATTAAAATAGCATCAATTTTTGTGAGGATACTTAATAGTCCTTCAAATAAATCTTATTAGTTGGTGTAATTAATAGATTATACTAATGTCATATATTGAATTTAAATATATAAAAAATCATTTTACAAAGTTTTGAAATAAAAATTATTTTTTATTATAATTTATTGGTTTTTCTCTTGTTTTAATACTTTTGTTATTTGACTAAGAAACACTAAATGCGACATGGACTCGTAACATCACACAAAATCCTCGATTCCACTAATATAAATATATAATAACACCGGTTACATATATACTATTTTATTTATTAGAATTAAATTAAAAACTAGTAATATCTATAAAGATATAAATTGTGACCTAAATATATACACACGCATCTAAACTTTTAAAAAAATATTTATCCATCTAAAAAAATGAAAACTTAAAGTTTATAAAGTTAATGTGTTTAAGATTACATTATACCACATTTTAATTAATCTATAAATCATTCATAAGTATCACCGTTATTACTAAATAGTGTATAAGATAAGCATAAATGGAGAATCACTGGATCTAACACTCTAACAAAACAAAATGACATAGAATTTTATCAAGCAACACATTCAATCAACCATTAATTATCATTGATTAATAAATCGAATGTAAAAGGAAATTATAAAATAGTTTGAAATTTAGTGAAAGACTAATCACGTAGCACTAAATTGATATTGGACAAAAAGGAAATGGTAAGGAAGATGGAGCCTTAATTTTCAAAACTAAAGATACTAATTTAGCAAATTAGGAACTTATAGTAAATTTGTGAATGATAACACTTCTAATATTATTTGAAACAAAAAATAAGTGTATTAATAAAATATTTTATGTAAAAATTATTCATCAAATTCTACAAATATAATATCTTACATGTTGTTGAATGTAAAGGGAAAGAGAGTGTTAATTAGCTTGAGCTTTAACATGGTATCACAGGCCTTTCAATCTAGATTTTTGTTGTTGTTCTCTTACTCACAGTTCTCCATTCTTGTTTCTCTGTGATCGCCTTGATCTTCTTCAGTTCTCTCTTTCGCCATTATATTTTCTATTTTTTAACATGTTTGTTGCAAGCTCTGCAAGCAGCATCAATGGTGGATCATCATAATATAATCACAACAAGGGTTATCAAACTGATATCCTTAACCCTTACTTCATGCATCCGAATGAAAATCATGCGTTAATTCTTGTTTCTCTCTTACTTTCAAACAACAACTATCATTCTTAGTCACGATCAATTACCATGGCACTTTGATCCAAGGCCAAAATTCACTTCATCAATGGTTCTTTACCGCGACCACCTGATGAAGGTCACAATTCCATTGCATGGGATCGTTGCAATACCGTGATCATGTTATGGATCAACAATTCAGTGGAAACCGATATTGCTCAAAGTATTATTTTGATGGAAAGCGCAGTAGACATGTGGCGTGAACTGAAATAGCATTTTTATCAAGGTGATGTTTTTAGAATTTATGATATTTAGAAAGAAGTTTTAACCTCCAAACAAGGTGATTCTTCCATTTGTTCCTATTATACTAAACTCAAGAAGCTTTGGCAAGAATTGAACAATTTTCGTCCAATCGCTACTTGTGATTTTGCAGTCATATGCCAAGCCCTAACCAAGATTCGTACATGTCAGTATAGAGACCAAGTTATCAGGTTTCTCAAAGGCCCGGATGTCCATGAATATATAAGTCTGTAGCATTTAGTTTAACTTGTCTAAACAACATAAATAAAACCTTAATGAAGAGCCCTTAACAAAATAGGTGTAAACAACGAGAGTCATAAACACATATCATCTTCAATATGAAGAAGTTATGTGTGTGGGACTCTCGTTTCTTCTTCAGAAATCCAAATCATTTTCTTTTACTTCTTTTTCGGAGATTTCGTACGTCAAACAACACTACTCATATTGTTGTTGTTCTTGTTGTGTTGTGGAGATTTGAAATCCTAGAGGTTTTCTCTTGTTGTTTTTGTTGTTTAAACATATTTATGTTATAGGTTTATTGATGTTGTTTTTATTGATGTTGTTCTTCTTCTTGAGACCCTAAAATCTAGCGGTTGTTTATTGATGTTATTGTTGTTGATGATGTTGTTGATTTTTTTTATATTGTTGTTTAATATAAGTTGTTGTTTTTTAGTTGAGTTTATTAAATCTATATGTTGTATTTTAGTTTTATTTTTTTGATAAGCAATGATATCATTAAACGGCATACTAGGAGTACACTAAACCGATACAAGAAGAAACCACCAATACAACTACACACCAACTACTACGAAAAGGAACAAAATACAACAAAACTCCTATTTTCAAAAATAAAATGGAGCTTTGTACCACTCATAAAAACTACAAATGGATTTAGTCTTTAAGTTAGCACCCAACCAATACCAAGAGGTATACCTCACTCTCATTGAGATATTTTCATTTTTCCAATACATCATTGAATATAATTTGATTTTGCGCTCACCATATAAACCAACACGTCGCCATCCAAATGATACAAGAGAATGCTTTAGAAGATTTCCTCACCATCTTTACAAACCACTCAAGAAAGTGGTATTGCACATTAGTTTCTTCCAACCATGGTATACCCATCCAACCTGCAATCTTTCACCAAACCAACACAATACTTGGGCACGAATAAAAAATATGGTTTATATCTTCAACTGCATTGAAACAAAAGACACAAACAATTTCGTAGGGATCCGAGATTATGCCCCTGCCCGCCAGCTTATCCCTAGAAGGAAGTCTATCCCAAAACACTCTCCAACAAAAGACATTAGCTTTCAAGAGAACTCTAGTTTTCCAAAGGACTTCCAAGACAGCCTTGAGAATAATCTCCGATTCATATTTTGCAGCATGGTGAGACATAGCACGGTAGCACGGGTTGACCGTGAACACTCTAGAGCAACCATGTTTCCAAATGAAAGTGTCATCAGCCTCCCTAGTAGGCGACACATCTAGCAGCAAAGTCTTTAACTTAAGAAATTCTGCCGAGAATTCTACTGGCAGCCGCAAACAGAGAGACTCAAATGCCCAGTACCACACACCATTAACCCACCAACCCAATTCTGCCACAGCTGCAGATTTAACAGAAGAAGCAGAAAATAAATTTGGAAAAAGAGTGCAAAAAGGAACTGCCAACTATTTAACCAAAAAGCAATGCGTTCTCCGTTGCCTAGGATGCAAGATAATTGATCCAGAAAGCCTCCATGAGAAACGGAATCTCCAATAACCATAAGGTCCTTCCACCAAAGAGACTTATTATTACACCTCCTCGTCTTGATCTTTACACATACTCGTCGATTTTTTTAAAACCGAGAGATAAATAATACATTTTTTATGACGCTCTTCATTAAATCGTATGTGAAATCAAGATAAGACCTTTTTTTCAACCGAAATAAAATGCAATTCTTTTAGTTAATCTATAATTTGCTAGTTTAAAATTTGTGTAGTTATAAAATTTGTGTGAAGATGCAACCTATCAAACCCACTATATTCGTATTCCAGCTTTTGTTATTGGGCACAATCATTCTAGCTACTACTACTACACTAAATTTAAGTAACACCCTTATACAGTAAAGGACAATTTGCATTTTAGATAACGTAGATTATAGAGAAACTCTTAATACTATAAGCTTTTTTTTTCAAGATGTTCATTTGTGACTTTCTATCAAAAAGGAGAAAGAACGGATAGTTGTACTGATGATTGGTGGCAGGATAACAATTTGCACTTAACGAGCAGAATACAATGGAAATCATTGTATTAATTATTCTCTTGTCTTACCCTATTCAGTTAACTTTTTCATTTTTTCTCATGACACTCTTTAGTGTCACCGACAGCAAAAGAAAACTCTCATGACATTCTTGTATTTACAGCCATATATGTAACCAAACCATTTACCAATATTATGTCACATAGTTGAGACAGTGGAAGTTGAATTAATAACTTGGTTGATACTTTGTAATAAATCTCACTTTTAATAATTACATACCATTATTCTCTACAGTATATAAAGTCTGCATGCACCTTTATTTTTCATTCCATCTCAACTTCTTCTCTTCATCATTTCTTTTTTAGAATTTCAGCTTCATTGATCCAATATGAAGTTTTGTTTTTTTCACATTATTACTTTTCTCATGGTGAGTTGCTCACAACTCTTATACTCAACCACTTTCATTTCTTCAAATAGTTGTTATATTCTATGTCTTTATTTTTGCTTGTAAAAAATGAGTACTAGTAATGTTAATATGTTCTCAAATGCATGCAGCTTGTGATACTGGCAACTAATGCTGAAACATTACCACCTCAACTTTACTGGAAGTCCATGCTTCCCAACACTCCAATGCCAAAAGCCATAACTAATCTGCTTCACCCTAGTTAGTACCATACTCTAAAATTGTTTATGTATCAAATTTCTTTTGCACAATTTAATTTTTTTCAACTTATTCTTTCTATGTGAAGGTGGATATTGGAGTGAAGAAAAAGCAACATGGGTGGATGTAGGCAAGGGTGGTGTAGATGTTGGAGTGAGAAAGGGCTATAATGAAGGAACTGGAAGTGGAAGTGATGTGAATGTTGGAGTTGGACATTCTGATTCTCCATTTGATTACCTTTATGCCGCAAGTGAGACTCAATTACATGATAAACCAAATGTAGCACTCTTCTTCTTGGAAAACGACTTGCACCATGGAACAAAATTGAACTTGCAATTCATCGAGACCAATTTGAATAATGAAGCTAAATTCTTGCCTAAACAAGTTGCTAATTCAATACCCTTTTCATCGAACAAGGTGGAATACATACTCAACAAATTAAACATCAAGAAAGGGACAAAGGGTGCTCAGATCGTGAAGAACACAATCAGTGAGTGTGAAGAACATGGTATCAAAGGAGAGGAAAAGAGTTGTGTAACATCATTAGAGTCTATGGTTGATTTCACTGCTACTAAACTTGGGAAAAATGTTGAGGCTGTTTCAACAGAAGTGAAAAAAGAAAGTGGTGAGTTAGAAGAATATGTAATAGCGAAAGGAGTGAAGAGATTGGGAGAGAAGAACAAAGCTGTGGTGTGTCACAAAGAGAATTATCCATATGCAGTTTTCTACTGTCATAAAACAGACACAACTAAAGTCTACTCGGTGCCATTGGAAGGTGTTGATGGAAATAGAGTTAAAGTTGTTGCTGCTTGTCACACAGATACATCACAATGGAATCCTAAACATTTGGCTTTTCAAGTGCTTAAAGTTCAACCTGGAACTGTTTCAATTTGTCACTTCCTTCCACAGGATCATGTTGTTTGGGTTTCCAAGTAGAAACAAACAAATCCCATTGGTGACATTGAAGAATATTTAAGCGGTTTTAACAAAATAAAATGAATTATGAAATTTAGTCTGGTACTTTATAACTACAGCTTTGTTTTACTTCCACTGTTTTAAGTTTGCCATATTTGCTATGTTGTATTGTTATAAGTATGATATTTGTTTTACTTTTAACAGTTTTAGGTATGGTGTATCTGATCTGATGTATTATTACATGTGTGCTAAATATATGATAAAGTGAAGCTTTATCATTTGGGTGAAAATCATCTTAAGAATTTCAGATTGACTAAAAATGTTTTCACTTTATAGTTAAGCTTGTTTTATTTTATGCTAAACAATCTCATCCCAAGATCTCAATATATCCAAAACAACTCGGTGATCAAGAAAAAAAATTAATTTTTTCCTCAATTTTTCCATCAGAATACATTACCAAATAAGAATTTGGAAACTGCTTTAAATGGGAGCTTATTTCATTATATACATTATGGGAAGACTTTTCTCTTTCCAACACATCATTAGAAGCCAATGTTCGAATCAATATACAAAACAAAATTTTGTTAATCTTACCCTATAGATCAAAAATGCTGTAAAGAATGGTGGAGGCTAACTACATTGCATCTGGCTGTACATTGTAACTAATTTCACTCCCTAAACTGCATGCCTCATCATGATAATTGAGTATTCTGGGGTCACTTGATATTTACGCTGCATCATAAGTTTCAAATCTCTGAATCGATATGGCGAATGCACCACCCAACATCAGCAAATATTTTTTTACACTGTCATGAACAAAGATGGTTTTGGTTTGGGTGCTTCAGGATTCAGCCATGGGAGTGTCAGCCTTGAATTTATCAGGTGCAAATGGCTCCAAAGATCCCCATGTTCTTCCAACCTTTAATTTGACATTCAGAGGAACTGCAGACAAATACGTGTAAACAGTGAATATGTGATTTGACCATACAGTCAGAACCTCAATTACTTTTACCGATCTGTATCTTCAACCAAAATGCATAATCTGTTAGAGGAATACAAACCAAGAAGTGATACTGCATTCTCCATGCTGGTCTGCAACAATATTGCAGCTTCTTTCACCACAGAGGGATCAACTTCCAGCACTAATTCATCGTGTACCTAGTTAACATTTACTTAAATGATTAAAACAAAGAAAAACATTTAAAAACTATTAGAGAATACAAATCCTTTAAAACTAACCTGTAACAGAATCCGGCAACGATCTCTAAGCATGTGGAACTTGCTAGCGCCTGAAGAACTTGACTCCGGACTATCAATGCCAGAAACAATTTCAGAGTAAATTTTAATCATTGCAATTTTAATTATGTCGGCAGCAGATCCCTGGGAGAAAGAGAAGGAGACAGCATTATAAATGATTTCTGATATCTCTGAAGGAAACACTAAAATGAACACTGATATCTTTAAAGGAAACATATCCCGATTTAGGAGAGGAAAAAAATGTAGTACACCTGACAAATGGAATTGACAGCTTGCCTCTGGGCTCTTGATTTTTCTGTACTGCTGCCAAATTTTATTTTTGACAAAAATCGTTTCCTTCCCTTGAGAGTCTCCACATATCTGGATTAAAGTTTTCTACATTATTAGATATAGAGATCCCAATTTAAGTAAAGAATAGGTGCCATTTACAATAGGGACAAATATTTTAATACCAGTTAAAGCAATCGGTTTGTCAAAGAAAAAGATAAATCAGCAATATAATCATTCAAACTAAAGAGTATCCGATGCCTAGATAATTGTCATCATAGTATCCTGATGAAGGAATGAGTTAGGATGTGCAAAAGTGGCACAAAGTCTCCTCACCCTTTACTACGACAAAATGCAACAGCTTCGTGAAGCCAAGAAGCAACACCAGGAAAAGTGCTTTTGAAGTTACTAATCCTTTCAGCAGCTTCATCCGAAGTGCAATCCATTTGTTCTGCAAGGCTATTTGGACCCATACCATAAAGAATTCCATATACCATCTTTTTGGTCTGCTCTCTCTGCTGAGAACCCACGGAAACCTCAGGACACCTAATCCATCTTGCTGCTATCAATGTGAAGACGTCTCCATCAGGCTTACTCAGAAGCTCTATAAGTGAAGAGTCCTTAGAGAAATGGGCCATCAACCTCAATTCTATCTGAGAATAATCTGCTGTTAACAGTAACCAATTATCCTGCAGTGAAAAGAGATATATAAGAATAGAACACAAGTAACCAAATATAAAGCACAAAAGCGGAAGAGAAAAAAAGATATAAGAGGATCTGAATGACAGGTTGAAGAATTTAGAAAAGGCTTATATTAGGAGGCGTAATTAGAATCCGGTGATATTTAGTTAGAATGTGTGACTGCTGTCATGTTGTTAGTTTGTAATAGGAAAGAGAAATCATATTTAAAATTATGGTTGAGCCTAACTCAGCCTTATAAAACTGGGTCTTAAGGTGAGGATTGCCTAAGTTTTATAAATACTACACGGGTCATATCTTTAGGCAGTATGGGACTAACACCCCTTCATACTCAACACAATGAAGGTGTTGAAGGCTGCAGTGAAGGTAACTCATATGCCGCAATTAGGTGGCTTGGGACAGACTGCAATGAAGGCGGAATTTCCAAAGAAAAATAAAACTTCAAGTTATTATCGTGTTAGACTCTCATAAAGGATTTAAGAAAATCTGACTATTCAGTTTAATGGCAGCTATTATATTATTAGTAGTAGTTTAATGGCAGCTATTATATTATTAGTAGTAGTTGGGTGGCAGCTATTATATTATTAGGAGTAGTTATGTTTATTAATTATGTGGGTTATGTTTAGAATAAATAGGGGAAGATAGGGAAGAGTCTGTTTATCATGGATTTTGACAGGGAAAACAGGTCAATTTTGGCATTGGGGAGGTGCACACCCTCGAAGTTTGGTTATTTATTTTATAATTCAAAGAGATTTTCTCTATTTTCTTTTATATATCAATTGGTTTCTATCATATTAATGGTTTTGACTAAGCACTAAGGCACTTCTTTATACTAATACAATGTGCCAATCAGAATTAAATAAGGAAATAAATCATGATTAAGAGCAACCAACAAATAATTAAAATAACCAGAGTTAAGGGCCTATGCACCTGGGTAGGAACAAAGAAGTCACGGGCATTGATTCTACAACTCTCATCAACATCACCTCCATTTTTGTCTCCTATCATCTTAAAATCAACCGGATGCTCAACACACTGCATTACCAAACAAGATTGTACATCCCATCAAATGTAGCAGTTAGCTGAGAGAAGAAATAAACAAAATTAAAACCTGTGATAAGAGAACCCAAACCTGAAGATTAGGTTCCTCCATTGAAAGCCGTCCAGTTGCTGTGGATGTTTGGAGCCAATGACCGTGTAATGTGTACTTCTGTGTGCTTGAAGATAGCCTAGCCAGAGAACAAATTGATCCTAGTGTAGAGTTCAGGAGCTTTGCCAATGTACGGTGCTCTTTGATGATTGGAACAATGGGATGTTCATGCCTGTAATAAATGTTAATTAGGAAATAATCTTTGCAGTTATTGTGAATAGTTTACATTCATAGAATAGGAAATTAGTCATTATGAATTGTAATTAGTTATTATTAGCTGTAATTAGTTATTATGAGTTGTAATTACCGACACTATTATATATAGTATGAAAGGCAATGAGAAAGGCATCAAGCCAAATTTCATGACATGGTATCAGTAGGTTCGATCAAACCTGGAAAATATTATATTGGCTGATCAGCGATACCCCACTGGTTCGCTCTCGTAATCGTGTTCGTTTCGAAATTCTTTCGTTTGAAATCGAAACCTTGCAGCTGTCTGAGATTCTAAATCTTTGGTTGCCGGTTCGTGATTTCGTCTTGGAGATTCTCGTTGTTGCACTGATATTGCAATCAATTTTTTTTTGGTTCTTGGCTGTTGTTGCTTTGTGATTCTGGATCGTCATAATCTTCTGTTTTGCCGCTCCTTCCAAATCGTGGATTTGATCGTGCTGTTGTTCGTTGGTTCGTGGGTATTGTTTCTTGTTGCTGCTCTAGTAATTGTGATTACAGTTACTGTTATTATATTATAGTTATTATTATTATTATTATTATAATTATTATTATTATAATAATAATAAAATAATATTAGTGAGATTGTATCTGGTGGTTTAATAATTTAGATGGCTTCCGAAAAAGAAAGAGATAATTTTTGTGTTCGTTTTACCGGCAAGAATTATTCGGCATGGGAATTTCAGTTCAAGATGTATGTTAAAGGAAAGGGATTATGGAGTCACTTAGATGATGTTTCTAAGGCACCAACGGAGAAAACTGCTTTAGATGCGTGGGAAACTAAAGATGCTCAAATTATCACTTGGATTCTAAACAGTATTGATCCTCAGATGATAAATAATTTGCGTTCTTTTTCAACTGCTCAAGAAATGTGGAATTATCTGAAGCGCATTTACAACCAGGACAATTCGGCAAAACGTTTTCAGTTGGAGTTAGACATCGCCAACTACAAACAAGGTGATTTGTCTATTCAAGAATACTATTCTGGTTTTTTGAATCTTTGGGCAGAACACTCTGCTATTATACATGCTAATGTTCCCAAGACCTCTCTTGCGGCTGTTCAAGAGGTCTACAACACAAGTAGGCGAGATCAATTCCTCATGAAGCTTCGTCTAGAATTTGAGGTTGTCAGAGGTGCTTTGCTAAATAGGAATCCTGATCCTTCTTTGGATACATGTGTTGGTGAACTTCTCAGGGAGGAACAACGTCTCCTTACTCAAGGAACCATGTCTCATGATACTGTCAGTTCTGAGCCTGTGGCAATTGCATATGCTGCTCAAACTAGAAATAAAGGTCGTGATATGCAACATGTCCAATGTTTTTCTTGCAAACAGTTTGGACATATTGCTCGTAGCTGCAGTAAGAAGTTTTGTAATTATTGCAAACAACAAGGTCATATCATTTCTGACTGTCCCACGCGTCCTCCACGACCAGCACATCATTCGGTGAAGGCATTTCATGCCACTACAGGCCATACAATTGGCTCTTCCACCACTGGTGCATCAGATGACAATGCTCTACAACCTGAAATGATTCAACACATGGTACTTTCTGCCCTTTCAGCCTTGGGTATTAAGGGTAAGTCTTCTCATGTTTCTCGTCCATGGTTTATTGATTCTGGTGCATCTAATCACATGACAGGTTCATCTGAAAACTTGCACAATTTACATTCTTATCATGGTAATCAGAAAATTCAGATTGCTAATGGTAATACCTTGTCTATCACTAACGTTGGGGACATAAACTCGGATTTTCAGAATGTGTTTGTCTCACCTGGACTTGCTTCTAATTTATTGTCTGTTGGTCAATTGGTGGACAATAATTGTAATGTTAATTTTTCTCGGTCTGGTTGTCTTGTGCAGGAGCATGTGTCGGGGAAAGTGATCGCGAAGGGGCCTAAAGTGGAAAGATTGTTTCCAATACAGTTTATTTCTAATCATTTGTCTCTTGCTTGTCATAATGTTTTGAATTCCTATGAGGATTGGCATAGAAAACTAGGTCATCCAAACTCTTCTGTTTTGTCTCATTTATGTAAAAGTGGCTTGTTGGGAAATAAAAATGTTATTCCTGATGCCTCTGTTTCATGTTCTGTTTGCAAATTGGCTAAAAGTAAAACACTTCCTTTTCCGTCTGGTGCTAATCGTGCTTCCACTAGTTTTGAGATGATTCATAGTGATGTATGGGGAATGTCTCCTGTGGTTTCTCATGCTCACTATAAATATTTTGTCACATTTATTGATGATTATAGTCGTTTTACTTGGATATATTTTCTCCGTTCTAAATCCGAAGTGTTTTCTATGTTTAAGAAATATTTGACATATGTTGAAACTCAATTTCAAGCAAGTGTTAAAATTTTTCGATCTGACTCTGGTGGTGAGTACATGTCTCATGAGTTTCAGGAATACCTTCAACAAAAAGGCATCTTGTCTCAACGGTCTTGTCCCAATACCCCTCAACAAAATTGCACGGCAGAACGTAAGAATCGTCATTTGCTTGATGTAACACGCGCCTTACTTCTCCAAGCTTCTGTACCATCCCGATTTTGGGTGGAGGCTCTTTCCACGGCTGTCTTCTTGATCAATCGTATTCCTTCTACAGTTATTGATCTTGATTCTCCTTTCTTCCGTCTATTTAAAATTCATCCTGATTATAGTGCTTTACATACTTTTGGGTGTGTGTGTTTTGTTCACTTACCTCCTTTTGAAAGGCATAAGCTTGGAGCACAATCCGTTCAATGTGCATTTATGGGATATAGTAACTCTCATAAGGGATTTGTGTGTTATGATGTCTCTAACCATCGTTTTCGCATTTCTAGAAATGTGACATTTTTTGATAATCAGTTTATGTTTCCCTATGGTTCTCCTGCCATTAATGATATTGTTACTCTTCCTAAGTTTTCTATTATGCCTCAAGCTATAGAACGTTATAAACCAGGTCATGTATATGTCAGAAAACACAGACAACAGGTTCCCACACCCCTTCCCGATGCTGAACTGCCACCTGATCCTGTACCGGTTGAACCACGACGTTCTGGTCGAATATCCCGCGCACCAGATAGATATTCACCAGACAGGTATGATTCCTCACATACTTCTCTGACTGCCACACTCTCTAGCATATCTATTCCTACTTGTTACTCACAGGCTGTTAAAGATGTGCGATGGATAAAAGCAATGACTGAAGAGCTCCAAGCTCTTCAAAAGAATTTCACATGGGATATCGTCACTTGTCCTCCAAATGTAAAACCTATAGGTTGCAAATGGGTGTATTCTGTGAAACTGAATTCTGATGGGTCCCTCAACCGTTACAAGGCTCGTTTGGTTGCGTTAGGAAACAAGCAGGAATATGGAATTGATTATGATGAGACATTTGCACCGGTTGCCAAAATGACAACTGTCCGCACAATCATGTCTATAGCTGCTTCTAATGGGTGGACTCTTCATCAAATGGATGTGAAGAATGCTTTTCTTCATGGTGACCTGACAGAAGATATTTATATGACTCCACCTCAAGGCTTATTCTCTTCATCTAAAGGCGTGTGTAAGCTCAAACGCTCCTTATATGGTTTGAAACAGGCACCTCGAGCATGGTACGAGAAATTCCGCTCCACTATACTTGGATTCTCCTTTACTCAGAGTCAGTATGATTCATCTTTATTTATTCATAGCACATCTGCGGGTATTGTTCTGCTTCTTTTGTATGTTGATGATATGGTTATTACTGGTTCGGATCATGCTTCCATTCAGCGACTTAAGCGACAGTTACAGGCCTCATTCCATATGAAAGATCTGGGTAATCTACATTATTTTCTTGGTCTTGAGGTTCATTCTACATCCAAGGGCATCTTTCTCCATCAACACAAGTATGCTACGGATTTGATTTTTATGGCCGGTCTTGAATCGGCTAATCCAGTAGATACTCCTCTTGAGGTTAATGTTAAATATCATCGTGATGATGGGGATCTGTTGCTTGATCCCTTATTGTATCGACAACTTGTGGGTAGCCTCAACTACTTGACTATTACTCGCCCTGACATATCTTTTGCTGTTCAACAAGTAAGTCAATTCATGCATTCTCCTCGCCATCTTCACTTGGCTGCAGTTCGTCGTATAATTCGCTACTTAAAAGGAACGTCTCACCGCGGATTATTCTTTTCCGTTGGAACTTCTCTTCAGTTGAGCGCTTATAGTGATGCTGATTGGGCAGGGTGTCCTGATACTCGTCGATCTGTTACTGGTTGGTGTATATTTCTTGGTTCTTCATTGATCTCTTGGAAAAGTAAGAAGCAAGCAAGAGTTTCTAAATCTTCTACTGAATCAGAGTATCGTGCCATGTCTGCTGCGTGTTCAGAAATACTTTGGCTTCGTGGTCTTTTGGCTGAACTTGGATTTCCCCAAACAGAGTCAACTTCACTTTATGCTGACAATACAAGTGCCATCCAAATTGTTGCAAATCCTGTTTTTCATGAACGCACCAAACATATCGAAGTTGATTGTCATTCAATACGTGACGCCTACGATGATCGAATAATATCACTTCCTCACGTCAGTACGCAGTTGCAGGTTGCAGATATCCTTACCAAGGCTGTTCCACGCCCAAGACATCAGTTTCTTGTTAGCAAATTGATGCTCCTTGACCAGCCGCATCAATTTGAGGGGGGATGTTAATTAGGAAATAATCTTTGCAGTTATTGTGAATAGTTTACATTCATAGAATAGGAAATTAGTCATTATGAATTGTAATTAGTTATTATTAGCTGTAATTAGTTATTATGAGTTGTAATTACCGACATTATTATATATAGTATGAAAGGCAATGAGAAAGGCATCAAGCCAAATTTCATGACAATAAACACTTATTAAAAAAACTGCATTCAATCAAACAAGTACTTACTGAGGTGCATAGAGAACTTAAGGACAAGTGATGTTAAAAGAAGCACAGTTTTCCCTCCACACACCCTTTTGTAGAGTGGAAAAATCATAGACAAGGACAATCTTTGTTCAAAATGATATATATATATATATATATATATATATATATATATATATATATATATATATATATATATATATATATATATATATATATATATATATTAGTCCATTAAATGTGATATAACTTTTTTATGTATAACTCTAATCCATTTATGATTCTTAGCTAATGTGTAGTTTTGAACCCTTACTCTTAATTGAGACACTAGAAGATGGAAATATATATGTTGCACTAAAGTTCGGTTATTATAAAGCTAAAATTAATAATAAGGTGATAACAACTAATTGTTGGTGACAAAGTTTAAAGAAAAATAATTTCCAAACCTCAATCATAGTCATTCATCTTTGTAGTGTAGGTTTTATAATGAGATTGGATGATGATGTAATTTACTCTTTTCTAAAATGCATACGAACGAAACATCAAATCATAAAAAATCATTATACAATTCTATTTAGTATGGATCGAAAAGAAACAACAGGGAAAAGGAAACTTTCTCAATACCGTAGTGCATCCAAACAGTGTTTGTCAGTACTTGGATGGTTTTTCCCCTTAATTTTTCCATCAGGAATCGGCAGTTTCAGGTGTTCATACAGCACCTTTGCAATATCTGCTGGCATATTCAATGAAAACGTCATTCCAGCCAGTTTGTAAGCTTCCTTTTCAAGTTGCTTCAGCCTTTTCACCAACAATTTCCGAGCCTGGATGCATCTCTCCAAATCAACACCAATTCCCCAAAGCTCCATGTCAGCAAGAACATTCACCTAACAACATGTGTTAAAACAGCATCAAATACTTCAAATTGATCCTGTTAAGGTTCCACACTGTCCATGTATGAAAGCAATGTGTTGAATATTAGCACAAAATCAAAACAGATTCTGTCATACAGCTCATTATGGCTGGATTCAAATTGTGATTAAATAGAAATTAATTGTATTATTATATTCTTACCTTATTTAGGATTAGCATTTATAGGGAGAATAATTACCCCTATTTCTTAGTGTAATTTATATTCTATAAATACTCATGTACTATGTTACAGAAAAAATATATAGAAAAAGCATATTTCTATATGGTATCAGTAGCAACAAGAATCCTTTAGGGTTTTTTTTTGTTTTTGCTTCCGCTCTGTTTATCTTTTTTACATCCCACAATGTCTGATACCGAGTCCTCACTTTCACCCAAACATTCCTCACCCGAACCTAAATTAGTCCGAACGTACCATGAAAACCACCCTGTTCAGATCACAACAATTCGGCTGAACGGTGCTAATTATCTTCGATGGTCGCAATCCGTTCGTATGTATCTCAGGGGGAGAGGAAAGATTGGCTACATTACTGGCGACAAAAAACAACCAGACAAGGCAGGTGCAGATTATGATACATGGGATGCTGAAAACTCCATGGTCATGACATGGTTAGTCAACTCCATGGATGAAGAGATAGGTGCAAATTATCTCTGTTATGATACTGCAAAAGAACTTTGGGAAGGTGTCTCCCAAATGTACTCTGATTTGGAAAATCAATCCCAAATCTACGAATTAACTCTCAAATTGGGAGAAATTCGGCAAGGTGAAGATTCAGTCACCAAATACTTCAATTGTCTCAAACGTATTTGGCAAGATTTGGACCTTTTCAATGAGTATGAGTGGAAATCACCTGCCGATAGCAAACATTACAAGAAGATGGTGGATGTTAGTCGTGTTTTCGAGTTCCTTGCGGGTCTAAATGTTGATTTTGATGAGGTTCGTGGCCGAATTCTAGGCAGAAATCCTATCCCTCCAATTGGTGAAGTCTTTTCAGAAGTACGTCGCGAAGAGAGTCGTCGGCAAGTGATGCTTGGAAAAAATACAGCAGCTGTCCCTCCACCAGTTGAAGGATCTGCCTTGGCAATTCCCCATGTCAATCGTAAACCACTTCATAATCAACGAGGTGGAGACAAGACTCATTTATTTTGCGATTACTGTGGGCGCAATCGCCACACTCGGGAAACTTGCTACAAACTACATGGGCGACCAAATCATGGCAAGGCTGGTAAGTTTGGTGATCGTCCTATGCCTATGGCCAATGAGGCTGATTCGTCTCCATGTACGAAGGAGCAAATGGATAACCTTCTTAAGTTTCTAAAGTCCAATTCATCTCTTAATATCCCTACTGGAACTGTGGCACAAACAGGTAAGGATTCTTGGGCACTATCTGCTCACAACCACTCTAACCCTTGGATAATAGATTCAGGGGCATCTGAACACATGACTAATTGCTCTCATCTATTCAGTACCTATTTTCCTAGTTCAGGTTTTGAAAAAGTTAGGATAGCTGATGGTAGTTATTCAAGTATTGCAGGCAAAGGCAGCATAAAAATTTCAGAGCAAATCACTTTGCAATCTGTTTTACATGTTCCTAAATTCGCTTGTAATCTTCTATCTGTTCATAAATTGTCTAAGGACACTAATTGTTCTGTTCTTTTTCGTCCCTCTACTTGTGTTTTTCAGGACCAGAACTCGGGGAAGACGATTGGAACTGCTAGAGAGATGAATGGATTGTACTACCTTGATGGAATTCAGTTTGGCAATAAAGCGTTTTTCGGTTCAAACAGTACAAACGCATCTCCTGTTTCAGATCAAATTATGTTATGGCATAAAAGATTAGGTCACCCTAGTTTTTCATATCTTAAGCATTTGTTTCCTATTTTTTCCAAAGAAATAAATTCCTCACAATTTCATTGTGAAGCTTGTCACTTAGCTAAAGATCATCGTGTGTCTTTTAAATCAAAAGCCTATTCTGCTTCTAAACCTTTTTATTTAATTCACAGTGATGTTTGGGGTCCTTCAAAAATTAAAACTATGTCTGGAAAAAAATGGTTTGTAACATTTATTGATGATCATACACGGCTGTGTTGGGTTTATCTCATGGAGAAAAAATCAGAAGTTGAACAAAGATTTCAAGATTTTTTTAACATGATTAACAATCAATTTCAAACTAAGATTGGCATTCTAAGGTCTGACAATGGCACTGAATATTTCAACAAATATTTAAGTACATTCCTTGTAACTAAGGGGATAATTCATCAATCCACTTGTCGCGATACTCCGCAGCAAAATGGTATTGCTGAAAGAAAAAATAGACATCTCCTCGAAGTCACTAGAGCTATTATGTTTTCTATGAATGTACCTAAGTATCTTTGGGGAAATGCTTTATTAACTGCTTGTCACCTCATCAATCGAATGCCATCTCGGGTGTTACAATATGAAAGTCCTGTACAAGTGTTACAAAACAATTTTCCTACATCTCGTATTATTACGGATCTTCCCCTTAAAATTTTTGGTTGTCTTTGTTATGTTTACATCCCCAATGTTTTTCGTTCTAAGTTGGATCCTAAAGCCGAAAAATGTGTTTTTCTTGGCTATGCTTCCAATAAAAAGGGATACAAATGTTTTAACCCAGTTACAAAGAAATTTTTTGAAAGCATGGATGTTCACTTTGTTGAAAATCAACCTTTTTTTAAAAATTCTCTTCAGGGGGAGAGTCAATGTAATAATAAAGAAGATAATTTTTGGGAAACTTTGCCTGCTCTAGATGATATTGTGACTACAAATCACCCAAATGCTAAGATAATAGAATCTGAAACAGGGGGAGAAACACTGATTAAGGATGATAATCCTGAACTTAAAGTGTATGTTCGAAAAAAATTCCACAAAGGTGGTGCAAACCCTATTGTCTCTCCAGTAGAAATCCAATCTGATTTACCAAGTGAAGGTCCTACAGATAATCTGTCTTCTAGTTCTTCATCTGGTAATCCTTCTTACTCATCCAATGATTTATCTGATTTGTCTTTTCCTGATATTAATCTTCCAATTTCTGTGAGAAAAAATATTCCTGACCTCGATGTCCCAATTGCTGAGAGGAAAGGTTCTCGTATGTGCACTAAACATCCTATGTCTAATTACTTGTCATATGACAAACTATCACACACCCATAAGGCATATGTGTCTAGGATTTCTAATTTGTTTGTGCCCAGAACTATTCAGGAAGCATTAAGTGATCCGAATTGGAAATTAGCAGTGAAAGAAGAGATGGATGCTCTAAACAAAAATAACACTTGGAGTATCACTGATCTACCACAAGATAAAAAGGCAGTAGGGTGTAAGTGGGTCTTTACAGTGAAATGCAAGGCTGATGGAAGTGTGGAAAGATACAAAGCGAGATTAGTAGCAAAAGGATTTACTCAAACTCATGGTATTGATTACCAAGAGACTTTTGCCCCAGTTGCTAAGATCAATTCTATCAGAATTCTTCTTTCTCTTGCAGTAAATTTCAACTGGACACTATATCAATATGATGTTAAAAATGCCTTCTTGAATGGTGAATTACATGAAGAAGTATATATGAGTTTACCTCCTGGATTTGAAAAAAATCTTGGAAGAAACAAAGTATGCAGATTGAGAAAATCCCTATATGGATTGAAACAATCGCCAAGGGCCTGGTTTGAGAGATTTGGAAGTGTTGTTAAGAGACACGGTTTCACCCAAAGTCAAGCAGATCACACTATGTTCTTTAAACACTCATCTGAAGGTAAGATTGCTATCTTAATAGTGTATGTTGATGACATTATTATTACAGGAGATGACGTCAAAGCAATTAGTGATCTGAAGAGAAGACTTGAGGCTGAGTTCGATATCAAGGATCTTGGAAAGTTAAAATACTTTCTTGGGATGGAGTTCGCAAGATCTAAAGAAGGTATTTTTCTCAACCAGCGCAAGTACATACTCGATTTACTTGCAGAAACAGGGATGACAGGGTCTAAAGCAGTAGAAACACCAATGGATCCCAATGTGAAACTAAAGTCAGTTGCTGAAGATGAAATAGTAGATAAAGAACGTTATCAACGATTGGCTGGAAGACTAATTTATTTGTCACATACAAGGCCAGATATAGCCTTTGCAGTGAGTGTAATAAGCCAATTTATGCATGCACCAGGTGCAGCGCACTTTGAAGCTATTTTCAGAATATTAAGATATTTGAAAGGTACTCCGGGAAAGGGGCTGATATTCAGAAATAGAGGACATATACAGGTTGAAGCCTATACAGATGCTGATTGGGCAGGTAATATAAATGATAGAAGGTCTACCTCAGGATATTGTACTTTTGTAGGTGGAAATCTAGTTACATGGAGGAGCAAAAAACAAAATGTTGTAGCCAGGAGCAGTGCAGAAGCTGAATTCCGATCTGTGGCCCATGGTTTTTGTGAAGTATTATGGATAAAAAAGTTCATGGAAGAATTGAAGTTCTTTGGCCCAACTCCAATTAAAGTTTACTGCGATAATAAGGCTGCTATTTCTATTGCCCATAATCCTGTCTTACATGACAGGACGAAGCATGTTGAAGTGGACAAGCATTTCATCAAAGAAAAAATTGACAGCGGTGAGATTTGTATGTCCTACATACCTACCAAAAGTCAAGTAGCAGATGTTCTCACAAAGAGTCTTCCAAAGAGACTGTTTGATAACATGGTGTGCAAGCTTGCTATGAACGATATATTCATGCCAGCTTGAGGGGGAGTGTTGAATATTAGCACAAAATCAAAACAGATTCTGTCATACAGCTCATTATGGCTGGATTCAAATTGTGATTAAATAGAAATTAATTGTATTATTATATTCTTACCTTATTTAGGATTAGCATTTATAGGGAGAATAATTACCCCTATTTCTTAGTGTAATTTATATTCTATAAATACTCATGTACTATGTTACAGAAAAAATATATAGAAAAAGCATATTTCTATACAATGTATACCTTACAATATACCCATTTGAGCTAGATTTAGGTGTTGAATTGGGCCCAATCTACTCTCAATTGTAATATAACCATTAAAATTGATTGAACATAAAATCATAATAGTAAACGATAAATTAACTTGGTATAGTTAATGATATTCCCGATCATATCGTGTTAAGACTCTAACATCAGATGACATATGACATGAACATATGTTTATAAGTACAGGCAATCCTCACCTAACAAGCCGGTTTGTAAGGTTGAATTAAGCCCAACCCAAATTCTAAGATGGTATCAAAACCTATTCAGATCCGCTGTAAGGTTGAGTTAAGCCCAACCCAAGTTCTTATTGCCAATTGTGACGGTATCAAGAACATATTAAAGAGAGAAATAATATAAGAACAACAAAAGATAAAAGAGTCTTTCAAAATATAACATTGGATCGTGCCAACCAAATTTTTAACAAATCCTTAACTGTGTTAAGCTATATATAAATAAATGTCTCGAAATTAAAATAAAATGCAGTCTCCACATAGAAGCCAATTTCACCCATTAGTCACATTATTCAGGTTTAATTACATTTGCTTCATTTGACTTTTTTACTTTAAGTTTTCATGCAACGTTAACACAATATGAGGCATTTTTATTGAAGTTTTGCACTTATTGCAGGAATTATAAACCTTAAATAAAAAATTCACACAAAAAGATCAAGTTGCGTAAAATGAATTTTTAAGATGTCTCCAGCATCGGGTCCTAAGTGAATCAAAAAATTGTTCAATGCTATTTTTCTTTCTCTAGATAAATATTCGATATTAGAATTTATAATTTATTTTGGCATGTAATGACTGGTATAAAATATTAAGAGCAAAAGAAGATTGAAAATAACACCAAACATGACATCGCTTTTCTTTAAATGTACTGAAGTTTCATAGATTCATACCAGTGGGACTTCTATTTCCATAAGCACTTCTACAAGTTTCTCAGAAACAAGCAATTTCCAAAGAACAGAACATAATGCTCGTGTTTGAGCAACCCGACGGCAGCAACCATTATGAGCAGCTTTTCGCATCTGATTCCTCCACCTGCCACACTGATTAGCTGCTCCTGCATCCTCAGGGGATAACCTTTTCTTTACCTCCTAAATTACCAAATGTGATTTGTTAATACTAGTACACTCAACTATCAAGTCACCACAAATTGAGAACAAAGATGTGCATCTGTGTACACCAATGTATGCAGTACAAGATGACTATTTAGGTTACCTTATCCAGGTTTGGACTAGAGCTACTCGCTTCATCAGGCCAAAGAATCCAAGCAACAATGCATACGTCAATTGCCTCTTTAACATGGATTGGGGGCAACAATATGTAAGAATTGTCTACAACTTCAAGGTCCATATTTTTATCAAGTAAGTCAACAGAACCAAACCTCTGAACTGAAATTGATGGCTTTTTTAGCACCTGAATCTGAACTTTCAAATTCCAGGTGAACTTTTTCACATTTTTTTTCCCTATTATTCTGCTAATCCTGCTCCATCTAATCATGGCATTCATCAAATCTTGCTTAGAATTAGATGATGAACCTTTCTGCTTATAACTGCATGCGCTCAAGGAAAAACCATCCTCTTTTCTATTGCCAGACAACAGAATATCCCTAGGAAGATTAATATAGTACATGGGAGAGTTTTCCCAGCAGATGGCAATCCCATGTACTTCAAAAGGGGCAGCAGAGTGCAATTCCAACCGTTTGATGTAATGGATATCAAAGTAAAACGCTGGTACTGTATCCCATAGATCCAAGAATGAATCAAGTCCACCAGGACTACTAACTGCATTGATGGGCCCTTTTCGGCTGGAATTAGTCATGTTACCACTAGCCAAATTCTCCTTATGATCTTGCTCCCCTGTACCATGAGCATGGCATCCATCATGTATACTGGACTTATCATTTTGTTTCTGTAACGGGCCAGAGAGGGTGGTAACATCAGGAATTTTGGCAGCACCAAGAGTCATACTGAGCTCATTTGTTGTAGGTACTACAACTGGAACAGTAGACAAACTACATGGCATCACTCTGTCTGATTTTTCTTCTACAGAAGCCCGGGCATCATTGTCAGATGATTTATTCAAGTCCTTTTCTTTTTCTAAAGCAACTATCTTAGAATTATCCATATGATTTGCATCAACAAAGCTATGACTAGTGTCAGCTGTGTCACTTCCAGAGGAACTTCCAACTTCTTTTCTGATAGAATTGCGTGCAGGGGTGGGCATGGGTGGAGCTAACTGCGGGACATCGTATCCGAGTGACTTAAAGGCTGAGAAAGCAGCAATCCTTGCTTCTTCAGCTTTATCCAGAACAATCTTGCGAGCACCATTCTTTATCTTCTTAGCTACACCAAGTTGTAAGCTCCTTTGTGCAGAACCTTCAAAAGAAGTGGAATCAACTTTCAATGATAAATAAAAATAACATCAAAAGCAGCTTCACATACTTTAAATTGAAAAAATTGGCATAACGAATTTAGTTGGTGAAATAGAGTTAAAAACAAAGCACAAGAATGCACATGGACAAACTAGAAATATAATGCATTGCTAATCACATTTCACTTGAAAGCATCCTCAAGAAAACAGTAGCAAAAAAAGTAGCTTAAAGAATATGTTAATCCAATATTTTATCTGTTTAACATATATAGTTTCAAGGAATAAAACATGAACAAAATAATCTCAACCATTATTGCTACCTAAAAATGTAATTACAGACAATTCTTACACATTACCTTCTGTGGCCCATGATGAAGATTCAAAAAGTGCTTTTACTATTTCAGGAATGGATGCTTCGGCAATTGCAAGAGGCGTGCGTAAACCTGCTTTATAGAGTGCTCTTGCTCGAGAGCCCTGCAAATTGAATGGAAAAGACGGGGAAAAGGTGAGTACTTCAACAATAAACCATAAGTTATTTGAAGGAGTGTAAAACAGACATAGAACTTAAGCTACTTACTTTAACATAGGGAATGGTGGTAAGCTCAACAACTTCTGCTCTAACTCCAAATGATACACGATTTTGAAACTTGGCAACTAAGCCTTCAAGATCATGCCAGCCCAACCTCTCACAGAACACAGCAACCATAGATGCAAACCGACCAGCATTTTCTTGCAAACCTTGAACCATTCCTCTGGCAACTTTAAATGACTCACAAACCTCACCCACAGGAGTTTCCTTCATTAAAGTATATTTATTCATATAATGATATAAGCTTTCATAAAATTTTAAAGATAAGATGGAAAAGAGAAAGAAAAAAAGACAGATAGGGAAGGAGCAGAAAAGCATAATTTACTAATAAAACTCTTAATACTTACAAAACATTGAGCTTAAGGGCCTAATTACATTTTATGCTAATAACGTAGGCTACTTAAAAATACAATTGTGCAAGTGTTGTACAATATACCAACTGTATAGCACTTACAAATGTATTCTCAACAAAAGAGGCCCTAATGTTTTAACCCTCCGTCTCAAACTGAATTAAGCTTAAGCTCTAAGCTAGTTCAAGATTATTGATTACCAATTACTATAGATAGTTATGCATTAGAAATCTTGTTACATCAGTAATTCTTCAAGTACAGCTGGACACAATTAATCGTCTACTATACAGTCACTGTTACTGGTGTATCTTTGTGGTTCTAGCCTCACGTTACTACTCTTCCTCCTCATGTTGTAAACCCTATGATACCTAGGAATGATAAAGACGGGGAGCATCGGTGCAAAATGACATGGCACAGACAAGGAATGTCTTTTGGCAAGGTTCTAGGCCAAGGGACACGCTAATGAACCAAACTCGCAAAGGAATGGGAAGGATCCTGAAACTATTGATATGGGACTTTATGATTAAAGGAATACTTAAAATAATTTGTTAGTGTTACTACGGTTGGATCGACAAAAAATCATATCATATCTGAAGTTATTAATAGTATAATAATATTATTCAAGTGTTGTATGAGAGTAAATTGATATATCTCCATATATAGGATATGTAACAACAAATAATATGAAAATATAAATTCATTATCAAATAATACAAAATATAAATTCATTAGTTTCACGTTCTTAGTTTTCGAAGAAAGAGTCATTGCCTCCTAAATTGGTGTGAAATAAATAATTGTTTTCAGGGTGTTAATTTAATTCTCTTCATATGGTTTCTTCCTGAAACTTTCCGTGGTTAGATGAGCAAAGAGATTGGAAAGCTTGATTAGTACATTCTTCCCTATTTGTGGTTGTTGTCCTAGGCTATGAGTTTTAACCAAGAAGCATTCCTTATCATTCTTCTGTTTTCTTTTTCTAATAATATTCTTTTCTTTAAAATAATATTCATTAACAAAAATAAGCAGAGATATTTGAGTCCATATACTAGAGAAAAGCACCTGTACTAAAAGAGATAAAATGAGAGCAACATAGAATCTTCTACAGACACGAAGTGTTTGGTCTTCCGAGTTGACAGTTCCACTTGAGATCCCAGGTTGACCTTTCCGTTTATTGTTCGACCATCTTGACTTGTTTGAACCCATCGGTGCACCATGTGCCATACGCATCAAGAATGGTTCTGTCACGCCTATTCGATTGCCAACTGACTACAAAACATATTATAATTACAAATACAATCAACAATATTTACAAATATGTCAAGATTACATTGCTATTTCAAATCTACAAAAATGAAAGACTCAAAAATCGATATCTATAGAGGTGGAATGACGATTCAAATTAAACGCTTCTTAAGTACAGGTAAACATTATTACAAGAATCATACTGATGTATACATCTTTCTGTAGAAAAATTTGGTTTCTTAGAAATTTATTTCTTCCTAAATAATAATGATATACTATGTAACAACATAAGAAGGTCTAATAGCAAGCATGTGGTGAACTCTAAGAAGGTTTAATAATATTATTGACTGAAAAACAAGAATGCGCAAATTTATTTTAACACAAACTCACCTGATCAAGAGGAGACAATTTCATAAAACGCTCATAGTACCATTCCCAATCTGGCTCAACATCAACATTGATTGGCGTCACCAAGTAAACCAAATGCAAGTCAGATGCAAGGACAAATCCTTCCCTTGCCCTTGAAAGATCAGCCAACACAATCTAAAAAGTCAATCACAAGATGGGTTTAATGCCAATCACAACATGATCATACTACCTAATATTGCAGGAAATGCCAGGGTCAAAATAAACCCAAAGCTAGTTAGAAAGAACAGTAGCAATGAATTAAAGTATAGACAGAAACATTTACAAGTGATTCTTCCGGACAGAGAGAACTGCCAAAAGATGCACGTCCAAGAGGTGTGGTACTGTAGAGTTTAGTGTCTTCATTCCATTCGAGAAATTTTCTTTGACACAACCATTTTAGGGATTCTTGAGCTGATTTTACCACCTCCAGAAATGGTTTCGTGGAGTTCAAAAGAGTACATCTAACATACCGGTGAATGTCATTAGCGGTTTGAACTATTCCTCCAGCAACCACTTCTAAAATTGCATGAGTCATTCCATTTAAATCTTCAGATAAACAAGAATGTAACGGTGGACAGCTTTCATTCAGAAGTCCCATAATTCTCTTTAACTCATCAGGTTTGCAGATGAGTACCTATGCAAATCAAAGCCACATAGATATGCCCAAATAAATTATGATAGCAATGTAAAAAGGTAAAATGAAAGCGAAAGAGAAAGAAGAAGCAAAAGGAAAAGAAAGAAAGATACGGTATGTACAACTAGGGGACAATGGGAAAAAAATACAAAAAAACAGTAGTATACAATAAACAAAAACATAGAAACTCTCAACAATTTATCAACATGACAGCCTAGAAAAACCACACATACACTACCGTATAATAGTTAAAGATATAACAGAAGAAGTCATACACTTTCTCCTTTTGTATCAATTCCAGTTCGACCAGCACGACCAGCCATCTGCATGTACCTCGTCCCATCAATAAAATCACAACCAATTCTAGGTTGCCGGAAAATTACTCTCCTAGCTGGTAGATTAACTCCGGCTGCCAAGGTTGATGTGGCAGTTAAGACGCGTAAAAGACCTTTCCGGTAACAAGTTTCAACAATCTCTCGTTCCTCAACCTATTAGAATTTAGAATGGTAAAAAATGGGTTAGGCCGTGAAGGTAGGTAAAATAAACCCAGCATTCCATTGAGATCAAATATGAACTGCTACTCCCAAAATATAAGTCTAGTAACAATGTTAGTGGAAACCATAACACCAAAAGAATGGAATTACCGTAAGGCCAGCATGGTGAAATGCAACACCAGCTGGAAAAGTTTCTTCCAATACAGGGTCCAACCCAGCAGGGCACTTTCTCAAGGAGTTAACAGCAGAAGTAATATCAGCAAACTCGCAATTATTATCATTAATATCAACAGTGAAGCTTTTAAGGAACTTTGCAACATGTCTTGCAGTTGATTCACAACCCTTGCGGCTAGAGCAAAATATTAACACCGACTGTCCCTCTTGAACAATCTGAAAGAATATCAATTATTCAAAATTGTTCATCTTGAAGAATTGCAAATTGTAGTTGTGGCCAAGACTTTAAATTGCCTACCTCGTTACATAGTTCAACAACATGATCTGGATCCTTGCCACCAAGGTCAGCTCCTTTTGGAATTGTTCTAGAAAGTTCCATATTCTTGTTATAAATGGAATTACCAACTTTAATATATTCTTCTAAAGGAACTGGCCGGAACTCTGTCTGGTATAGTGCTGCCTTGATACAATTTGGGACAAACAGATTTATAAGAGCTTGAAGCGGGAAAATTGATCAAGTATTAGTTGCTTTTTACAAAGACATGCCTTGAAATTTTAAAGACTAATGTAGATTAATTTTATTAATTGCTATCCTAAAATTAAGGAAAGAAAAACTGACAAAATAATGAGAAATATGAAAAACAGTTGCACAAATAAAGAGGAAATAAATCTATCTATCTGTTAAGAAATGTGGTTGGCCCTAACTCAACCCTACAAAACCGGTTGGTAGAGTGAGGATTGTCCCCACTTATAAACACATGTTCATGCCATATATTGTCCGATGTGTGACTCTTAACACACCCCCTCATGCCCAGAACTGGACATCTGGAGCGTGGAAATAAATGGTGAGTGGCCCGATAACGGAAACCTAATAGAAGGTGGTCCACCGGATCTTAAACAAGGTTCTGATACAATGTTAAGAAATATGGTTGGGCCTAACTCAACCCTACAAAATCGGTTGGTAGAGTGAGGATTGTCCCCACTTATAAACACATATTCATGTCATATATTGTCCGATGTGGGACTCTTAACACTATCTATACAAATAAAAGGCAATGGCAGAAAGTCATCCTATGAAACAACATGGGATGATCATCAAAAAAGGAATCATTTTTACAAATACAGCATTGTCAAATATACCAACAATAAATAGTCATCCATTATAAATATTAATTGCTAAGATATAATTCATGGGAGAACTTCATACTTCATAGGAAACCAATGCATCATTGGATCAAAACAATACGCCGGACTCATAAAAGAAGGTCTATGTTATCCAATTGTCGAGATACACATATATGACATCTCATTGTCATTGAGTAGCCTCTGCTGCATAATTGGTTTTCTTATGTTCCTCTGTGAAAATTTTTCCCATATACAACAAATCATTAGGCAGTTCTGATCAGCTGATTGCTAATCATTATCCAATTGGTCAAAATACAACATCTACATATGCAAATACATTGTGTCATATAGTACTGGTCTACATTTGAAGAATGCTTTTCCTAGTTATTTTGGGAACCAAAAGAACAATATGATAATATAATCCATACTCATCTAGTTATTAAGTCAAAAGAAAACACCAAGCAAACTCTAAAAATGCCATCATCTTCAATTTCATGATAATAGCCTTGGTGTTCGGAACATTGAATCATATTTAAATTACTCTGTGAATAATATTGTTAACTGTGAGTTAATTGAGTCGATTAAGTTTCAAATCTGGCATAAAAAGACCAAGTATTCTCGTATGAATTTAGAATAGTGAGGCCATGATAACAGGGTCTATGCTAGAAGTGGTGACGATTTCAGGGTATATTGGTCTCCTGTGTCTTCTCCTTACTTTGTTTCATCCATAAACCCAAATAAATCACTTAGAATGTGTTTGGATGAGATAATTGAAAATTTTTATGAAATTCAAAATTCTAAGCAATTTAAATGATTCGATTGAAATCCATTCATTTTTAAATTGTTTTGTTTGGATGGAGTATTAAGATGATTCATTGTTAAATTTTTTGGGTCATTTTCATAAATTTTAAAACTTTTGGGTCAAATTTAAAATATGAAAAATAGGGACTAGGTTACAAATTTAGAAAATTTGAAGGGACTAATTTGTAAAATTTGAAAATTTTAAGGGACTTATTTGCAATTTTTTGGAAATTTCACGGATGAATTTGAAGTTTCATAAAATATGAGGATCAAATTGTAAATTGGAAAATTAATAATAAATAATTTAACATTTGCATTATATAAAGTGAAGAAGTAATTTCAAATTCTTCACTTTTTGGTGTCATTTGAAATTCCTTAAATTTAACTTGAATAAAATACTCCATATATTTACATCATTTTAACAATTCGCTATATTTTTTATCCAAACAATGGATTTTAGCCAAGTCATTTTAAACTCCCTCAAAAAAATTACTTTCCCTCGTTAAAATGCTTCATCCAAACATCCTCTTAATGTCACTCAAATTTGTTTTCTTCTAAAACATATTAACCATGAGATTGATAGCTCAATCAGGACTGAATAGTCCAATATTCCTCTATTTCTAGTTAGTGTTTATTAATCATTACATTCAAAGTTATTTTTCTTTTGGATGAAAAGTAAAATTAAGAGTGTTAAACATGTATGCACTATGCTGTTAGCATAGCAAACACCAGGTGGATTTAGGTTTTATAAGGCTAAATATCAAGTTTTAGTAGAAGTTATTCGGATCCAATTTCAACAAATTGAAGCAAGTATAACACCTAGGTGGGATAAGGCTTACTTGTTGAAGCAATTATAACACCTAAAATCACACCCAAAAAAAAATGACAGCTGGCCAATAGTAAGAGAATGCGAAAGCCCAATGATTTATGTATATGTCTATGATATGGAATAAGTAGTACTCATAATTATTCTTACTTGAAGCCAGTCAGCAACTGCTGCAACGTTTGGCATTGTCGCACTCATTCCAACAATCTGCAGACCTTGAGCAGGATCATTCTTGTCACTGCTTCCACCTGAACTATCTCCATCACTTGATTTTGAAATGCCCTCCCCTGCTGCATAGCGAAGCTTTGTCAACATAAGTTCTAGAAGATAACCTCTGCGTGGATCACCAACCTGTTAATAGATGTAGAGAGGAATAAGCCATGGGAACCTTCTAGTGTGCCTTTTCTATTTATCTTTCATTTTTCATAATAATCAAATACAAAAATGCTGAAAGAAACATCGTATAATAGAACCCATGACAAATAACTATAAAAGTAAGGACTCGTGATACCATATGCAGTTCATCTATCACAATGATTCCCATTTCTGATAGACGGCCCTCTTCCAATAATCTATTGACTAGTGAGTTTGCCTTCTCTATTGTGCATACGGCTACAGAAGTATCTTTAGGAAGTGTTCCGCCACCTTGGTTCCCATAATAACTACGAACATGCTTACCAAGTGGCTCGAGAAGCTTTTCAAGATGTTCTGCCTGCATGAATCAAAAACACTATAATAGTTAAATAAATTGAAATTTTCGTATATTTTAACCTAGATACCATAAACAGCTCCCCACAACCAAAAATGAATTTTGACAGAATAAAGGATAAAGGATAACACCTTTTCTGCACAAATTGATACATATGGAAGAACAAGTATTGCCATTTTTTCAGTTGTTATCACCCTCCGCAGCATTAAAATCTCAGCAACAAAACTCTTTCCAGCACTGCAGCAAATGAAAAGCATTTCATCCATGAGTTCCTCAAATAAAAAGACAGAAAGATAGCAAGAGAGTGACAGATAGAAAGAACAGAAAGTAAAATAAAATGACAAGGGTAGAAAATATGGGAGAGAAAAGTATCAAGTGTAAAACACTAAGGATGGCATACAGGAAAACTTCGGCAATAAAAGAGACAAGAATATAAAAGTGTCTGCAGTTTCAAGAAAAAGCATCCATTTATTGACCCGTATAGTAGTAGTGGTCAGTAGCAAAGTTGAGACTTTAGGTGAACTCCTTTTTGTCGGAAATGAAACTTATAATGCACAGATCCAACTTTAAATAGAGGCAGCCCTACTTCCCCTTCTTATCCCCAAGTTCATGTTCCACTCATCTAATTCTTTAAACAATATATCAATGAAAATGACAGAACTATGACTTAAGATTTGCAGTAATTGCCGGTTAAACGATAAAATACCTGGTAGAAGCACAATACACAAGATTTCTTTTTTGTAGGACACCATTCACCCGAAGGCAGTCAACCTAAAAAGTGGAAAATATATAATAAAAAACACGAACTAAAATCAAATAGAGGCCTAACTCAGCCTCAAAGCCAAAACTTCAGAAAAACAAAAGGTAAATTAGTTGGAAAAAAATAGGAACCAGGACTAACAAAACTAAGTAAATCAGTCATATAGAAAGAGAATAATGTACAGTAAATCAATATAATGACGTAAAAAGCATATTTCAATAAAATGTATTTGAACCTGCCAATTGTAAAGCTTTGAAATGCCTTTCTTTCGATATATGTTGCATATTTCAGGTGGAAGCCAGCTATGTAGGTCTAAATGATCATCAAGTGACACATGACTTGAAGGAGTTTTGGCTTCAACGGATGCATGTATATTGATTGTTGTTCTGGCCTCGTTGTTGGGTGAATTGAAACTATTAGATGTCATATTGATATTATCCTTTCCCACTCTTTTGCCTAACGCATCTACTAATATCTTCTCCTGCACTTTATACGTCTGTTCGTATGCATGACTTGCTACAGAAATAGATTCATACTGCTTTCCAGACCAGCAAGTGACATTGACCAGATTATTGACATGACAACTTTGAAGGGTATTCTCATCCATATTATTGTCCTCATGCGTGAAATCAAAATGCCTTACAGGAAGGCTGGATGCTTCTTTAATAGAATCTTTTGTGTGCATCTCCGCTAACCCTTTGTTTTTACTTTGATCCAATATCTTCCTTGCTTTACCATCATAATTTTGTAAATTACATGAGTTCATCTCAACTTGATCCCCCATCACATTACTTTCTTCTATAACCTTAGAAGAATCATTACCCGTGGGAACAGCCAAACCATCCGCAAGTTGAATTGCTTCGTCCCAAAAAGCCTCTCCAGGCGAAAACATTGAGCTTCCACGTGTTGACTTTGGAGTCCCCTTAATGCATGCTTTAACAATCAAAGATCCGGGTGTTTGGCATTCAGCAATTTTCATAGACGTAGGAGTATTACTACATTTTCTAAAACCTGTGTCAAAGGCATTAGTATCACCACCATCAGAAGCCTGCCACGTAAAAGGCAAATCATTTAACACATCAATATATATATTTGAAGTACAAATTTGGCTACAAAATCTAAACTAGTAATGAAACTGGTTTCAACCTTTGCAGAGCAGCCTGGAACACTTTTCATGGTATTATAGACTTTGTTGCTCAAAATGTTTTCACGGCCAAAATGTGGCTCACTGGTGCCATCACACTTCAGGGGTATAGTACCATTCTCTTCTACTAATGTCAGAGAATCATGTCTCTTGTTCTCTTTCACTCTAACCTCCAATGGTGAACTAATGCTCGGGTGCAGTTCACTGAATATCATTTTCATATACTTTTAAAGTTCAACAACAGCAATAATAATAATTACTAATAATAACGATAATAATAAAATATTAAGGAAATAAACTATCAACAGCGATCCAGATTGCGCATCTCAACCGGAAACAAATGGCCTTACAAAAACTACTACTCACAAATATATACAAGGCAGGCAAAGCTACACCAGGGATCCTTTAACTAAATTTAAAGTTTCAAATGGATATTTTATCTTGATTGTCAAGTTATGAACTATATTTAAACAGAGTAAAGTACCCGCAATAGAGAGAAAAAAGTTCTGCTTTAAACTGTCTGAGCTCTGACTTTTCACCAACATGCCTAAAATCACTTAACTTGTTTTCCTGGACAGGATCATCAACCACAATCACTTCCTTTTCAAACCCGGTACGAGTAGCATTGGGGCGTTGAACCCCTTGAGCTAATGAAACAGGCTGATTATCAAGAGAATAACTACCCATATCCGTCGCCAATTTTCTCCTAACCAAATCCGGCCTCACAGGCTCGTCGATCGGGTCCCCCTGAGACGGAATCAAGTAACTTTCCAATGATCCTTTAGCACTTGGAGACCCATCAGCCACAAGCCTTGCACCTTTCTCAATTCTCCCAGCCTTAGAAATAGGTGAAATCACTTTCCTCTTCTTCGTAGCATAAAACTGTTCAACAATCAACAAACAACAAATCCAGCAATGCAAGTCAAAAAAATTCAAATTTCGAAATTCAAAATTTAAATATGAATTATAACCGTAAAACCAGAAATTAAACAGCGACATTCAATAATTCAATTACTAGCTCGTAATGTGAAACGGTGACGTCTAGGGTTTGGGAAAGTAGAAACGGAAATAGAGAAGGACCTGATTGAGGCGATTCCGAGGGGAAGAGGAAGACATGGTGGGAGAGATTGGTGTGCGTGCGGAAGCGGAAGGAAGTGTGGGTGGTTGCTCGTCGTGGTGGACTAATTAGGGTGAGAAGCCATGAACGTTGAAGAATATTTTGAATATTTTCGCGTGAAGCACATCGCAAATTTGAAAAATAGAAGGAAGCGGTTTACACTGACAGTGACGCTGGCGGAAGAGGGTGAAATTGAAATTTTTGGGAATGAGGGCAATATTATAATATTATTTTAGTGTTACTTTTGAAAATGAGATTAATTAGAGGATGTATAGGTAAAAAAAAATATTACATCCATAAAAATTTATATCGGTGCATATTAATTACATTTTCTTGAAAATAAACTTAAAGATGTAAATAATAAAGATGGAGAAAATAGAAGTATAGTGTAAGAAAAAAATAAAGATAAATACATTTTTACTCTTATAAATATTGTTTATTTCACGTTTAGTTTTTAAAAAATAATTTTTAAAGAATCGCCATTTTATATTTACCATTCATATTTTTTGTTTCTAACCTTAAATATATCTAACGGAATGTGACATGACAAGATATGTGAATTTTTTTTCTATGTTGGCGGTTTTACTGCTTGCTAAGGTGGATTTAATTGGATGAACTGTTTATTTATTTTTATTGGAATGCTTAATAAAAAGTCATATTCCCCACCTGTGTTTGCTTTAACTCTTTTAATAATTATTTATTCTTCAAACTTCTTTTAGTAGAAAACACAGAACTCAACTTTGTGGCTTCATTTCAATGTTGTCTTCGAAGACAAACTCAACTAATGTACCATTCATGTTATCTTCATATGTAGAAACTCGAGTTGGACATTTGTGTGGTTGTCGAGGTTGTATGATTTCGTATCAATGCAAGTATGGGCCCAACAAATGAAGGCTTTTTTGGAGATGTTCGTTTTAGAGGGGTGATGACACGCGTGATTTGTTCATATGAGATGAAAATATAGGAGAAAAAGATGGAAACGAAGATGAGAGCAATATGAGTAAGTTGGAAGTTATGGCTTATTTGATGGAGTTGTATGAAGATTCGAAGAATAAGAACAAGAATTTGAAGAACAAACTTAATTCAGAGAATTTTTTTGGAAAAATGAAAACATTATGTATTGTAATCTCTTTTATGTTTAATGTGTACTTTGTGTTGAAATGTAAATGTTGAAGAAGTTTGTTAATGATTTAGAGACATTGTTGTATTGTTGAAAATATTTAACTTTATTTATCGACAATGTTTGATAATGAAATGTTGATTTTGGCTATAGTATTGTTATGATTTGCACAAATTTAGCATAGTAAAACTTAAATGTTAGATTGAAATTGATTAATGTTGGACTAAAATTATGGCATAACAACAGTTTAATTTTAGACATGTTTTAACCTTAACTTGGCTCAATAATTCAAAACATTTTATGATATTACAAAACATATATACAATCACTCAATAGCATAATTTTTGTAAGAAATGAATATAACATTGATGGTTTAATTTTATTCTTAAAATAGTAAAATTCTAATAGTACACGAAATACCTATAGTGTCAAATTAAATACAACCCAAAATATCATGAACAATTGAATGCTTATAGTACACAAAATATCATCAACAATTGAATGCTTATAGTACACAAAATGCCTAATGATAATACATGATATTTAGAGTACAGACAAATGTCAGTAAATCCCAAAAATAAATAGATAACTCATGAAAGAACTTCATATCCTTCTAAATTATTGAGACATGTCCTTTTGAATTTCATTCCAACTCTTTATTCTCTTAGTACTACCATCAAATGGTTCTTTTTCTTTAAGAATCACAAGTGGATTTTCTACCTTCTTTTTAGGTCCCACAATGTTTTGTGTCTTCATTACCATAAGTTTATCACTCTTTCTTTTTTGAAGTGGAACATAATTGAACTTTTCCTCTTTGATGCCATGCTTTTGACCTATAATGATAGCATAATTTTAGCGTAACGGAAAAATGAATTAAACTAATTATAACATAATAACTACCATAACATAACTTACAGGGTCAAGTATATTTGGCTTGTAAGTAGATTCCTTGACAACTTTTGGTTGCTTCAATGCAGTAGACTTAGATATTTTTGGTCTTACACCAATGAATGTTCTGACACCATTTGATGTTGTTTTGATAGGAGTAGTTTGTTTGGCAAGAGTGGGTAGTTTGGCAGGACTAATATCAATACGAAGTGGTTGAATGTCTAGTATCACACTCTCTCTAAAGTCTTCATCATTCAACAATAAAGCTAAGGTTTTAGAGTCTATCTTAAAAAAACTTTCTCAAGCTAATATTATGTTCAACTTATGCCTGAGTTTCAAGATTAGTTACATGAGCAAGTCACTGGAGTTCTCCCAGAATCCCCAGAAATAAAAAACAACGACATGATTCCAGACAAAACTTCATGGTGATTCCAAATCCAAAATTTATTTTACAAAATAAGCTCAATATCATGGTGAATCAAAGAGAATAAAATTTGGACACGCAAACTTGAATTCAATAAAACAGCACAACAATCACTCAGTTATGTTCAGCAATGTTATAGCAACTCAAAAACACTAAACACAGGTTCAGAATGCACATGAACTAAAAGAAAAGAGTTGAGGAAGTTACTGAGTGGAGAAAGGTCCACTTTTTCTTGTATTCCTTGCAGGAACTTAAGGAAAACTTCACTAACAGCTTCAGAAAACCTCGAGGATGGTGATTCTAGCCAGCAAATGTCAAAAACTCCCTTGAGAAATGAGCTTCGAAGATAGTGAAAAATGAAAGAGTGGGAGCTTAGGGTTCTGATTCTGAGCAGAAATGGAAGGTGGCTGATTTCTAGGGTTTTGTTTTAGCTTATATATGAAGTGCTTTGTGGTTAAAACTAAAAATTACTGAGGTAAAAACAGTTGGTTGGTGATTTGCAAAAAAATATGAAATGAAGGGTAGTTGATTAATAGTGGCACGAGTTGATCCTCATGTGAGGTAGAGTTGGTTGTTCTTGTGAGTGGAATCAGAGGAAGGAAATCAAAATTGGTGAGTGGAGCATCCTTGTTGAGCAAATTTTGCTCTTTTCTTCTTTTTGGCAAAAATGTGTAAAATGGTACAACTGGTACAGATAAGTGGTTTAGTTGTTTATGGTAATGTTTTAGCAAGGTTTTGGACACAAACTTAATGATTCATGTGCATGAAATTGGTAAGATTAATTTTCTGCATGAAAATGTGACATGGTATGCTTGGATCCTAAGTTTCAATTCACCAACTTTAGGCAACTACAACTTAATGAATGTTGGCTCAAATGATACATTCTTAAGCTCAATGGAAAGTAAGGGAATAGTAGAGAAACTTTAATTTTGATGGAATGTTAAAATGAGATTCGGATCAATGAGAAAACTTGCTTGGAAGTTGGGTGCACAAAACTGTCCCAAGTAACTTAGAAATTGTTTCTAAGTTATTGGACTTTGGCAACTTTGGAACCTTGACTTTGAAGCCACATATATTGTTGAGTTTTAATTCAATGGATAGAAATATTGAATAATGATATTCAATTTTCATGTTGTGGGAAAATTCATTTGAGGTCAAGAACTTAGTGAAAAATGCCTTAGAAGTTTGGTTCAAAAATCTGCCTAGACACTTGCCAATCTTGACATCTTTGAAACCCTATCCTGGGAGCACCATAACTTGAGTTCTACACGTCCAATGTAGATGATCTATTACTTAAAAGAAATCTTAGAGGATGTTCTACAACTCCCATGTTGTAAGAAAATTCATTTGGAGCTTGTATCACCATGAATGTTGGGCTTGAAAGTTGGTACCTCAAACTGATTTTCTATAAGTGTTGAAATGTCATAATCTCCATTTTCCAACTTTAGCTCATCATATCTCCTAAACCACGAATCTTTTGGACATGCTTCCTTCCATAAACTCGTAGTTCATGATGTTCTCTTTAATTTAATAGCAAGTTTGCCTTCATTGGATCAAAAATGAGAAAGTTATGGAAGTTGCAAGATGGCTAGAATTAGGGTTTTCTACACTTAGAAAAATTTCCATCAAAACCCTAATTTAGTCAAACTCTTGATTTTATGTTTCTCTTTGATTATTTTTGTTCCAAACACATGAACTCACTTTAAAACATCTATCATGCCCTTGATTGACCTTGAGATCCAAGATCTTGACCTAATTGAATCACAATTGACTTTTGTTGACCAGATGAAACCCTATAACCATTTCCACTGACTGAGGCTCTTGTGATGGCTTGTGATGACACATAATACATGTAGAGGACCATCAAGGTGTGTGTTGAGCTTTAGAGTCATGTCTTTCCCAAAGAAACTAGCCACAAATCTTCTTCTGAACCAAAACCCTAGATAGCTATCCATGAGATAGGAGGAGGAGAATCAATGCTAGTGTTCTTGATTCTGGTGGTTGAGTGATATGCCTTGAGGATGATGGAGACCTTGTGACTTGAGATTTCCACAAAGTTGAGCTTGAGCTCTTGTTTGAGCTTTGAATATGAAGCTCTTCTATTGACTGTTGGATAAGATGCCTTGATCCCCTATCTAAGATCAAAGCTAAGTGCAAATGGCAACGATATGGAGGTTAAAGGTTAGGGTGAAAAAGAGGGTGTGACAACTCTAATATAACATTCTTGAATTGCTTCAGAGAGGAAAACTTCATTCTAACCTTTAATGTGAATTCCTTTTTTTTTGCTTATTCTATATTAAACCTAATCGCTACAAGTTTTTCCTCACAACTATCTTCGCCTACCCCACTATCAAGTTCGTTAGTCATCTAATGTTATTCTATGACATATTTCTTTTTCATCTCTTATGTGGCAAAACTAAGGTTGGATGGTTCACTGGTGGCAACACCATCAACACCCCCTCCTATGATCACCTTCATCCAACCCAAAACTAAACCCTTCATTAAAATCATGCATTTTCTTTCCTTCATTGTCTTCAAAGTGTATACCATAGATAATTTCATCAATTGATTCATTACGCTGACCATCATCCTCATCATGCTCAACATTTTGCTGCCCCTTATTTTTCTCTCTTAACCTCTCCATATATGTGAAATCACATGTAGATGGTTTGGCCCAATATAAAATTCTACTTCACATTGATCCTTCTCAACAAACAAAGATAACAATAATGTAACCTCAGCATTTCTAAAGGATTTAAGATCTTTTTCCAAACTACCACTTTCACATTTCTACCACATTTTCACACCGTCAATGTTAAACTCTAAATCCATCCCCTTAATTGGTTCACGAGCTTCAAAAAAGAACCAATAATCTTTGTCTTGTCCATTGTATGCATAAATATCCCCACCTTCATATCTTAACTTGGGGTCTTTCACAATACAACCCTTTGTGTAAAATACCCCCTTAAATAAGCTCATATCCTATACATTACACATATGGTAAGGGGTAACTTTGGTAATGATTTCACATAACTAAAACAATTCAGTCAAGAAAAAATCAATTGGGCATTGAATATTTAGTTAGTATAACATCAATGTGTAATAACCATAACGCAATTTCGGTCAAATACTAACTACATTCAATGTTATGTTATTATATTTCATTGCTTTAATATTTTGATATAAAAACCCTAAAACTGTGGGACATGGCAAAAAGAAACAAATTTAAAAAAAGCAAAAAAGAAAGAGACGTGTGGGACAAACCTGTTTGAAACACACTAGATAAAACTTCAAGGACCACAATTTTCAATGCCCTACCTATTTTAAAGACCACACCAAAAAAAATTGTTCACATCTACAATGGAAAAAAGAATACGCTACCCTACAAACAATTAACTTAGTAATGGTGTTGGCATGAAAGGTGTGAACTTGCATCAATAAGGAGCAGGAGATGCCATGACTATCAAAGGCGTTTTGGAAAAACTAGGGTTTCTTAAAGAGACAAATGGAAAATCATTATAATATTTAACTGAAGGTTACGATGCAGTAATGAAGCAATTAACCCAGTAAAATCCTAAGTAGCATGCATTTTAATTGTTAATTTTCAAATGTAGGCCACATGTACTTCCACGTCACATGTCGTTAGACAAGTTTAATATCAAAGACCAAAAGTAACGATGATAAATATTAAGAGGACTATATTTTAAAGAATTTTTTTTAGAGACTAAAAGTGAAATAGCAAATACTTAGAGAAACTAAAAATATATTTAACTTAAAAAATATTTGCTACGTTAAATTTGAATTTTGTTATAAGTTAATTTTTTAAGTTTTTTAAAATCAAATTTAGTTAAACTCAATAAAAATAATAATTTATCTAATTAACTATTATTATATTTAAAAACCTAAAAATCAAAACATAAAATCAAAACAACAAACATGATCTTCATAAAATTTTTAGCTTTAATTATAATTTTGTCCCTCTATTTTTAATTTTTTTTCCAATTTTAATCCCCTGTTTTAAAACTTGGATTTTTTGCAATTTTTTAAAGTTATTTTTTTTTTGGATTTTAATTTCTTACCAAATTGAGATTAATTTTTAATGACACGACTAATGATAATGATGAGTCATAGTCAAATTGACCAAATTTTAATGATGTGTCAAAACTTAAATGACATGTCATTATTTATTAATTTTTATTACACTAAAAATGATTTATCTTAATTTAATATTATTAAAACATAACAAAAAAATCATTAAATATATTCATTCTAACTCTAAATCAAATTCAAACAAAAGTAAAAAAGGTACGAAGAAAACTCAATTGTTCATTCTATAATTATAATTCAAATAGCAGTATCTTTTAATTTTAAATCATAAAAAACTCATACAACTCATGAGAATCTTATCCTTTGAAATAATAATAAAAACTACTACTACAACCCCTCAACATCACCTTGCCTAATAAAAGAAAAAATTTCCAATGCACTTTTCCGCACTATGTGGCTATAACTTTCTTTTATGAAATCACATTTGTTGTTTGCAAGGAAATAATAGTTTCTACACTAATTTTCCATCTCACTCTAAAATCTTACTTTCCCCCAATATTCATATCACATAAGCATGGTAAAGATGGAAGAATCTAAGGTTAAATATGGTTCTTATTGTTAGTATAATTGTTTGACTATGATGATATTTTATCTATAATTTTAGATTCAAATTTGAGTTGCCATATTTTTTTTATTATTTTGATGAATATAATAAAAAAGTTGGTCGCACCATCAAATATTTCTGGATCCACGGCTGAAATATTTTAAAAGGTTGGAAACTTTTCAATCCACTATCATCAATGATTTTAAGAAAAATAAAATAAGAAGACATTTACTTAGAAGTTGCAACTTATTTTTACATCCAATATGTTATGTATAACGTTTTAAAGGATGGATAATTTATTATAAAGACGTGTCAAATATTGTTCAATATGAGACAATTGTATAGGATGTTTGCTTTCAAGCAATGGAAAGATAGTGAATTTGCCAAGACAAGAGACGAGAAATTGGTTGAAAATATAGTCCGATAAGAATTTTTGGAAAAATTTGATTGTTTGTCTTATTGTGTGTTTAATTTTCTAAAAAAGAGAGACCGGACATGACAACTTTTTTTTATTCTCTATTCAGAGCCGACCCAAACAATCCGGAGGCCCTGTTCAAATCTTAAAAATAAGTCTTCGAAAATAAAATACAAAATAAAAATCAAGATGAAAATTGTTTTTATTTAATTTAATTAAAATGCATCGACAGTGTAAATTTTTTTTACACAATCAGTTAATCATAAGCGTTAAATGTTAGGAGAAATTTAACTTTTATTTTAATCACCAATAAAATAATATAAACGGATAATGATGATAAGTTAGGAGTGTATAGTTTACACTGAAAATGCATAATAATTAATATTTTTTTAAAATTGTAAATAACATTATAAATTTTAAAAAAAAAAAGAAAAGAATAACCGACTAGAATTTAACATGTATAAAAATTAGTTTTGTATTTTTTTTATAGGATTTATGTATTTATAAACTTTTTACCACCAGATTAATTATAACACGTGTCAAACTTACACTAATATTTACAATTTTACACGTTAAAAATGGATTTGCAATTATAAGATTGTTAAAATGTTAAGACACTAGTTAAAGATCTAATTGAATTTGTACAAACAAACTTTGATACTCACTCATACTAATATATATTTTAATAATATATTAATATTTTTTATTAAAAAATACTTATAAATTTTATTAAGAGTTAATATAATAATATGAAAGAAAAATAAGTTAGTGAGAAATATTATAAAACTTTACGAGTAATAAAAATAAGTTAGTGAGAAATATTATAAAACTTTACTATTAATAAGTTAGACAAGATTAAATTAGGTTTTCAAAAAATCATTAAATGTAATAAAAATACTTTTAAAAATAAGTTAGACAAGATTAACTTATTTATTTAATTATAATAATTTAATTAAAAATAATAATACTTATTTTAATTTTTAAATGATATTGAAAGAAAATATATTATCTTTGTGAAATAGAATAAAATAAAAAGTGGTTTTAAGAAACCATGCCCTTCATTCTCCTAAGCTACTCTTTTATCACTTGCTAGTTTTAAAAGTTTGGGTTTGAGTTTAGGTTCCCTGATTAAAAAAATACAGGGATAAGTCGAGTAATGAGAACACTAGTACCCACTCTGAACTTGCTCCGGTTATTTCATTATATACATTATTATTTAGCTTTCTTAATTTTGAATATTAAATTTGTGGTCAAAGTTTTAATATTTTGATTTGCATTAATTATTTAAAATATTTTAAATGCATGTATGAAATTTTTTTAGATTGTTTTATTTTATTATTTATAATGTAATTTGATTTTGGAAAAAATAAATATTTCTATTTAAAAAAACTGCTTTTACTAAATGGATAATGGCGGGACGGGGATACTCGAATTCAACCCGAATTCGTTTGGGACGTGCTTGAGTTTTAATTCTCCATCTCCGTTTGAGTTTGAGGCGGAGAATATAGATTATTTGGAGATTCGGGTTTGAGTTTGGGGAGATAAAAACCGTCTCCGACCCGTCCCGTTATCATGCCTAGTCGGGCCTAACTCTATTTCATGCAAAAACTAATCATGAGACTGGACAGAAAATATGATAAAGGAAAGGATAAAAACATAAATTATCATCTCTCACTAAACCATTGGATAACTTTTTCTTCCAAAACACAAATTATCAAGAAAATATCAAAATATTTGAGTGTGTGCGTGCGCGTGTCCGTGCTTGTGTAATATTTTAATTCATAAATATAACATTAATATTTTATATATTTATAAAAAAATATTATAATAAAAGTTATATTATTTTTATCCAATTGATCAACATATCGAACAAAGTAAAAAAAACCACGTCTCTTCACTTTTTTCCCATTTTTTTCAAGATTTAATATTTTGATTTATAAATATCAATAATTTATATATAAATAAAAAATATTATAGTAAATGTTATGATATTTTGTCAAGTGAATTGAAGGCTTCAAATTTAAATTGAATTGATAATTAATAGATACAAATTATAACATATTATTATATTAGAAAATAATTTAGAACGACGACGTATATCTTATAGAGATTTGACCTTCTTCCATCAAAAGAGTGAATATGAGAGAATTACTACATTTATTGTCGTTTAAAATTTTCAAAGTACGTTAATCGTTTAAAGAGACAATACTTAAATAACTAAGCGGTTGAGGACAAACACCTCTCATTAGAGTTAACTGAATGATCAAACCTATCATAGTCCATTTAAACATAAAGCCTAATTAATTAATTCATCAATAATTAGTATTTATTTATATTGGCCATACTATAATTAATTAATACTAATTAATTATGTTAATCTATATGATTAATTAAATAATTAATCTAATAATCTCTCACTTGGATGACAATAATCAATTATTGAAAATATTAATTAAATATTAAAATATAAATAATGGTCAAAACACTAATCAATCAAAAGAGAAGTAAGTTTCAACATTACAGAAATTGTATTCGATAGGAAAACAAATCATACATGTTAAAAACTCGCAAATTATATAAATAATGATGAATTTAAAGTAACATATTTAAATTAAGAGACATATGTTATTAAGAATGACCCAAGCATATGAATATGTTAATGATAAATTTCCACTAACTCAAAATATTATAAGACTTACTCATGTGTATAAGTTTATGGTTAGTGATTTTGCTAATTAGGTCATAGAATATCCACATAGATCTAACAATAGTAATTACATATAGGCATACCCTATTAAGAGAGTAATTATATTTAATTATAAGTATCTTCATAATACAATATCATGATGTTTACTTGTACTTTCATATTATGACCTAACAAATGTGGACTATTGAACATAGAATAACACAATATTATTGCATGCTAAATAATTATTGTGTATTTTTAATATCGACCTAATCATCAATTTATGATGTTTCTGAGATTAAGAGAATACTATATATCTCAGTGTAATAGAATACGATTTCTTAGAGTTATTGTATATTTTAAAGTCTTCTTAAAATATGTCATATTTTATAACGCGCGCAAGAATATATGACAATATAAGAATAACAATCTAAATTTTTTTAGATTATATAATTAAGTTCACATGCACTCACACTGATATATAATGAGATATTAATTTTATTTTTAGTGCAAAACTATACAGAGAAGTGGTTCTATAATATATCATTATTAGAGTTTTATAAAATTAACGACATGTTTTGACATAAATAGAATAAGTCATTATTTAGATAATTTTACATGAAAGAGTAGGATGGTCGTATAAAAGATTTATCATTTGAGTAAGATCTTTAATTTTAAATATAATTTAGGATTATATACAACATTTTAATAACTCACTATAAATATAACTACACACATTTGAGAAACATATTATGTTATACAAAGTGGAAATATATGAGACTTTAATTTAATTAATATTGAGGATATAACACTAAGTAGTCATAAATTTTCTTCAATAACATAAGACTATAATACCCTCAATATAAATTTTTATAAAATAATATTATACTAAAAAAATAATATTTGATTTTCATTTCTATAAAATTTACATGAAATTCTCCCACTTGATAGAGAATAATAATTAAAATAATATTAAGAGTTTAAAAAAATATTTAAATAAATACTTATTTTATCTATCACGCAATGATCGTGTCAAGCCATGTCGCATCGATAAGGTATGTTCATCGCTTACATAATACTTAGAGAATTGAAATCCATTTCAATAAAAAATATTTAAAATAAATTATTAAATTTCATAAAGTATTACATGTCTTTAAAACAAATTTTTATTTATTAAATAATAGTTTCAACTATATTAAATAAGAAATATAAAAATGCACAAATATTATGTCACCAAAAAATTCTAATACCGATAGGGTACTCAAACCATAATCTTAAATCACAAATACATAAAATAAAAAATTATATGAATAATAAAACACCGATAGGGTATAACTATTATCAATATAATATTTATTATAATAAAAATAAAGTTAGTTAGGTTAAATTACAGTTTTGGTCCATCTCAGTCCCCATATTTATTTTTTAAACCGTTTTAGCCCCCATACTCATTTTTTGTCCAAAAATACTAATGTGTACTAATTTTTATTAATGTTCTGTATTATACTTCTTAAAAAAATTGTTTTGTACTATTCAATATTATTTATTAATGTTTGTATAGTACTTCTTTATTTACAAATCAAACGCACCCTTAAAGATGTTTTTTCATTACTTAGAGTTTTGTGTATGATGGATTCTTGTGAGAAGTCGGTCATTGGTTATATTTATGAAGAGATTGATCATGTAAAATAAGCGATACAAACTAGTTACAATAATAAGAGAAAAATGTATTTAATTTTATAAAATATTTTCCATTGATTTATTCGAAATGAATTATGTATTGGTATTTATTTATGAACTAGTTTAATATTTTAATTCTTAAGTTGCTAATCTTTTATGAAAATTATTGACAAGAGATAAGACAAACAATTACGTAGACACTTGCATGTTGGAGGCTACTATCTTAATCCATTGTTTCAATACAAACCTATCTTTTAAAGCTGATAATAAAGTGAAGCAAGGGACATATTCACGTGTTAGAATAGATGATAAGATGAGATATAATACGGTGAATAAAATTAATGGTCAAATTGAGGATTTTAAAAGTGAAAAAGATTCGTTAAGAATGAAATATGAATGATAAATCAAGACACCAACTATATGTTGAGAATCTTACGCTGATGCACACTTACAAAGTTCTTCTCTTCACTTGTTGAGTTTGACCCTTAGCTCTTTTGGTTGTGATAGAAATTACAGTTCTTTTGAAATTGTATGTTTTAAAAATCATCATATATAATTTTTAAAGTTACTATTAGTTATTCATTTTAATTGTATACTTCACCTCTATAGGAAGATACCAGAAAACAATTGGTTGAAGTAAAATACAATGACCAATTTTGTACATGTGATGGTAAATACAAAATTGTTCAAGAATAAGGTTGAAAGAAAAGAAAGAGATCTACCGATTGGTGATTCCCTAAATTATGATGATTAGTGGTGTATATCTGAGGAAGAAAATTTTGGTGTTAGTCATGTAAATGTGATTGATCTATATGAGTATTTAATGCATATTGATCAAGTTGGTCATACTATTGTTAAATCAAATGCACCTATAGATGAATTTGATGTCACTGAAGTTATAGAAATTTATAATGAGGGAGAAAATGGAGATGAAAGTTGTAACACCCTTTTCTACCCCACAATTATTAAGGCAAAATAACACAGATATCAGAGTAAATTATTAAATTCAATAAAAGCCACCACAAAAGGGCGTGCATTTTCCAAATCAACAAAATAGGTCAAGGCTCCGTAAACAACGAGTTTTTCCAAAATACATCAAATTGCACAAAGCAGCGGAACTCAAAAGGCATAAATCAAGGTTTTCCTCATACGGGAAGATAATCAAAATAAAACATAGTTTAACTCAAAAGACTCCAACCCAATGTTACATATCAGGGCAAGACCCTCTAAGTTAACCAAAAGGCTAACAACTCAAAACTTCAAAAATATTCTCGACGGCGTCCACGGCTAAACTTAGTCATTTGCACGTTACCCACGTGGAGGTAGCATTCAAACAGGCAGGGTGAGTAAAATGATTCATAATAATCAATGTATAAAAAAACAACATATAAAACGGCGTCATTTTCATATTCAACCCATTCATATCCTTCAATAGGCCTCGAAGGCCACAACATCATAATACAAAAAGACTCATAAATACAATGCAACAAGACTCAATGCATGTGGTACCAATCATCACAATACGATGGACACTGGGCCATCAACCCTCCATAGATCTCCATCAATAAGATCGATTCTACTAGAGAACTGGAGCACATCAAAACACTTCACATCCATACAATGGGATTAAAGCCAAAGTAATCGAGGTCCTGAACAGAAGTCCGGATGCACATGAATGCATGATGCACACGTCACAAATCATCCTCATAATAACAACATAGGTGCATCATCATTCATCACAATCATCATCATATCTCATGTCATCATATAATTCATCAAAATCAATGGTAATATCGTCATATTACTTTATGGAAATCATCACGTCATCGTGTACACATCACATAAAATTCACTGTCATACTCAAGTTAATTCATCATAAAAATCACAGAATCAAACATCAAGACATCGCTGTATACGATCAACATTCGCGAAACTCTACTACGTTCGCTGGCATGTTCGCTAGGCGAGTCTGGAGTGAGTTTCTTCGCTAGGCGAGTCTGGGAACAACATGGTTCGCTAGGAGAACAGTGCGATGACAGCAAATTCTGCTATGCACCAAAACTTAAAATCACTAAAAAAGCTCTACGATTCACTTCCCCAATGCCCCTAAAACATTCCTAAATCATCCCTAAGATCTTATGGCGATAAAGGCACAAAATCTATGGTTCATTAGGCCAATCCCGCAACATATTCACGCCCTAATTATAAATTTTTCCTTCAATTACACCCTACTTATCAGGATTACTCACTATCCAATATACCTATCCCTTTCAGGGCCAGACATATAACAATTCAAGGTTTTGGCCATGAAGGCCTAATTTTCCCTTTTCCCCATTGAACTCACGGTTATATTCATCAATCATAGGTTTAAGCCACGAAGGCCAAAGATCACTATTTCTCATATCTACCCTCAAAATCCCTTAAACCTTAAATCGACCTTAAACACATCAAAAGTCACACATGGAAAATCATGAAAAGCTATACTCCCCATACCTTAATCGTCGATTCAAAGCCTTCACAAATCTTTCAGGGAATCTCTCGAAGCTTCTGCCTCCAATCCTCTCCTCAAAGCTCTGCCCTCAATACTTTTCACGGTTCACAAATGAATCTTAATTCCCTTCAGAATTCCCTTTTTGTCAAACCTAGTCTTGGGCCAAACAATTGGGCTTTCCCCATAATACCCTCACTAACTCCCCTTAAATGTCCAATTTGCCCTTCTTTCACTTATATTTATTTTAATTAATAATAATATTAATAAATTCATATTGTATACTATCAATTAAATAAATAACCTAAAAATGCATTAATTCTCAATATTCCACAATGTAGAAGCAAGCTTCAAGGCCTTTTTGTTTTGATGAAGACAACTCATACAAGCTTGGTACACATTCGCAAAAAGCAAGAGACGCAAGTAATCGACAAGAATCCATTATCAAAGATCAAGTTAAAGTCGCATATGGCGCTATGGATCAATCTTCGTTTACAAGCTTCGAGTGGTGTTGATGATACAAGGATCGGTATAACATATTTTACTTAGAAATATTTATACAAGTGTTCCTTTAATCACATTTCACTACACCACTATCACTAAGTATTTCAAAAAAATTTAAAATACTCTTTATATTTTTAAATTAATTATTTTTTGGAAAAAACTTTAGTGTTAATCGATTAACCCATATGGTTAACCGATTAACACATTTCAAAATTATGTTTTTGGGACGTTTTAACAGTGTTAACCGATTAACCATATGGGTTAACCGATTAACACATGAAAAATTCAAATATTTTTAAACGTTGAAAAGGTGTTAACCGATTAACCTATTTGATTAACCGATTAACATTGTACCAGTGAGCAAAAATAGCAGCCTTTCATGAAAGATTGCATTGTTCTAAGATTTCTTACTGGCTAATTTTTGTTGTCCCAAACCACACCTTTTTGGAAAGGTTTTTCACTCCTATAAATTGATTTCATTTTAAAAATCAAAATCACCTTCAAGAAACAAATTTCAAAATTACTCTTTGTCTTCAACCTTTTGATTTTTCATAAAAGTGTTCAAACCAGTTTTTTTTGAAAGAAGCCATTGAAATTAACTTTCACACCTTCACAACTTTCTTTCACAAAAAGAACACTTACATATTATATCTGAGTATTATTTGTTTCGAGAAGAAGATCAGTATTTGTATTGATAAACATTTAAACTGTTACTTATACAAAATTAAGATTCACTACAACTTATTTTTAGGATTGTTAAATATAAGTGTGCAGGGTTTTCCTTGTTATCCGGATTGTGGATACAAGAGGTCCTTGTATGAGATATTCATTCTCGGTAGGACTTTAAAATTGTGTAAATCCAAGAAGGGTGTTCTTGGTTGTTAGAATTGTCTTGGATAGGAAATCTAACATTGATAGTAAAATACTATTTCATGTTGAAAGGGGAGTGGAGTACTCTCGGATTGTGAGGGGAACCACTATACATCGTTGTGTTCTTTACTTTCTGCATTTAACGCCTTTCATCACCTAGAAGCACTTAGGAAAGTAAAATCCAAGAATCATTAAAAAACCGGAAAAAGTGTCTAAGAACCTAATTCACCCCCCCCCCCTTAGGCATACATATAACTCATATTTGGCATCAAAGCAGGTTAAGGTAACCTGTTCCTATCGATTCAGAATGGCTTCCGCTAGCACCAACCCGATTTTCAAAGACGATGGAAGTAGTAACAAACCCCCACTGTTTTCTAGAGAATATTTTGATTTTTGGAAAATTCGCATGAAGGCACATCTAGAAGCCCAAGGAGAAGGAATATGGGAAACTATTGAAGATGGTCCTCATGAACCAACAAGTGTCGTCAATGGTGTAGGAACTCCAAAGGTTAAATCATCATACGATGAAGATGACAAGAAAAGGATTCTTAATGAGAAAAAGGCTATCAACATATTACAAAGTTCCTTGAGTATGGATGAGTTCTTCCGCGTCTCTCAATGCAAGTCGGCAAAAGAAATATGGGACACCTTAGTGGAAACACATGAAGGCACCGCCGAAGTAAAGAGATCCAGATTGAACACACTAAGTCAAGAATATGAAATGTTTAGAATGCTGCCTGGAGAATCCATTGTGGCATTATAGAAAAGATTCGTTCACTTGACAAATCACTTAATTGCTCTCGGTAAGACCTTTACTAACAATGATTTGAACCTTAAAATTCTTAGATCCTTAACCAGGGAGTGACAACCAAAAGTGACGACAATTTTGGAGAAGAAAAGTCTTTCAACAATGACGTCCGCATCACTTTTTGGCAAACTTCAAGAACATGAGATAGAACTTGGAAGGCTTGATAAACATGAAAATCTAGAAAAGAAATCCAAAGGAATTGCCTTGAAAATGGAGTCAAAAGAAAAGAAAAATGATGACGCATTGGAGGAATATGAACAATTCATGCTCCTTGTGAAAAGACTTGGTAAGTTTTTCAATAAAAATGATAAATCCCTTTATGATAAAAAGAATAGACATTTCAGGAAAAAAGGAGGCATCCACATCAATGCAAGATGTTACATGCTATGAATGTGGAAAGCAAGGCCACATAAAACCAGATTGTCTAAAGCTTCCAAAGAAAGGAGGATTTAAAGGTAAGAAGGACTTCAAGAACAAGAAGGCGTATATTGCTTGGGAAGATAATGAGATAAGTTCCTCATCGGAATCGGAAAGCGACGAATGTGCAAATATGGCTCTAATGGCTTCACACCACTCTGATGACGAAAAAGATGAGGTTAGTAGCAACTTTTCTGTTTATGATAATGATGCACAAGACGTTTGATGAATTGTTACTTGAATGCAAAAATCTGTATAAAACTAACTCATCTCAAAAGAAACTAATGGCATCTTTAGAAGAAAAGAACATTGAATTAGTAAAATATGTTGAAGATGAGAAACAAAAATTAATGAGTGAAAAACAAAATTTTGTATGTAAGAATTGTGAATCTCTCTCATTTCAAATTGTTCAACTTAAAAGAGTTATTGAAAGATATGAGAAAGGTCAAATTGGTTTGGAAGAAGTTCTTAGGCATCAAAGATTCTCTAATGATAAGAGTGGACTAGGATATTCCAAGTTCTCTAAACCAAGTTTAAATGAAACAATCTTTGTTAGGCCTAATAACCAAATTCCTAAGGAAAAAGTAAACAATCCTAAAATTGTGCATCAACATCCTAAAAAGAAATTGTTTGCTAAGAAGAAATCTTATGTTCCTAGATATAAAAGCAATTTTGAACCAACTTGTTTTTATTGTGGAATTAAAGGTCACACACCTAATGCTTGTTATGTTCGTAACTTTAGTGTTCCACAAGGGCATTATGTGTGGGTGAAAAAGGGAACTAACTATCAAGAACCCAAAGCAATTTGGGTACCTAACAAAACTTAATCCTGTTTTATAGGTATGCTTGAAGACCTCCGGAAATCATTAGTATCTTGATAGTGGGTGTTCAAGGCGTATGATGGGAGATATAAACAAATTTTCACAACTAACGCTTAAAGCCAAGGGTTATGTTACTTATGGTGATAATAATAAAGGAAAGATTCTTGGCATAGGCACTATTGGTTCACTACCTCTTACAACAATAGAAGATTTACTTTATGTCGAAGGACTCAAGCACAATCTTCTTAGTATTAACCAACTTTGTGACAAAGGATTCAAAATCAAGTTCAACAAAGATGAATGTTTGATAGAAGACGGAGTCACTCATGAGGTTATGTTAAAAGGTAATAGAATCAATAATATTTTATGATTTCTCTTGACAATGTATCTTTGAAGGTTAAATGTCTTATGGTGAACAACAACGAGTCATGACTATGGCATAAAAGGATCGCTCATATTCACATGGAACACTTGAACAAATTAATTAAACATGATTTGGTGATTGGATTACCGAAGATCAAATTCATCAAAGATAAATTGTGTGAGGCTTGTCAAAAAGGGAAACAAACTAAATCAACTTTAATATCCAAAAATGTGGTGTCCACAACAAGGCCACTACAATTGTTGCATATGGATCTTTTTGGTCCATCTAGAATAAAAAGCTTCAGAGGTAATTTCTATGCTTTAGTTATTGTTGATGATTTCTCTAGATATACTTGGACAATGTTTTTAGTGCAGAAAAGTAATGCTTTCAAAGCGTTCAAGAAGTATGCAAAACAAATACAAAATGAGAAGTCTCTTACAATATTCTCCATTAGAAGCGATCAAAGTGGAGAATTTCAAAATGCTTTATTCGAAGAATTTTGTGAAGAACATGGAATCTCACACAACTTCTCGGTACCAAGAACTCCTCAACAAAATGGTGTTGTAGAAAGAAAGAATAGGTCACTAGTGGAACTTGCAAGGACAATGCTTAACGACTCCAATCTACCTAAGTATTTTTGGGCGGATGCAGTAAGCACAACATGTTTTGTAAGTAACCGTGTTAACATTAGACCAATTCTTAAGAAGACCCCCTATGAACTCTTCAAAGGAAGGAAACCAAACATTGCTTTCTTTCATATTTTTGGATGCAAGTGCTTTGTCCTTAATAATGGCAAAGACAATCTTGGTAAGTTCGATAAAAAAACCGGAAAAAGTGTCTAAGAACCTAATTCACCCCCCCTCTTAGGCATACATATAACTCACATTTGGTATCGGATGAAGGTATATTTCTCGGTTATTCTCTTACTAGTAAAGCTTTTAGAGTTTATAATAAAAGAACTTTAACTATAGAAGAATCCATGCATGTTAAATTTGATGAATCTAACCTCTCCAAGGAGGATAATATTGTTTGTGATGATGATGATGATAGCATAGAAGTTCCTCAATATGATGTGGCTAAAAATGATCAAACGGAACATCTAGAAGAAATTCAGCAAGAAGATAATATCCATGGTCTACCTAAAGAATGGAGAACTAATAGAGATCATCCAATTGACAAAGTTATTGGTGACATTAGTCAAGGCGTTACAACAAGACTCAATCTCCAAGATGCTTGCTTAAACATGGAATTTGTTTCTCAAATCGAACCCTCCAAAGTTGGTGAAGCCCTAAATGACGATCAATGGATTATCGCTATGCAAGAAGAGTTAAACTAATTTGAAAGGAATCAAGTTTGGGAACTTGTTCTTAGACCTAGTGATAAGCACATCATTGGTACAAGATGGGTATTCAAGAAAAAATTGGATGAGAATGGAATTATCATTCGGAACAAAGCAAGATCGGTGGCCCAAGGCTACAATCAAGAGGAATGGATTGATTTAGAGGAAACATTTTCTCCGGTTGCAAGGTTAGAAGCGATTCGTCTATTGCTTGCTTATGCTTGTTCATTAAATTTTCAGTTTTTTCAAATGGACGTCAAAAGCACATTCTTGAATGGCTACACCAACGAAGAAGTCTATGTCAAACAACCCTCGGGCTTTGAAGACTTCGAGAATCCTTCATATGTCTTCAAGTTGAAGAAAGCTCTTTAAGACTTAAAGCAAGCACCAAGGGCTTGGTATGATCGGCTTAGCAATTTCCTTTGCAAAAAGGGATTTGTTAAAAGCAAGGTTGACAAGACTCTGTTTATCAAGAAAGATAAAGGTAATACTTTATTAGTTCAAGTCTATGTTGATGATATCATTTTTTGTTCAAATAACAAAGACCTATGTGAGGAATTCTCATCCATGATGCAAGGAGAAATTGAGATGTCCATGATGGAAAAGATGAACTACTTTATTGGACTTCAAATCAAGCAATTGAAAGATGGTATCTTCATCAACCAAAGCAAGTATTGTAAAGAGTTGTTGAAAAGGTTTGATATGGATACTTATAAGGCAATGGCTACACCTATGGGATCTGGAACCTATGTAGATCAAGATGAATTTGGTGTTTCTATCGACATAACAAAGTATCGAGGAATGATTGGTTCCTTACTGTATTTGACGGCAAGCCGTCCTGACATTATGTTCAGTGTTTGTTTGTGTGCCCGATTTCAAGCAAATCCAAAAGAGTCACACCTCACCGTAGTGAAGAGAATTATGAAGTATCTCAATGGAACATCAAACGTCGGCCTATGGTATCCAAAAGGTAGTATATGCAATTTAGTTGGTTATTCTGACGCGGACTATGCAGGTTGTAAAACAGATCGGAAAAGCACAAGTGGAACGTGTCACATCTTAGGAAATGCATTGGTTTCATGGGCTTGCAAGAAACAAGCATGTGTTGCTCTAAGTACGGCTGAGGCAGAGTACATAGCGGCGGGAAGTTGTTGTGCACAAATTCTTTGCTTAAGCAACAACTTGATGATTACGGATTGAATCTCGGATGCATTCCGCTTTGGTGCGACAACACTAGTGCAATCAACATAACAAAAAATCCCGTCATGCATTCAAGAACCAAACATATAGATATTCGACACCACTTCTTACGCGATCATGTACTTAATGGAGACGTCGAAGTTACCTTTGTGGATACGCATAACCAACTCGCTGACATTTTCACAAAGCCATTGGCAAAAGAACCGTTCTTCAAGATTCGACGAGAACTCAGAATTCTCGATGAAGGTGACATCTAACCTTTTCATATGTTAATGTATGAAGAATGTATGTTTTCAACTTGTTTACATTCTATTTTTTAAGCATTTTCTGAAATTTCGCGTGTGTTAATCGATTAACCTATAGGGTTAACCGATTAACACTGTTAGTTTTTCAATTCTGATTTAATTTTTTAATGTGTTAACGGATTAACCTATAGGGTTAATCGATTAACACTGTTACTTTTTATTTTGAAAATTAAAATTTTTAATGTGTTAACCGATTAACCTATATGGTTAACCGATTAACACTGATAATTTTTCAAAAAAATATTAGAAATGAAAAATTGGGCAAATTTTAGATAAATGTGTGTGAAATGCTTTTTATGTGTGGTGCACGTGTCTTTTAAATATCACCACCACTATCCTTGGAAATCTCTTCTTCTTGTTTGACTACAAGTGAATTACTCTTCCAACTTATAACCCTACCCTAAACTTTCTCACTATAAATTGGTATCACTTTACCTTCTTCCTCACAAACCCTAAAACCCCAAAAGTTTCAGAAGCACTTCCAAACCCTCAGAAGCTCCAAATCCCTCAATGGCTCCCAACAACAAAGGAAAAGGAAAACTACCGGAAATCAATTCTGCCTCTGATGAAGACTGTGCTCCTATGGAATCTACGAAGAAGTGCAGAATGGACTTCAAAGTCCGGGTTCATCATCTATTCCCGGTAAAGTATGTTAATCTCAAAGCTTTTCCTGCTTCTACGTTTAATTTCCCGGCTCTGTTGAAATTTCAAAGGATTGATAAGTTTGTGTCTGATAATGGAAAATGTTACCCTGATGTGGTAAAAGCGTTTATGAATAAGTTGTCTATTTTTCTCAATACTGATGATCAACACATGTTGGTGACTACGGTTCGAGATTGTCAGTTGCATGAAAATCTGTCTGACATTGCTACAACCTTAGAGATATCGTACAAAGGATATTTTCTCCGAAAAGGGGTAAACCATGTGGATGGTCCATGGTCTAACTACGATAAGATGGAGTATTATTATCGTATCTGCAGGTTCCCAAAAGAAGCTGTTATTGCGAGTCAAAGGACTGCTTGCATGCTGTGCTATGTGAAGAATTTGGCTGTTAATGATAGAATGCTGCATTATATTATATGTTACGTGTTAATTCCGAAGGACTCCAACCACTCTCAAATCAATGACTTGGAGATGCAGCTGTTGTATGCTATCAAGAACAAGATTAAGGTTAATTGGATTCTAACGATGATGTATCATCTACAACAACAACTCTCTTTGTCCACAAGGCTTCCTTATGCTCGGCTGATTTCAAGGATACTTGAGTTAACATATTTGGATTTGAACCGCGAACTGATAATCACCATGAAATCGAAGTCAAATGAGATTAATGAGATTACGATTATTAAAAATACCGGCATTATTAAAGACACCAACGAAACTTACAGATACGCCAACGAAGGATCTTCCGCTTCAAACCAATCCTACACTATTCCGGGAGGAGGCATAACAAATGAGTTTCTCTACACCACAATGATGAATCAACACAGAGAAACCCTGAACCTTCATCACGAAACCAATCGAGCGATTAACTCTCTTCGCAACCTTGTGCTTAAATCTCAAAACTCCAACACCGGTTACAATGAAGAAGAGGAGGAAGATGAGGATGGTAGTGAAAAAGAGGAAGATGAAGATGAGGGAATGTCAACTGATGATATTTAAAAAACATTTGCTACTATTTTATTGCTTTCTAAATTCTGATTATGTTTAAGTTTTAAGATTTCAGTTTCGTACTCGTTCTTGTATTTGTACAATGTTTGTTTCATTTTAATTTACATCAAGTTATGTTTTATGTGATAAGTGATTGTTATTTTTACTATGAATGCTTGTGTGCTATTTTTTTCCCTTCATTACCCCTCTTCCTTTGTGTTAATGACAAAGGGGGAGAAGGAATATATTTCTAACATTTCCATATGCAGAAAAAGTTTTATCTCTCTTGTATTTAGGGGGAGATCCAACTTAGGGGGAGAAATGTTATGAATCAAGTATCAAAGCAAGATTTTCAAAGAAACGGTTGTCATCATCAAAAAGGGGGAGATTGTAAAAGCAAACTTTAAGGCCTTTGTGTTTTGATGAAGACAACTCATACAAGTTTGGTACACATTCGCAAAAAGCAAGAGACGTAAGCAATCGACAGGAATCCATTATCAAAGGTCAAGTTAAAGTCGCATATGGCGCTATGGATCAAGCTTCATTTACAAGCTTCGAGTGGTGTTGATAATACAAGGATCGGTATAACATATTTTACTTAGAAATATTTATACAAGTGTTCCTTTAATCACATTTCACTACACCATTATCACTAAGTATTTCAAAACATTTTAAAATACTCTTTATATTTTTAAATTAATTAATTTTTGGAAAAACCTTCAGTGTTAATCAATTAACCCATATGGTTAACCGATTAACACATTTCAAAATTATGTTTTTGGGACGTTTTAACAGTGTTAACCGATTAACCATATGGGTTAACCGATTAACACATGAAAAATTCAAATATTTTTAAACGTTGAAAAGGTGTTAACCGATTAACCTATTTGATTAACCGATTAACACTGTACCAGTGAGCAAAAATAGCAGTCTTTCATGAAAGATTGCATTGTTCTAAGATTTCTTACTGGCTAATTTTTGTTGTCCCAAACCACACCTTTTTGGAAAGGTTTTTCACTCCTATAAATTGATTTCATTTTAAAAATCAAAATCACCTTCAAGAAACAAATTTCAAAATTACTCTTTGTCTTCAACCTTTTGATTTTTCATAAAAGTGTTCAAACCAGTTTTTTTTGAAAGAAGCCATTGAAATTAACTTTCACACCTTCACAACTTTCTTTCACAAAAAGAACACTTATATATTATATCTGAGTATTATTTGTTTCGAGAAGAAGATCAGTATTTGTATTGATAAACATTTAAACTGTTACTTATACAAAATTAAGATTCACTACAACTTATTTTTAGGATTGTTAAATATAAGTGTGCAGGGTTTTCCTTGTTATCCGGATTGTGGATACAAGAGGTCCTTGTATGAGATATTCATTCTCGGTAGGACTTTAAAATTGTGTAAATCCAAGAAGGGTGTTCTTGGTTGTTAGAATTGTCTTGGATAGGAAATCTAACATTGATAGTAAAATACTATTTCATGTTGAAAGGGGAGTGGAGTACTCTCGGATTGTGAGGGGAACCACTATACATCGCTGTGTTCTTTACTTTCCGCATTTACCGCCTTTCATCACCTAGAAGCACTTAGGAAAGTAAAATCCAAGAATCATAAAAGAAACACTGAAAAAAGTGTCTAAGAACCTAATTCACCCCCCCCCCCTCTTAGGCATACATATAACTCACACACAAAACACCGAAAATCATCGAATAATGAATATTCTCAATTAAATAAATTAATAAAAATATTCCAATTAAATTTGGGGTGTTACAAAAGTGATGGAAGAGATGATGATGATAATAATGATGGTGATGATGATGATGATGCACGTGGTGATAAGATTAATGAAAATGAAAGAGTTTATGTTATGGGGATGATCCATATTATTGACTCATTTGTGATTTTTTATAGCCTCTAGGTTTTTTAATATTTTATATTGTGAACTTAACTATGTTATGTTTAAGATTTAAGACTTTCAATTTTATGTTTAAGATTTGAGACTCAGTGCTTTTTAATATTTTTAGTATTGCTTTTGTTTTGGTAGTAGAACCTTACAATTTTGGTTACACTCTTATGTGTTACGATCTTGTTACTCTCTGTCGATCCTATAAAATTAATTGGGTAACATCTTTTAATTTTAGTTATAATCTTATATTTTTTATAATTTTGTTGTTTTCCCCCAATCTTATGTAAGATTTTGATTCTTATAATATTGAGCGTGCATGAGTTTTATACTAATAGTGAAAGAATACGACCAATTGTGAGGTTCAATTATGAAGAAGAACCAACAAAGAAATTTAAATTCAAAGTAATAAATGAAATTCTCATGTTTGACACAATTCAAAGATGTTATACTTGAACATAATATATTGAATTTGAGGGAAGTGAAACTTGCACACATACAAAAATGCATGTCTTAGATGTAGGGTAATGTATACATTAAAAAAATAAATTAGTGTACCATATTATGTAGTCAAATTGTTATGACAACAAAATTTAGGAGGCGTACGCCTAAATCTAAACATATATGTGATAGAATTATCTTAAAGTAAAAATGCAAAAGTTGATTGAGTTGCTAAGATGATTATTGACAAGCGAAAGAACAATGCAAAATTGAGTTGAATGATGTTCTGACATAGGTGAGAACTAAATTATCCATCAAAGTTCCATGATACATGAAATTAAGACTTTGTTTGGCAATACTACATTTCGAGATTATCGTTTGTGCCTTATAACTTATAAGTCAATATCTTAAAAAAAGACGTGTTTGATAATATTATTTTTTTGAGCTTGTAGTTTATTTTTATAGTCATGTATCTTTTTTTTAATAGCTAATTCAAGTATCTTATAGCTTAAAGCTTACAAATTTTCGTTTTTTCTTTCAATTTTATAATTGTTATCTTAATTGGAAAAAAAATCACACATTAGTCTAACATTTTGTATGCCATTTTACAAATATAAGTTAGTAGAACCTACAAATCCAATAAACTAGCTTATTCACTATCAACCATATGTTAGCTTAAAAACTACTAGGTATACTTAGAAAACTAATAGGTTAATACGTTTGTGATGTTTTCCATTAATAAAAAATGTCTACATATATACAAGTGTGTTGAGCTAATCACACTCCTAATATTGTGGCAGTATTGAATACTAGTGAGTCACTAATTATATAAACTAATAATTCAGTGATATAACTAATTGTAAATACACTTAATATACATGATATTCATACAAACATGATCAAAGTATTAAGGGATTGTGCTTAAATCCACCCTCAAACTAGTGGTGAGTGTATCACACCAAGTTTGTCTCTGAGTTGAACGAATCGTGTGTGATTCAAATGCTTGGTCAAGTAACGAGTTATTTGATCAATGGTAAGAACATATGCAACAACCATTTCATTTTGGAGCACCTGGTATCTAATATAATGAATGTCAATTTCAATATGCTTTGACCAGACATGCACGACTGGGTTAGAAACAAGTGCCCTGGAACTCAAGTTTGCACCATAATATAGGTTTCATTAGAAGTTTTAGCTCAACAAGTAGTGAATTTGTACATGCTACTTCAGCAGCCAAGTCAGATGGTTTTTAACCTTGACACAACCTTTTGCTTTCTTAATGATAAAAAATGAGTGTCTCTCCAAGAAATACACACTGCCCATCCATGGATCTTATATCATCTACACTAGTGGCCCAATCTGCATTTGAGAATCTCGTTAAGTTTAAGTCAGTTGTTGGCTTGATGTGTAAGCAATGGTTGATGGTGCCTTAAAGTTATCCCAATATCCTTTTAATGCCTTGAAAATGGTCAAGAGTTGGTGAGCTCGTATATTGACTAAGTTTGCTTATTGAGAATGTTATGTTAGGTCTTTTGTGACTCAAGTATTGCATCCCTCATATAGCTTGCTTGAGCACAGTTTGGTCATTTAGTTTCTTCCCCTCAACTGTGATTTACCTACTTGTTACCATGGGTGTTGGGTAAGGTGAAATATTCTCCATGTTGAATTTTTTGAGAAGACGAACTATGTACTTGGATTGTTTAAGATATATTCCACTAATATTATTATGGACTTCTATACCTAAAAAGTAATGCAACTTGCCTAGGTCTTTTAATGAGAATGTATAATTTAGTCGTTGAATAAATGCTTGAAGAAATTTGGGGTTGCTTCATATGACTATGATACCATCCTCGTATATAAGGAGGAAAGTGACATTTTTTTTTTACTTTGAGAGTGAAAAGAGATACGTCACTTTTAGTGTTTTGAAACCTACAATTAAGTTATGAAAATTCGAGACTCTCAAACCAAGCTCTTGGTGCTTTCTTAGCCCATAAATTGACTTGGATAATTTACATACATGGATGGGCTTAATTGAATCTACAAATACATGTGGTTGATGCATGAATATTGTCTTCTTAGGTGTCTATTGAGAAATGCATTATTAATGTCTAGTTACATAACCTCTAAATTGAGAGGCAGTGCAATAGAGAGGATGATCCTGGTTGAACTTAACTACCGGGCTTGATATTTCTTCATAATCTAGCCCAATTGTTTGTTGAAACACTTTTGCAACTAGGCATTATTTCCTTCTCTATATAGAGCCTTATGGCTTATACTTGGTTTTGAACACCCATTTAGAATCAACTATGTCCTATTTTCCTTTAAAGGGTACTAGAGACCAAGTTTAGTTGATCATAAGGCCTTGGAACTCATTCTTCATTTTTATTTCTATGGTGGCTTTGAGAGATCTTCCTTAACAATTTTGGGTTCCATTTCATCTATAGAGGCTTCAACTAGTCCAATGTATGGGACCTTAAGCTTGTGAATTCATGCATTGCTTCTAGTCTAATGACTATCAGTGTTGGTACCTGGCTCGTCAATATTTGTTTGAGTTGTGTTTGGCACATCTTCATGGATTATGTTATTTTATGAGGAAATGACTTGGTCCATGGTGTCAACGTTTTAAAGATCATTCACTTGAGTTGTTTCTTATTGTGTGTCGTATATGATTGTGTCAATCGGGAGCACTTCTTCAAAATTTGATTCATTCACGCCATTATTAAGAGTATATGCACCTCTCGAAAAAAAAAGTTAGAAAGCCGTCAGCCATTGTCTTCCCGGGGCCTTTTGTATTTAGAAATTCATCATGAAATGGAAAATGATCTTTATTGAAAAAGGTCATGTCCCAAAAACTGAAGAATTTGTTTTCTTAGAAAAAGAAAAGAAGCTTAATTACTCAATCAAAATCAAAATTTATTCCCATACTTCATATTATTCTCTCATACACTCACATCACTCCATTTCTTTCACTCATTTATCTTATAAAACCTTTATTTTCCAGATCTGAGGGAAGAAACACAATATTATTTTCCTTTCCTGTTTCTCTCATGATGTAACCTAACAACTTTGTTAAAATGTAAAGAATGTTTTGAAACATATATCCACCACATCAACGCTGCAACCAACCTATATCTAAAACCATCTCAATGAATAAACCCAAATGAAAATATTGTTACATAATGCATTTCTGCAACAAACCCGAAAATTAAAAACGCCTAAATAAAATTAAAACGTTGAAACCAAACACAAGACTAAACTATTTCAAGTTGATTATTTGTTTTTTCTAATGTTGTCATGTGTAACGATAATTGGTTGTGTTTGGATTATGAAAAAACAATGATGATGTTGGGTTTGACGAGGAAACCAAAACATTCGTTTGAAACCTACGACTCTTTCCTTTTCCTTGTTATAAAAAATAAATCTTTTATCTATGTTTTTTAGTTGTTGTTACTGTATTGTTCAATTGGATTATATTCAAGTGTTGGTTCAATTGATTCTGAATTTAGCTCCTTAAAGTAATTGAAATTCATACAATTGTAAAAAGAATGAGTAAAGTTGATTTAGAGTTCGTATAGCATGAAAAATGAGAATAAACTCATGCAAAATGAAGAAGTTGATGACAAGAAATCAAGTAGAATGTCACGCATGCAAAAATAAACACTGTTAAGGAGAATCAGACGGAAATGATTTATATAACACAATTTGAATAAATAAAAAATGAAATTGACTTTTTAAAAGACATGAAAAATATCCTTTTCAATCCCTTAACTTTATCCCGGGGTCCATTTTAGTCCCTTAATTTTTAAAGAGACCGATTTGATAATTTAATTCTTCAAACAACACCATGTTAGTCCTTTTTGTTTGCTCAATTAGTCAAAGTCAACATTAGGTTAGAAGTGGTGCAAATGTGTCACTAAGGTGGATATGGTATTATAAAAAAAAATTGATATGCTTTTGTTCAGAAATAACACAAAAGGCATATGAACCCTATGAGAGACACTGAAGGCGATTCACGAAGGAGGATTTAGTGGCAATTTGCGAAAGGAGGAAAGTAGGCGAAATCAAAAGGTTTTTTTGAAGGTGAAATCAAAGACACCAATGTTGATTACATGTTGTGTCATGAAATCTTTCTGCAATTGTAAACTGTTATATTTTTTAGGGTTTCTGTTGTTAGGGTTTAAGTGTTTAATGTTTATGGTTTCTATGTTGAGGGTTTAGGTTGAAATGGACAAATATTTACATCTCATAATCCATTACAGTGGTGAATTCATTGATGAAGAATTTAGTGTGTACGAAAGAGGAACAATTGATGATTTGAAAGTAAAGGTTAACAAGTGGAGTTATTTTGAGTCGTTAGGTTGCTTCAAGGAGTAAGATTATAGGGAATTTAAGACAATATATTACATGGATCCCATATTTAGTTTTAATGTGTTGGTTGATGACAAAGGGACCTTATATATTTATTGATCTTTATAAGGTGCTTCTAAGTGTTGATATTTATATTCAACATCCTTTGTCTCAGCCTGAGTATTATGATGGTCCCCTTGTTGACATAGAAGTAGATCATGATAACATTGTAGATGAGGGTGAAAAAGTGCTTTTTGAAATGTATGAAGAAGTAATTATTAGGTAGTTGAAGGAAGTTGATTTGAAGGAAGCTGAGATGAAGGAAGCTGAGGCAAAAGAAGTCGGGTCAAATGAAGCTGAGATAAAGGAAGCTAAGGTAAATCATGATAATGCTCTTGAGGGTGGTAAGGTGCATGATGATGTTAGTTCTAATGATACTGAGAATGAAAGCTTCAATTATGATATTGCTTTGGAGATAGCTTTTGATGATGAATCTGATGAGTATGATGATATTGAGGAAGATGACACTACTACAAAATAGACATTTCGTTACACTAAACTACAACGGTATGACTGTTAACCTTAGTAATACCTTATTTTTGGATCTGCTTTATTTATTTATTTTTACAAAAAATATTTCACTACAGCCAAACTAATAAACCGTGATTATACATTTGTGGAGTGACAGAGTTTGAATCTTAGCTCCAATAATTTTTTACTTTTTCGTTATAATGAGTGTTGTCCTTATAATTATAATATATAAATTAAAATTAAAATACTTATCACCACGGTTGTTAATATGTACCGTTATTCAACTAATTACATTTCATCACGGTTTTTAAATACGACTATAGTGAAATTGGTTACTCATATATAATATAAGCAAATTGACTCTCGCTTATTGACAATATCACCGTATCTATCATAATAAAACCCTAGCACACATTTTCTATATTCTTCTTCATCATTAGATATCGCTTCATACATAAAGGTATTCTTTTTCTTCATCGTTATTTCTTTTTTGTGTATGTTGTTGTTATCTTTCACATGATTTTTATGTGATTTTCTTCTTGTTCGAGAGTTTATGGTTTTTGTTGTTGTTGTTTTATGTTATTGTTGTTGTATGTTATTATATATAATTTAGAAAAAAAAGTTTCTCTTCTTGTTTCGATTTTAGATCATTCTCTCATACTTCATATCCTTCTCTGAACATGAATAGTGGGAGCAACAAACTTATCCACGAGATTCAGGTTACAAAGGAGATTATTGATATGCTGAAGTTATGGTTGAACAAAAATAAGGAAGCAGAAGTTGTTAGGGATCACATTAGTGTTGTTGAACCGTCTGGTGGAATAGGCTATAAGAAGATTCTTTTCAAGAATCTTAACCCTGAAAAGATGAAGAAGATATAGGCTAATATGAGTGACCTAATGAATTTGGATGCACCTGATTCTAAATCAGACGAAGGCCTCGAGAAATATGAAGACCTTGAGAACTGCACAAATTCAACTAGGCATAAAGATTCAAAACCTTGTTATGACTCACATGATTTTTTGTTGGTTGTTGTGTGTTGACAAGTTTTTGTATGTCGTGGTTGTTGTTGCTAGTTATGTTATAATGTACTGCTAGTTTATATTAATATAATGCTTTTTTATTGTGGCATGATTTACTTCCTTTTTGGGTCATGTATCCAGTTATGTTAATGCTAATTTATGTTTTCAAAACAGGTTAACATTCCGAAAGCTGTTTATATTTCAAAATCTGGTTCAAGAGAAACTCATACTATACGTGTGGTTCATAAATGGGTTGCTTTACCATGGAGAAACAATATAAGAAGTATGGAGCTATTTTGGAAGCTTCACCCGCCTTGTATTTTTCTTCATGGCAAAACAAATTAGATCAACATCAAATCATTCCACGAATATTTTCAATAAAATGTATGTTGTTATTATTTTGTTGATAAATGTTGATGTTGTTGTTATTGATAAATGATGTTATTATTGATGTATGTTATTGTTGAGTTTATTATAATGTATGTAGATTGTTTATTTCACTAACCCTTCATTAAACACATGTTCATTTAAAGCGATTTAGAAAACAATAACCTGAAAATTAAGTTATATTTGAAATGCAACTTAGATCAAACATGTTTTTTGAATTGCATGCATATCGTAATTCATCGATATCACTTTTTAACACGTAGACCTTGATTTTTTCCTAGGTTCTTCAAAGAAAATATTCATTCTCTATTGATTTATATTGCAAAACATCAAATTTGTTGAGAAATTGAATCATCTTCATTGTTGCCATCATAATAATATTCATCATTAATTAAAACAATGATGATGATAATGATACCGAATTAGTCAACATACTGATGCTTTGCAAAATAAATTAGGAATGAACCGTTGCTTTGAATAACTCGGGGCATTGAATCAAATACTACATGTTAAGAAGCAAGAGATGAATTACGGTATAAATGCAATTTGAAAAACAGTGGTTCGTTTAAGTTGTTTTTCAAGAATAATTTAATTTTTTAAATCATTATCTTTTACATCAATTTTAATGGTTGTATATGTTTAATGAGGTGTAAGGAAAAACAAGCAATCTACATATTTTATAATAAAATCATGGTATTTTTCACAATGATTATCTTTTGTAACCGTGGTGAAATGTTAATTATATTCCAAATAAATTGTTGTTGCTGCTGGATTTCAAACCCATGACCTAAATAAATAGTTTCCATAATGAGCGTGTGATTGTGATTTCGAATCTATGACCTTGTTTCAGAAGGCTATACATATTGTATGCAACATGTAAGGAGAGCTTCAAATTATGTAGACATTTTATAGACCTTGATGGTTTCTTTTCAAAAGGTCTTTGTGTAGGGAAAATTCTGGTAGCCATAGGTAGAGATCCCAATGATCAAGTGTTGCCAATAACTTTTACAGTAGTGGAGGTTGAGAATAAGGATAGCTGAATATGGTTTTTAGAGCTTCTTATTGATGATCTTGTAGATAGAAATGATTGTCTCTCATACACATTAATTTCAGATCAATAAAAGGTATGTTTCTGTTTGTGTTGTTATGTTTCTGTTATGATATTTTTGTGTTATCATTTCTAATTGATTTTATATTTTTGTTTGTGTAATGTGTTATGTGTTTTGAAACTATGTTCTTATGCAGAATATGTTATGTGTTTTGAATCTATGTTGTAATGCAAAATATTAGTGGTATGCACACATGTTAGTAATGTGTTTTAATATAAATCAATTGTGCATTGTTTTCTTTGCTTTGGTAAAAACCACAAATTATTTTGGTATAATGTGTCAACTGATGTAAACCAGATAAATTGTTTCAACTGATATAATGTGTTATAAACCAAACAATTAGTGTCAACTAGTATAATGTGTTTTGTTAAACAACTGAATTTGTAAACCATTCAAACTGATAAAAACCATTTAATTTGTAAAAACTAACTGATCCTTTAATCCCATTCAAACTGATAACCATTGATACAAACATTAGATGGTTCAAGTGTTACAAGTTGATACAAACATGTGCAACCTAACACAAAATGATTAACTGGTACAATTACATGTTCTTAGAACATCCTAAATACCAACACAAAGAAAACAATACAAAACATAATCTTTCAAAAAAAATTCCAGTTCACCATCTTCTTCATTTGAATTTGAAGTTTCCTTAACTCTTGCCATTGTTCCTCATTTGTAACCTTAAGATTTTCAACCTCCATTTTGCCGCATCACTTTTTTGTTGTTGCTATATTCTCCAACCTACATTTTTTTCTTCATCATAGATTGATCTTTCTCATCTACCGCATCCTCATAAAACCAATCGAAAAATTCACACCCAGCTTTAGTAGAACCATGTGTAAATTAAGCAAATGGTTTATATCAGTTGACACTGCAAAGAACATAAATTTCAAAATCTTTCTTACCTTAAAGCGTGTACAACCCCAAAAATATTTTCCAAAATTCATAAAGGTTGATGCCCTGCGAAAAACAGCCATGTCTCCACAACGACAAATGAGTTTCCATCGCAGATTGAAGCTTGTGTATACATTATAATCAAAACATCCATAACTCTTTTATTTCGACAGGTTTGAACAACGCCAATAATTCATGGTTGATGGAACCTTCAATTTCAATGAGCAATTTTAGATCAGAATCAATCAATTCATAATTCCTAATTTGATTTGATGTAAAAACGAATTCGAAGGAGACGGAGCTCACAATGAAAAAAAGATGAGTGTTAATTGCCAACTCAGTTCTCACGAGTACTGAAATAAATATTGTTTATGCAAAATAAACGTAAAAGATTTCAATAAAGCTATTTAAAAAATTAAAATATCATATTGATCTCTTTAAAAATTAAGAGATTAAAATAGACCTAAAAATAAAATCAAAGAAAAAAAAATTATTTTGCCTAAAAAATACTAAGAGCGTCTTTAGTGGGAGTAAACTAAATGGGTAAACTAAGATACTTTTTGTGGGCCCAAAGTGATTTGTAGGATTTAAAAAATTTATAGTTGATTTGAGTAGTTTTTACTTTAATGGTGGTTGTCTATAAGAAACCAAGACTTGATCCCACATTTTATATTTTTTATTCAAGTTACCATTAATTTAATTATTTTATTTAAAATGCATATATTTTTTTTAAAAAAATTTACCTTAAAAACTTAAAAATAATATTAAATATATTTTATTATAAAATTAAAAATGATACAAAATTCACAACAATACTAATAAAAAAAATTACATTTTCATAGGAATATAATTATAATAAGGATTTGATTGGTTGTCATCCATTTGATAAATAAATAAGATTGAAAATTGAAAGAAAAAAATTCAGAAGTAAAACTGTATGTAAAAAAAATTAAAGTTTCTATAGAATTTATAGAAGGTAAAAAATGGTAATATGACCGTTACTATTTAAAATGAAATATTTGGAATATTTTATTAATATTAAATAATATTATAATAGGTTTCAGAAGAATAGTTAACGTTAACTATATAGATAATGGGAACTAAATTTTAGTTCATTTGGATGCCATGTCAGCTCTACTATAATGCAAATTCCTTATTACTAACGTAAACTATAAGGAATTTTGGTTTAACAACCCCGCGTTAAAGTTGCTCTAAAGTAGGGCTGACAATGAACCAAACCAACTCGAAGATAGTTCGGAATTCGACTCGACAATTAAATCGTTGAACTAGGTTCATGAACCAAATGAGTTGAGTATGAGCGAAAAATTAAGTTCGTTAACTAAATGAGCTGAACTTGAACTATACATAGTTCGAATCGTTAGGTTCATGAGTCAACTCGATTACATATGAAAAGAATTATATTGTCTTTAAGATTAGGTTTAAATATTTACTTCAAATCTTAGACAAATTTAATCTTCAATTTATTAGTTTTTGAATTAGACTCTCAAATGTATCTCTTGAAAGTTGTGTAGGTTTTGAATTAGTAGATTTCGAAGATAAAGTTAAATTTCAATATGATAACTTTTATTTTATTTTAATATTTTATTTAAAAAATATATATTTACTTAAAATGTCAAATATACTAAAAAATATATATATTTAAAAAAATAGTTTTTAAGTTCGTGAACCATGTGAGCTGAACCTAATGAGATGAACCTAACGAGTCGAACCGAACTGTTCGTGAACTTATAACGAGTCGAGTTTGAGCTTAAAAAAAAGTTCGTGTCGAACTCGAACTCGAACTCGAATTCGAACAATTCTTAACGAGTCGAGCCGAGCTGAGGTGAGTTCGACTCGACTCGACTCATTTCCAGCCCTACTCTAAAGGAATAAAAGAGTAGTACTACGTCATTAAAACTTTAAAGGGCAATTGAAATATCACTGAAAAACATGACATGAGATGATATTGCCACGTCAGCTTACCGACTCTCCCGACCAGAAAACTTCACAGAAACTCTGCTCAAAGATTTTAGAATATATATATATATATATATATATATATATATATATATATATATATATATATATATATATATATATATAAAAGAACCAAAAACATTTAACCCTATTTATTTTGTTGAATCCTTCTCTGATTTCTTGCCTGACCACCGTTTTTCGCCGTTCACCACCGTGCGTTCACTCCCTGCTCTCTCACTCTCCCAGTTCGACCTCCAATCCAACACAAGTTACATAACAGTATGACCTATTTTCCATTGCTAGGGTTTTCTGATTTGTTTTTTTATAGGGTTTCAAGTTTTGTTAAATCATTGTGATTATTCTTTTATATAATGAGCATGAGCAGGGTTTTAAAAAACGGTTTGTCGCGGTCTTGTTAAGGCTTTGGTCTTTTCAGTCGGTACAGATGCGCGACATTGATTGTGTGAATTAACCACAATTTGTTCTTTAATATAAAAAACGGTGATAACGGTGTCGGCATCTGCTGATACGGTTTTGCCGCGGCCGTTTTCACTGTCACGGAGTTTTTTAAAATCTTGATAATGAGAATGCATCTCATTGTTTATCAAGTTGTTTTTATACAAATGAAAGAAAGTATCAAAATTCTTAGTTTAATGTGCTTTAATCTGTCAGATTATATGTATAGAAGATTCATGTTTTATATGAATATATATAGTTGAAGTTAAATAGTTTTCACTTTGCAGCCTGACTCAGGGTTTACTGCCTTCAACTTCATCAGTCAAGAGGATATAACTCTCTCAGGATGACAATCAAAGGTACAACAACTAAACATTGTTGATATTATAATACACCACATATTTGTATGATTTTGGTATAACTGTGAAATTCTAACATCTCACTCATCCATGGCAAAACAATCCCTTAGAAGAACCGAAGACGTTAGAGTTCAAATGGGGGAAAAAGCGTGGAAAAGGAGGCAAAAAGAGAGACATACAGTTCTACGAATCATTCACCTTGAATGGTGTTGATTACGCGCTCTTTGATACTGTTTATCTTAAAAATGGAGCGCAACCTGAACCACCTATTGGAAAAATCATAAAGATATGGGAAACTGCTGGTGAAAAGGCTCGGAAAATTAAGATTCAGCGGTTCGTTCGTCCTTGTGAGATCTCAAACCTTTTGACCGGGATTAAGATTTATTATAATGAATTGTTCTTGGCTTGTGGTGATTCTGATTGCACTGGACCTGCCATTATCAATCCTGTGGTAATTCAGTTTTTAAATTCAATATTTGATTTTTGTTTGTTTCTCTTTGATTCGAGTAGAACAATGATAGCAAGACATTCTGTTGACAAGTTAAATTTATGTGAATTTAACAACTTTTAAAAGAGCACCACTTGGTAGGTTAGATCCATGCAATTTAGTGGTACCTAGTGGAAATTCATATGAATTTTACTCAATTATATAGCCTCCACCACTTGGGATTGAAGGCCACTAAACAAGGAATTAAGTAATTGTTGTTTAGTGGAATTTATTTTGAATACAGTTGAATTTGGCCTAGTTGTACTAGGAGAGTGTTGCTAGCATTTCTCTATAAAGTAAACAAAATTAATATGGGGTCCACCACTTTGAAATGAGTTCTACTAAACAGGGAATCAGGTCACCATCATTTAGTAGAATTTAGTCGGAATCTATATGAATTTAACTCAACTATATGGCGAGGAGTGTTGAAAAGATATTTTTAGATAGTTTGTTGCTAGTGTTCCTTTGTAGGGTAATTTATGTGGGCCTCATCACTTTGAAATGAGTTGCTAAACAGGGAATTGGATCACTGTCATTTAGTGGGATCTAGTTCGAATCCATGTGAATTTTACTCAATTATACGGCAATGGTGTTGAAAAGAGATTTTTAGAAAGTTTATTTCTAGCACTGCTTGCTCATATTGATCTCATAAACTAGAGCAAGTTATTTAATATTGCTAGGTTTGGATTGGAGCAGACCATCAGTTTGTAACCCTAATTGAATTTGTTATTTTTGTATGGCGTATCAGGAATCTGTTGCTGGGAAATGCAACGTTGTTTGCATTTCTAAGGACTCTAGGAATCCACAACCATCAGATAAAGCGTTTCGGAAAGCTGGCTTTGTGTTCTATCGTTACTTTGATTTTGGGCAGAGTAAAATAGTGGAGGAAGTGGATGACAAGATTGCTGGAATTGAAGGTACGTGGGACTGATCCTAGCTAATTTGTTTGAATATGTCGGACTAGTCAGTAGTCACTTCTTTTCTTTAAATTGTTGAAAATCTTATGGTTTGTTTTTTCTTTCTTTCTGAAATTGTTGCAGTTAAACATTTTTTTAACAAAGCGGCATAGTCAAAAGCCTGCTGCTGATGCTGTAAAACATTGTTTATACGAGAAAGGAGTTGGTGTGGAATGCCTTGAAAAGTAGTGAAGTCTCTTCTATGAGTAATAAAAATAGTCAATCTGTAGTTAAATGTTAGCTGGCAAGTATGTCGATACATTAGTTACAGAAAGGGGATGTTAAATTCACTTGGAATTAATAAAACCTATGGATGAAAATCATTCTTAGAAGAATTGTTTTTGGTGGTTCAGTTTTTTTTGTGATGTAAAAGAATTTTTTTAGATGGGTATTTAAGTTTGTTGTTTCTGATATTTAATAAAGAAATTCGGTGCCTTTGAATTAATGCTGGTTTATGGCCTGATGCATTTTTTACTAAGTTCAGTTACTATCATCATTATTATTTAAGAAGAGGTTGAGTAGTTTGGGTTTTTAGATTTGTTATTCTTAACTAATGTGGTCAAGCATTGTGCTGTTATTTGTCTCTCTAGAGATTATTTTATTGTCTGATAGATCACATTGATATAACTGGATAAGGCGGCTTCTTTGCAAATACAATACATGCAACTGTATTAATTAGCCCTTAGCCTGTCGTGGTAAGAACTATCTTTCATCATGTTTCTCCATAATGTTTAATGGCGTTAGCGGATTCCCCTTCATCTAGTTATTATGAGCTTTTGATTTGCTTTCAAGCCTTCGGGCTTCAAGGACTATAATGGCACAATTATTTATGTTGTTGTTCAAGCTTTGGTTATATTTAAAATAAAAGTAAGAACCTGTTTATGTCAGATTGATGATATACACGGTTTCAAATTCATGATAATAATGGCATGGATACTTGCGAATGTAGGTCATGCTTTGCAAGAAATGAAAGTTATTAGCAAATAATTGAGGACTGTTTATTTATGTTAGATTGATGGTTCTATATTGTCATTTAGTTCCTGCTAGGTTTACACGTAAAATCATGGATCGCATTGTGGGACTCAAATTTAGTGTATTTTCCGTACTTGGATTTCGTGCACTCAGGCAAATCACGCAGCAATGCCGTCGTCTGTTATCAGCTGCTGGATTGTATATAAACTTCAACAAATCGGGTTTTTAAGTGTGAGCCATTGATTCTTCATCCAAACGGCTGAGATCTGCAGCTGCGTTGATTTGCTATATATTTATCAGTGTCTGTTTTATTGTGTTTCAATATATTTCCATTTGAGATTGATTGATGGTTGGCTTATGGGTTTTAAAGTTTGTCCATTTGTGGCTGTTATTTGCTTCCGTGTTCTTCGGATGCCATGTTATGCACCTTTATGACTTTCATGTCGATAAACTTTTGCACATTGGCTTAAGTCAGATTGGCGGCATACATACATTTAGCTTCATATGAATGATGATATGAGTTTGAATCCTTGTCAAGGACGCATGACATGATTGTTTATGATATATATCAAGCTTTGAATACATTTAAATAAAAGCAAGAAGTGAAAGATACTAGTTATTAGCATATAAATTGAGTATTGTTTATTTATATCAGATTTATTGTATACACAGAGCTTTTAGTGCCATGTTGATGGAGATTCTAGCTTATTTTTGTCAACTTGGTAGAAGGAGATTCAACAAATGATGAGTTTATCAGCCAAAAGTAAAAAGTAAAAAAAACAGAAAAGGAATGAAGAATGATTATAGTACTTTAGGTAGGTGAAGTGGCATATTTATTGGGAGTCCTTGTACTAAGTTAATAGTTTCTATGTGGATTTTCAGAAATTCTTCCAACAAATGATGACTAGGTGAAGTTCAAGACCTATTGGCTGTTAGAATTGTGATGATTTGCTTCAGCTAAAGAGGATTTGGCATGTTTCTCCCTCTTCCTTGCTTCATCTACATGCACATCATCTTCAACTGATATAACTACTGCTTGTTGTCCAAAAGGACCAGGAACAACGGTTTTGTTGCCCTTTTTATGCTCATCGATACGTATGATATCTGAGGATGATTTGGCTTGCGAACCATGTCCGAGTGTCTCATTCTTCCTTGTTTCATCTACATGCACATCATCTTCAACTGATATAGCGACTGCTTGTTTTCCAAAAGGACCAGGAGTAATGGTTTCCTTGCCCTTTTTATGCTCATCGATGTGGATGATATCGGTTTCTTGTGTCCTCTCATTCCTCTTCTGAAAGAAGCAGTATAGTGCAAAAGCAAACAGAGAAAGCAAGACTAGGCCTCCGGCGCAGACGACCACAACTACTATGACTATGGGAGAGCTGTTTGGTTGAATTGATGCCATATTTGTGTTAATCAATTGATGATGTTCGGAAAATATAGGTTTTGTGTGGAATATGATGTGGTTTAGATGTATCTTTGAAATGAGGATTTATAGGAAATACTTGGTGTGGAATTATGCAATTGTTTTATTAACTTGAATCTCATGCCAAGTTTCAGAAGGGTTGTTTGTAGTGAAAAACACTTGTCTTCATGCTTCTTGGTTTATTTTGCTTGTTGATCTGTTTTTGTTTGAAAAATTGGCAAGATATATGGAGTAGATCGAAGTATGTAACATCATTACTTAATGTATTATAGTAGACAATGATTTATGTATATCAAACCTTAAATTGATAAATAGAAAGGAAATTATTATCGTCTTCTGTTTTTATTGACTTGTCCTTGCTCCTAATTTTCAAACTAGTATAACAGAAAATATCTAAAATATTTGCATGTAATTTTTTTTTATTGAAGGTAAGCTTATAAGGAGAGTACTCATTGATGGCGGTGTGTCAGTAAATTTAGTTTTTAAGAGCCATATTTAGGAAATTAGGAAAAATATGAAGTTGATTTAATGGTATCAATATGGTGGTAATTTCCGAGAAGAGACTAATACATGCTTTAAGTGCTATTCTATCAAGACTTTATCAAACACTTGTATTTTGAAATGTGTGGGATGAGTAGATTGACTCACTTGTACTAGTTGAATTAATGATTAAAGGAACTCGAAGGTCTGAAGTTTAAAATATGGCAAATTTGTAAATATATATTATGCCAACAATTTATGGCAAAATATCCAAGAGCGAATCTCAAGTTAAAAGTCACACATAACAACTAGATCTTTGCTTAAGTCAAAAACAACCAACTTTGCTGTTTAACTCATAAATCACATCCCAATCAAATTAGACAGTTGTCCACGTAACATGTTTCATCACACACGAACGATTTCAACCGCTCTTGATATTAAGGGTAAAACGTGTTATTTCAAGTATTCAAATCCATTATGGATCATTTATTACTCTTCATTTCCACTGACTTAGGCGTTGGAGTGTTAATCTTACAGGCACGCCCCACTCCATCGCATCAGAAGTATCGATCCATCGTAGTGAGACACAACTCCACCACCTCCTCATCTTTCATTTTTAGCTCCCAAATGATTCGTTGTGCCGTCTATAATAATCAACTTCTGATTTTCCCTAATTTCTACGCAAAATCACTATTTCTCCGCTAAAGATTCAGATCACCGATCTTCTTTTTTTAAGCTTTAATCTCCTTCTCAGACATATATATCATAAGATTCATTGAGCATCGTGACGTCTAAAGTCACTCGATCTACCATTCAGCGAAAAGTTGTTATTACAGTCGTCGAATTTCCCAAAGCGTTGCCTCTTCCTCCCTCTCCTTTGTTGGAAGACAATTCAGTTCTGGTGGCATCTCCATCTGACCTTACGCAACAAGATTCAACTCCTCCAAGAAGAATTGGTCAAGGTGCGTTCTTCAAATCTACACAACAACCTCGCCAGGGCAAACCTTTACACCAACCTCCTTCACAACTTGTTGTGCCTAAATAGGAAATGCTCCAAAGCCTATAGATTTTGCAAGCAAATATTGGTGTACATGGAGCCACCAACCTTTTAACCAACGTCTGCAACATAGTACATTAATATAACTAACATTTTTTGGTTGACAGAATATCCAGAATTGACGAGTGTAACACCCCGATTTTTATTCTAATACTTTTAATTTTCACTTGAGCTTTTGGGGTGAACTTGATTTAATTAATTAGTATTATTTAAGTTAATGAGGATTGGGAGAATTTCGTTACAGTTTAATATTCAAATTTTTGGAGAATGCGAGAAAATTATGGTTTTTGACAAGAAACTAGAATTTAATTAAATATAAGGAGGTGAGTAGAGTTAGTGAGAATTGAAGGAATTAGTATAAATTATTAAAATAAAAAATAAAATTAATTTTTATTTAAATAGAAGAAAAGAGTAATCCTACTTAGGATTTGGTGAAAAATAGGCTAAGAGGATTTGGTGGAAAATAGGCTAAGAGAAGAAAATAACAAACTCTAGCATAGAGAGTAAAAAAGGAGAGCCTTCATAGCTAAAGTAGTTGAAGCTTCAAATTTTTTTGAATAATCAAGGTAGGGAGAATTGTTTAATATATTGGTGTCTACGGATGAGGGATAATGGGGATTCCTTAACCCCTATCTTTTCTTTTTTTTTTCCCATTGATGTGAAACTTGAATCTTGAGATGGTTTGTGCAAAACCTATCTAAATTATTATTTGTCTAATTCTTAACAATGCTCTGTTAATGTTGCTAATTTTGTGATTATATATGTTATACAATTGTTGTTGTTATTCAGGTTGTGATTGTGATTGATTAATTATATTAATTAAACCATCATTGTTGTTTTATGCACTATTTATATATGGAATTTATTTCTCACCCCTTTCTGATTCCATGTTGTTTCTTATGAACACTAATCAAATACTCAGATAGAGACTGAGGAGCGTTAGACATTACTTATTTTGAAGGATGCCATAGATGGCCTACTCGCTGAAGGTGAGATAATACTTAGAAGGGGGGGGGGGGTTGAATAAGTATGAAAGATTAAGACTTTAAAAATAATGACACAATTATTTTTATCCTGGTTCGTTTAAACAACTATTCCAGTCCACCCTTCCTAAAGTGATTTGCCTTTCTCAACAAGGACTTAATCCACTATCAAATCAAACTGATTACAATAGTAACACCTAAGAACAACTGTTCTTAGTCTTCTCAAGAGCTACTGATTCCAACTGAATCCTCTTAAGGAAAAACCTTTACAATCAATGTAAATCAAATACAAGAGTATTAATGCTTCTATAAAGCTTTTATCACAACAATGATTTTTCTCTTAAGTTTAAGTACAAGAAATTCTAAGAAGAATATGAAAGAATGAGAGCTTGAATAATATGATTTCTTTTAAGCAAATTGTGTAACTGAAGAATTTGGTGGAGACCTCCTTTTATAGGCAGCTGATCCAAGGATGCTGAGCGTTGAAAAGAGAGTCCCAAAAAGGTCTGAGCCTTTTTGTCTGCACATCAAGTGACCTTTCCTAGAAGTAGATAGCACAGAAAAATCCTTTTTGTCTGTGTTATTGTGTCTAGCACAAATGAGGAAAGAGACGTTTGATTTACTCCAACGGATATAATCTTTGAATATTTCTTCTTCAGTTTTCAGCAAGTTCTTCAGAGTCTGATTGAGTTAGAGTCTTCTAATGATGTTCAGAACTTTGCTGTATCAGAGTCTTCTGCAACATGTGTGCTTTCAGCGTGTTGATCATCAGAGCATGTTTGACACAGATCTTCAGTACTTGGCAGCGTTAGTACTTTCAGAAACTTCTGTAGAAACTATGCTTTGAGAAACTCTTCATACAATATTCTTCTAAGCTTCAGATGCTTCTGACTAGCTTCAGAATCTTCTGGAGCTTCTTGCTTCAGATCCTTCTGGAGACTACGCTCAGGATCTTCTGTAAACAGCAATCAGAATCTTTTGTAAGATGCATCTGGCGCTTCAGAGTCAGGATAACTTCTTGTATACAATACAGATTTGCTTCTAGAGAGTTAATTTCATTTCAATCTGCAGTAAAACTCTCGAACAAATTTTAGAGTATATAATTCTTAAATATAAAATTTCCTAACAATTATCATCAAAACAAAGAGTTATTATTAAGAACCAATATGTGTTCTAACAATCTCCCCCTTTTTGATGATGACAAAAAGTATCAGAAATTTTATTTAACTGAACATATAGAATTATAACTCCCCCTGAGATGATGAATCTCCCCCTGAGTTAAATATGAAAAAGGAATAGAAACTTCCCTTTTGTCTTGAGTAATCTTCAGAGTTAGATCTTGTTTGTTCTTATAACATTTGAAGGTCAGAATGTCTTGCAGATATAAGATTCAGAGTTTGATAAAAGACAAATGATCTGAGAGACTCAGAGTTTCTTTTATAGAATGTACTTATCAAATATTCTGAAATAGTCAGGTTAAATGTTAGATAGAATAGATATGTCTGAAGATTCATTCTGGTGAAGTTATATTAAACAGTTCAGATCTATATTTTCTCCCCCTTTTTTGTCATAAGCAAAAAGTAAAAACTTTTAAAAAGACAAATAAAAGGAACAATAAATAAGATAATTCAATGGAGAAAACTTTGATTCATTCAAAAGATCAGGAGTACATAGGCAAACATTAGAAGATATATCAATAAGGTGCAGATGCAAACAACAGATGCAAAAACATTAGAATGAAAGCAAATATCTAAGAGTGTTTGGACAAAAGCATCTTCAATAGATCTATAATCTCAGAGGATGATTGCGCTTGCTTGGTCATCTACTTAGTCATAGTTTCATTCTTTTCATCTTGCTTTGACATCCATTCTGTCATATCCTCATACTTCTTATCCTGCTTAGCCATCCAGGATTTGATCTCTGACTGTCCAGCTTCCAGAGCAACAATCTTATCTTCAAAATCTGGATGTTCTTTCTTTATCTTAGATGAAGAATTATGATGAGGTTCTGTAGCCTGAACAGAGTCAATTTCCATTGGTTCTGTAGATTCTGAGGAGGGGTCTACCAGAGTCATAACCAATGCATTATCAGTAGATTCTGTTGATGGTGGAGGAGCATCTAAACGAAGCAGAGGTTCAGTTTTGTTGACAGTCCAGAATAGAGTCCTTTCAGCTCTGAGCTTTGCATCATCAGAACAGACGTTCTTCAGATTTGAAGCTACAGTGTTGAATCTGTTGATGAATCCGTTCCAGATGATGTCAGATTCTTTGGCATCCATTGTTTCTGAGCATTTCTTCTGAACATTACCTAAATACATCTGTATTTCTTGCAAAAATGTTTGAAATAAATGATCAATATTAAGTCTGGGCAGTGGTCGTACCAAGGTTTCCAGAGTTATAGGTTTAGGTTGGGGAGTTGGTGGAAAAAGTGATTTTTGGATGGAAATCAGAGGAGGAGGATAGTATGGAAAGAAAGGAATTTCAGGTTTTTGAGGTAGGGATCTGTTTAAATCATTAAGCAAATGAGGTTTTGGTCTTCTGTGAGGGGTAACAACATCAAAAGGTTCATTTGAGTATGGTTTGAAAGCAGATTTTGGTGGTTCAGCAGATGCAACAGTGTTATCAGATGCAATTTGTAGAGCTGAACCAACAGCTTTACCAGATGTTGTAGATATGGTTGCTAAAGATCCTACATTTGACATTGATTGAATATATGAAACAAGCACAGATGGAATAGCCACTGTGAGTTTTGGTTTCAGAGGTTTGAAGGGCTCAGAAGGTTCAACTCTGTCATAAAAGTCTTTCAGTTTGAAACCATAAGACAGATTATGAAAAAGAGAAGAAACTTGGGCACAGGATATAGAAGATGTTGGATTGGAATTTGGGATTAATATCTCAGATGATGGTGCAGGTGGAGGAATAGGATCTGGAATGGGAGTTTTTGAAGGTATGGTAGTTTCAGGTTGGTTTATCTCAGAGTATTTTTCAGATGGAGAGATTAGAAAATCTGGGTGAATTTCTGATTCTGAGGAGTTAGAGGATGTGGTTGGTGTACAAGAGGTAGAAGATACTTGAAACACTGTTTTTAGTGGTGTGACATCAAGAACTTCTGTCTCAGGGATGAGGTTCAGAAGTGTTGGTAGGTTCTGAAGGAATTTCAGATTGTTTGGGTGGTTGTTCTGAGATGGGTGAATCAGATGAAACATATATTGGTTCTGATGAAACTGGAGCAGAAGTTACTTTTGTAGGTTCAGAAGTAACAGGTGCAATGGGTTCAGAAGGTGGATTATTTGATGGTGGATTGTCAGATGCTTTTTCTGGTTGAACTTCTTTTGGTTGGTTCTCTGGATGTTCAGAGGTTTGTTGTTGAACAGATGTTTGTTGTTCTGATGGTTGTTGTTCTGATGGTTGTTGTTCTGATGGTTGTTGAACTGATGGTTGAGGTCGTGGAACAAAGTGTTTGATATGAATTTTGGGTTGAGATGGTTTTGGTACAGAAACTGTTGGTGTTGTTGTTTGTTTTTGTGGAGAAATGGAACTGGGGGCAGTAACATAAGTGGTTTGTGTAGAAGGTGGTTCTGGAACAGACTTAACATTAGAATCATTAATAACAAGTTTTGCAGAAGATACAGAAGATTTAGTACCTTTTACTTTAATCCTCTTGGCAGGTACAGAAGCAGCTTCTTTAGAATCTTTTCTCTTCAAGAGCTTCTTGGGCTTCTCAGCAATCTTGACCTTCTTCTGAACAAGTTCAGATTCTTCTACAGGCTGAGTCCTTTGCCTCTGGAGTGGTGCTTCTTCTTCTCCTGCATCTGGTAGTGGTTGTCTAGCTAGCTGAATCATATTAGCAGGAACAGGTTTTCCTTCCTTCTTGCATTCATCAATATACATAACCACTATATGTCTGGGTTCTTCAGCAAAGAATAGAGGAAAGTCATCTACAGGAACCCTCTTATTTAATTCAGACATATTCAGCTTCTTGGGAGCTGTTGTGAGTTCATCAACAATTTTGAGTCTCAGAAGACTTTTAGCATTCAGAGGCTTTCCCATTATAAATTCTAATTCCTCTGTAACTCCAGCAGCGTACAGAGCAGTTACCAAGCCATTCTCAGTAAGAAGATCTGAGATCAACCTTCCAAAGGGGATCCAAGGTCTGATCTTCTGTCCTTTCTCTTTTACATATTCTCTAGATGCATTGATGTGGTTCCACAGATGCATAAACAGAATATATGGAAGACCTACCTTGGTGCTCTGACTAAGGAAATACATGAAATAGAGCTGTTCATTATTGACATAGTCTGGAGAATTAGTTGACTTCCTGTGGTGGATGAATCCCATGAAGATCTTGGCCCAGATCTTGTAATCAGGCTTCAGATCTTTGAATTTGTTAGAAGCTTGACCAACAGTCATTACTTCTTCATAAACCTCATCCATGTCCACACGCCCAGCTGGGAAGTGGGAAACACCATCTGTTTCTTCATAACCTATCAATTTTCTTATCAAATCTTCTGTGACAATAATCTCTTTTTCCAGCACAGAAGATAAGATGAACTTGGGGTAAACTGATGCATGAATCCAGAATTCTTTCACAAGGAGAGGGTAAACTGGTCCAAAGAGCCTATCAAAATACTTAACCCATCCTTGAGCTCTAATAATGGAACGAAACTCAAACCCATTTTCTACCAGAGAATCAAACTCAACCATAGATTCACATAGAACTTCCAACTTATCAACAGGGGTTAGAAGTGTTCTTTTGGGAGGAGAATATGGAGCAACACCCAAGTTTTCTGAAGTCACAGCAGCCATAGTAGATTGGAATTGAGTAGTTGTTGATGATGAAGTTGCCATTGAAGGATGCTTTGTCAAACGCTTAGGTATAGGGTTTTTATGCAGAGAAAAGAGGAGATGAAAACGCATGTAAATTCTGAGAATGTGAAAAGTGTGAAAGTGAATACAAGATATGTATTTATACTAAAACACTTAGGCAAAGCAACAGTCAGAAATATGCACGTTTGAACAAGCATTAAATGAAGAGAATAATAATCATTTCAAAATATTAATTGCTTCTGACAATTTGGGGGGAAAACCAAGATTCTCACTATTCAAACTTCACCTCAAACGTCTTTTCAGTTGTGTACACGCCACCTCTTCAGATTTGGTGTGACACGTGGTTGCTTGCATGTTGTTCTGAATTCTCTTAAGAAATGAAACGTTAGCCAACGTTCAGATCTTCTAAAGATTGTTAGTTCAGAGTTTCACAAAGGAAATATTGATCAGAATAAAATAAACAAACAGAAGAAATACTTCAGAGCATTAATCATTTTTGCATCTGTAACAATTTGCTTCTGATAAATATTATTCTGGACAAAAATCCATACTAATATTTTTCAGAATAAAATTGAATCTATCTTCAACAAGGGGTTTTGTAAAAATATCTGCCCATTGATGATCTGTATCAACAAAGGCTAAATTTATGATTCCCTTCTGAACATAGTCTCTGATGAAATGATGCTTAATTTCTATATGTTTTGCCTTAGAATGTAAAATGGGATTCTTGGACAAACATATAGCAGAAGTATTATCACAAAAGATAGAAATGTTACTTTCAAAAATTTGATAATCTTCTAGTTGACTCTTCATCCAGAGCATCTGTGTGCTACATCCAGCAGCAACAATGTATTCAGCCTCTGTGGTTGAAAGTGCAATTGTGGGTTGCTTCTTACTGTACCAGGAGATTAGATTTCTTCCTAGAAATTGACAACTTCCAGAAGTACTTTTTCTTTCCACTCTGTCTCCAGCGTAGTCAACATCACAGAATCCAACTAATTTGAAATCATCAGATTTTCTGTAACACAAACCCACATTAGAAGTACCTTTCAGATACCTTAGAATCCTCTTGATAGCTGTCAAGTGTGATTCTCTAGGATCTGATTGGAATCTAGCACACAGACAAACACTGAACAATATGTCAGGTCTAGAAGCAGTAAGATAAAGAAGAGAGCCAATCATACCTCTGTAGAGCTTCTGGTCTACTTTCTTACTTACCTCTTCCTTGCCAAGTGAGCTAGTAGGATGAATTAGAGTCTTTGCCAGCTTACTGTCAGACATGTTGAATTTCTTCAGAAGTTCTTTAACATACTTTGTCTGATGTATGTAGGTGCACTCTGGAGTTTGATTAACTTGGATTCCTAGAAAGAATCTGAGTTCTCCCATCATGCTCATTTCAAACTCTGCCTGCATACATGTAGCAAACTCCTTTCCAAGCATAATATTTGTTGATCCAAAAATAATATCATCTATATAAATTTGGCAAATTAGAAGATCTTTCTTAATTGTTTTACAAAAGAGTGTTGTATCCACTTTGCCTCTGATGAAATTCTTCTCCAGAAGAAAATTGCTCAATCTCTCATACCAAGCTCTGGGAGCTTGTTTTAATCCATATAGAGATTTCTTTAATTTGAAAACATGATCTGGAAATTTTTCATTTTCAAAACCAAGAGGTTGGTGGACATAAACTTCCTCTTCTATAATACCATTAAGAAAGGCACTTTTAACATCCATCTGATACAGAGTGATGTTATTTTGTGCAGCAAAGGAAATAAGAAGGCGTATAGATTCTAACCTTGCCACTGGAGCATATGTCTCAGTGTAATCAATACCTTCTTGCTGACTGTACCCTTGAGCAACCAGCCTTTCCTTGTTCCTCTCAACTTATCCTTTCTCATTTAGCTTATTTCTGAAGACCCATTTTGTACCAATTATATTGAATCCTTGAGGTCTTTGAACTAGATCCCATACATCATTTCTGCTGAATTGATTTAGCTCTTCTTGCATGGCAATAATCCAATCATTGTCTTGCAGAGCTTCATCTACAGAAGATGGTTCAATTTCTGACACTAGTCCAAATAGTGATGCTTCAGATGATCTTAGAAAGGATCTTGTTCTGATGGGATCATCCTTCTTTCCAATAATGACATCCTCTGGATGAGAAGCTTTAATTCTGGATGATGATCCTCTGATAGTTGACTCTTCAGAAATGTTTAGATTATTCATCTGAGAAGTTAAAGGAGTAGCATCTGGAGTTGCTTCTGGTTCTTTCACTTGAATTTTGTCTGCTTCTGGAACTTCAGAGTCAATAAATACTACTTCCCTATCTGCAGAGTTATCAAACTGCTTTGGCTTTTCAGAGCCAAGCTTATCATCATATCTGACATGAATGGATTCTTCCACAATCTGTGTCTCACTGTTGTATACTCTGTAGCCTTTAGAGCGTTCAGAATATCCAAGCATGAAACACTTCTGTGCTTTGGAATCAAACTTGCTCAGATTTTCCTTAGTGTTTAACATATAGCAAATACATCCAAAAGGATGAAAATAAGAAATGTTGGGCTTTTTGTTCTTCCACAGTTCATAAGGAGTCTTCTTCAGAAGAGGTCTAACAGACACTCTGTTCTGAATGTAACAAGATGTATTGATTGCTTCTGCCCAAAAATGTTTTGCCAAATTTGTCTCATTGATCATGGTTCTGGCCATTTCTTGCAAAGTTCTGTTTTTCCTCTCTACAACCCCATTCTGGTGTGGAGTTCTAGGACAGGAAAAATCATGAGCAATGCCATTTTCAGAAAAATATTTTTCAAAATATTTATTTTCAAATTCACCACCATGATCACTTCTGACTTTTATAATTTTGAAATTCTTTTCATTCTGGACTTGCTTGCAGAAGTCAAAGAACACAGAATGTGACTCATCCTTGTGTTTTAAGAACTTTACCCATGTCCATCTACTAAAGTCATCAACAATGACTAATCCATACTTCTTGCCTCTGATGGATGCAGTTTTGACTGGTCCAAACAGATCAATATGAAGTAATTCTAGTGGTTTAGAAGTAGAAACAACATTTTTTGATTTGAAAGATGTTTTTGAAAACTTCCCTTTTTGGCATGCTTCATAAAGAGCATCTGAAGTGAACTTCAGATTAGGGAGTCCTCTGACAAGATTAAGTTTATTAATCTGAGATATACGTCTCATATTAATATGGCCCAATCTTCTGTGCCAGACCCATTGCTCTTCATTAACAGACAAGAGGCATTTAACATTTTGAACTTTAAGTTCTGAAAGATTTATTTTATAAATGTTGTTTTTCCTCTTCCACTAAATAGGATAGAGCCATCCTTTTGACTAATAGCTTTACAACATTTTTGATTAAAGGTAATATCATAACCATTGTCACTTAATTGACTTATGGACAATAAGTTATGCTTTAACCCTTCAACAAGTAAAACATTAGTAATAGAGGGAAGTTTACCATTTCCAATAGTGCCAGATTCAATGATCTTGCCCTTCTGGTTCCCTCCAAACTTCACGTCACCTCCAGATCTAAGTTCCAGGCTTTGGAACATAGACTTTTCTCCTGTCATGTGTCGTGAGCATCCAGAGTCCAGGTACCATGATTGGTGTCCTGACCTTGTGCTAAGAACATCTGCAACAGGAATTATTTTGTTTTTAGGTACCCAGATCTTCTTGGGTCCTTTGGGGTTAGTTGGTTTGTAGGTTTGTCTAAACTTCTGTTTTTCAACATAATGTTTATTCTGACTTGCCTTGGGTTTAAACACATAAGTATTCTTCTCAGAGCTTGTGTGTTTAATGTCATTTAAGTGACCAAATTTAAATTGAGAATACATAGGTGTCTTCTTGATGAAAAGTTTGTTAACAAGTTTTGGATTGCTTCCAGATGAAGATTCATATCCAATACCTCTTCTGTTGTTTCCACTAACACCATAGATCATAGAAGCCATCTTGCTTCTGTCTATGCTCTTAGTAAGAAATCTCTGAAAGTTAGAGTCATATTTTTCTAAAATGTTTTCACATGACTTAGTCTCAAATTCAGATTCTTGTTGAGTTATTTCAAAGTCATTTTTGATTTTCAGATTTATTTCTTTTTGCTCAACAAGTTCTGTTTTCAAAAGATCAATCTCAAATTCAAGATTGCTTTTCAGCTTCTTGTATTTGAGTTTGATATTGTTATAACTTTTAAGAACTTCTGTTAAAACTTTTGTAAGTTCTTCTTTGGTAAGTTTAGCCATTACCTCTTCTGCATCATCATCAGATTCAGAATCTGATTCATATCCTGAGGTACCTTCCTCTTGATCCTCTGTGCTGGCCATTAGTGCAACATTAGCACATTCTTCTTCTGATTCAGAAGATGATTCAGATTCATCTGAGTCATCCCATGTTGCCATCAAAACCTTCTTCTTTTTGTTAAACTTCTTCTTGGGTTTTTCTTTCTGAAGTTTGGGGCAATCATTCTTGTAGTGCCCAGGTTCTTTGCACTCATAGCACACAACTTCTTTCTTGGCAGATCTTCTGTGTCCAGAAGATTCCTTTCTATTATCAGATCTTCTGAAGTTGTTGAACTTCTTTCCTTTGTGCTTCCAGAGTCTGTTGATCCTTCTGGACAACATGGATAACTCATCTTCTTCTTCAGAAGAAGATTCTTCAGAGCTTTCTTGAATGACCTGCAAAGCTTTAGCAGTTTTGTTAGATTTTAATGCAACAGATTTACCTTTTTCTTTCTTCTGAGGTTCATCTTCCTCAAGCTCAATATCATGGCTCCTCAGTGAGCTGATGAGTTCTTCTAGAGAGATCTTGTTCAGATCTTTAGCCATCTTCAAGGCAGTCACCATTGGTCTCCATCTGGTAGGCAGACTTCTGATGATTTTCTTTACGTGATCTGATGTAGAGTATCCCTTGTCCAGAACTTTCAGCCCAGCAGTGAGTATCTGAAATCTGGAGAACATGGCTTCAACAGATTCAGAGTCTTCCATTTTGAAGGCCTCATACTTCTGGATCAAAGCTAGAGCTTTTGTCTCCTTAACTTGAGAATTTCCCTCATGAGTCATTTTTAGGGATTCAAACATATCAAAAGCAGTTTCCCTGTTTGTAATTTTTTCATACTCAGTATGTGAAATTGCATTCAATAATATAGTCCTGGCTTTGTGATGATTTCTAAAATCTTTCTTCTAAGCATCTGTCATAGATTTTCTGTCAATCTTCTTGCCATTCCCATCTGTGGGATGGACATATCCATCTATGACTAGATCCCATAGATCAGCATCATATCCTAGGAAAAAACTCTCAATTCTGTCTTTCCAGTAGTCAAATTTCTCCCCATCAAACATTGGGGGTTTGGTGCTGATCCTATCCCTTTCTTCATATTTATTGTTAATATTGAACATTGAATTATCAGCCATTGTAACAAATAAATATATATCAAAGTATTTCTCTCTGGAACTTTACTGACACTGTTAAGTGGTAGCACACACAGAACCGGAGCTCTGATGCCAACTGAAGGTGAGATAATACTTAGAAGGGGGGGGGGGGGTTGAATAAGTATGAAATATTAAGACTTTAAAAATAATGACACAATTATTTTTATCCTGGTTCGTTTAAACAACTACTCCAGTCCACCCTTCCTAGAGTGATTTGCCTTTCTCAACAAGGACTTAATCCACTATTAAATCAAACTGATTATAATAGTAACACCTAAGAACAACTGTTCTTAGTCTTCTCAAGAGCTATTGATTCCAACTGAATCCTCTTAAGGAAAAACCTTTACAATCAATGTAAATCAAATACAAGAGTATTAATGCTTCTATAAAGCTTTTATCACAACAGTGATTTTTCTCTTAAGTTTAAGTACAAGAAATTCTAAGAAGAATATGAAAGAATGAGAGCTTGAATAATATGATTTCTTTTCAGCAAATTGTGTAACTGAAGAATTTGGTGGAGACCTCCTTTTATAGGCAGCTGATCCAAGGATGCTGAGCGTTGAAAAGAGAGTCCCAAAAAGGTCTGAGCCTTTTTGTCTGCACATCAAGTGACCTTTCCTAGAAGTAGATAGCACAGAAAAATCCTTTTTGTCTGTGTTATTGTGTCTAGCACAAATAAGGAAAGAGACGTTTGATTTACTCCAAAGGATATAATCTTTGAATATTTCTTCTTCAGTTTTCAGCAAGTTCTTCAGAGTCTGATTGAGTCAGAGTCTTCTAATGATGTTTAGAACTTTGCTGTATCAGAGTCTTCTGCAGCATGTGTGCTTTCAGTGTGTTCATCATCAGAGCATGTTTGACACAGATCTTCAGTACTTGGCAGCGTTAGTACTTTCAGAAACTTCTGTAAAAACTATGCTTTGAGAAACTCTTCATACAATATTCTTCTAAGCTTCAGATGCTTCTGACTAGCTTCAGAATCTTCTGGAGCTTCTTGCTTCAGATCCTTCTGGAGACTACGCTCAGGATCTTCTGTAAACAGCAATCAGAATCTTCTGTAAGATGCATCTGGCGCTTCAGAGTCAGGATAACTTCTTGTATACAATACAGATTTGCTTCTAGAGAGTTAATTTCATTTCAATCTGCAGTAAAACTCTCAAACAAATTTTAGAGTATATAATTCTTAAATATAAAATTTCCTAACAGTTATCATCAAAACAAAGAGTTATTATTAAGAACCAATCTGTGTTCTAACACTCGCTGCTTTATTTTTCTGTTTTATTTGTCGTACCTTATCAACTGTTTAGTTTTCTATGGTGTCACACTGATAGTGTAACATTGGATTGTGAATACCTTATTTTGTTTTCTGAGTTGTTTCATTGAATACTTTATGTTATGAATGAGGTTGTTTTCTAAGTCTCTTACTTGAGTAATAATGTTATGTTGTTTCGAAGTTAATTCCACATTTTTAATTAAAGATTGAATGTTTCGCAGATTAAAAAATTACAGAGTCGCCAGCATCCTTTATTCGTCCCTAAGGAACATGAAAACAATGATAAAACCTAAAATTAAGGGTGAGACACTAGGATTTAGAAGTAAGTTAAGCAAGGGGAAGGTGTTAGACACCCCTCAGCTCCATTGTACTAAATGAGATCCTTCTCTAATTCTAGGGCTAATGTGATTACCTAAGGGATTTTTTTTTATCAATTATCTACTATTTATTAATATACTTATTTATAGGGAATTATTTCACTATTAAGAAAAAAGTATTTAATCGAAGAAAGGATGACAAAGAAAAGTTTTTTTTTTGTTATTGTACTCGCCAGAGTGTTACAACGTTGTGTCTATATACCCTCAAGTAACATGAAGGATTAAAGTATTGCAGCCCGTCTAGAAAATATTTGTGTGTTTTTTGTTTTTTAGTTTTGAAAAAATTCTGAACGCATGGGGGACGGAGAAAAGTTTGATTTGAAAATGTCTCAATACACAAGGGAAGAGAACATGAAAACTGAATGAGTTGAATTTGATTTTAAATTGATTTGTTGATTAGTAAGGTGTAACTCCAGCCAGTCAACTTAATTTTGTAAAAATGTATTCTTAACTTGATTAAGAAAAGTAGATCGTGCTATATAGATATATAATTTGAATATTTGAAATAATAAATTTGACAAAATATAAAATGAAAGGTTATCACTTATATTATTATTATTATTTTATATTTTTGCTTAAGACTTATTTATTTATTAATCCTAACTAATTAATTCCTAATTATCCTAATAAATTTACCCTAATTAAATAATTAGTCCCTATTTATCCTAATAATCCTTAAATTATCCTAACATTATCCTAATAATCCTTAAATTATCCTAACATTATCCTAATTAATCATAAAATATAAAATATTAAGTATTTTCTTTTTCTGAGATTTTTGACATTAAATATAAAAGGAAGGTTTTTTTATTATAAATTATTTAATTATAAACTAAAATTATATTAATTAGGTTAACTAATTTCTAATTATCCTAATTACTCTAAATAACTCTAAAATTGATTCTAATTAATATAGTAATTATTAAAATAAAACTTTAAATAAAATAAATAAAACTAAGTTGGGGGTGCATATTTAGCTAGAACATATTGGTTGGTAACATAGGAAGGTGTGGAAAGGAAGGGCATTAAGCCCATTAGTTTCTAAATCCCAGCACTTGGCCAAAGAGTCCATGGAAAGAGAGTCAACAATTGACTCTCTTTGGGGTGTCTGATGATGATCATATGGATCCAAAGGATTCTGCATCACAACCATTGATTTGATATACAGGTCATAGTAAGCAGGATGAATAGTTGAAATTAAAAGTCAAGAAAGGTTCATGGTAAGCGCGTGCACACGGTGGCTGGTCAGACTATGCAGTTTCATTGGGTCTTCCTGAGCCACATGGGAGTGACATGGACACCGGGGGAGAGGTATATAAGGGTAATCCCTTAAAATTACTTCATTTCCTCTCTTTATTTCTCTCTCTTCCCCCTTCTTCTCTCTCCCCCTCCCCATATCTCCACTCTCTCGCTGAGCCTTCCTTTTAGCCACCTTCAAATCCAAGACCACCACCACAACAACAACCACCCCGTTCCCCAGATTTCTGGTTGATATTGATCCGGAAACTTCAACCTTCATTCATTCTTTCAGAAATCTTCATCCTCTATGAAACCTAACTCCAAACTCTTAAAACCATAGGCTTCCTAGATGAACCCTATCCTAAACTCTTAGAACCATAACCCTAACCCTATTATACTACCTAGACAATGCTACCAATATTCATCCTTGACCTCAAGAACCCTAACTCTAATTTCTAAAAACCTCCTAAATCTACGCATATCAACACCCAACTAACACTAAACCTCATATTCGGCCTTACCCGAAACAAGTTGACATTTCAAACCCTTAACACAAACCAATCAACAATAAACCCTTCGAACCCTAAATCTATAGTCCGACCTCAAACAATATCCATCTCAAATCAAAACAACAAACATAATACATGCAAGGAACACAATAATAATCAGGCAACAAATAGTGCAAACAAACAACCTACGGAGAAAAGGGGTTCTTCAGTCAAAAGGTAAAGTCTATTTTAAGTCCTCTTCTGAATTTCTTCCGACTGCTTCCTTTTTCCCCTCTTTTCTTTTGATTCCTTTTTTTTCCTCCTCTGACTCCTTCATACTCTTGTTTGTACGAGGTACTTTTGGAAGTGATTTGTGAGGCTAAACTCAAGTGAATTAAAGTTTCAATGTGAAATCCTAAACACTTTGCTTGGTTGGAATTGCAGCAACAATAGTCTTATGATTCTCTTCCTTATTTTTTCTTTTTCGAAGGTTATTTATAGGTTAGTTTTAGGGTTTGATCCTTAATTAGCTTGGTTGGATTAGGAAAGTTTCAATCTTATTGCTATTTGATTTGTTGTATTTTTGGGTTTCAAATTGTAACAATTTTGATCTATGCATTGTGTCCAATTTGATGTGTAAATTTGCTTTTTGATGTATTTGTACAATAAAATTAGAAAGATTTAATTGAAATTTCAATTGAATGCGATTGATCCATTTTAATTTCTTGATTCTGCACTCTTTTAGGGTTTTTAAGAATTGTTTGAGCTTGGTTGACTTAACCTAGTCCTAAAGTTGACCAAGTTCACCATATTCTCTAATAAAAATAATATAATCTGGAACTAATAATCATATATAACAAACCAGATGAAATACCATAACATTAATCATAATAATTTTAATCTAAAAAAATAATATAATTTAAATTATGGTACGAATGATCTTACCCTAAAAACAAAATATTTAAATATTTAATAAATTATTTAACTTTAATGATTAATCCCAATTAATTTCTAACTAATAATATTAGTATTAATAATAGCCATTAAAAAATAATAAAATAAAATTTATACCTCTATAATATTAATAATAGTAACCAATATTGGATGACATATTCTAATTAATTTTCACTTACAATATCTTTCTAGTAAGTTAGTCCTAATTTCCTAATGCAAATTATATGTTATCCTAATTAGTTAATTTTGCCTTTAAAAAATCCAAAAATAGCAACTAAACCCTCTGATGAGATCAAACTCTTTAAAAAATCAAAATGGTTTCTCTTTGACTTCTTTTAAGTCATTGGGGTTGACCAGATGACATGTATGAGATTCTAATAAGTTAATGTCTTATATTCTAAGTCGAGATGACTGGAAATACGATGGTCAAATTTTAGAATACGACATTTGCCTCTATTTATTCAGCTTCAAACTAAGTAATAATGACGATGAGTCTTCATCCTCTCGGGGGGAGATAATTAAATACATAGGGGGACCTTCATTTTAACCATGGAGTTAGTAGACTCTGGGGATTAGTAAGGGTTTGATACGTCTAGTAGTCTATTAGTATCCAAATCAACCTTTGGTGGAACCTCTATGAAACTTTCATAACTAATCCATTGGAACCCGAATGATACTCTTAGTGGAACTTCAATCTCTAGACCATTCTTTGGGGGAGTCCATGCAACACTTTGATGGAACCCAAACATTTGATTGGTTTCATCCCCTCTTGGTGAAGCTTGCGTATAATTTCGATAATCCTCCGATCTTTCTTGACGGAATTCAGGTAAGACTCTAATGATCCTTTGATCATTGCTAATGAAACCCCTTGATAAAACTCTAGATGAAACCCTTGGTGAAACCCTGGTTCCCTTTGACAAAAAATTTGATAAAACCTTCTGATAAAACCCTGGTGAAACCCTCGATGAAATCTTGATGGAACCCTGAGGTATTTGATGGAACTTATCCTTAATGAGAGATAGGTTGATAAGCTGGGGATGTGAGAGGTGAAAACTTTCTCACTAATTGCTAACGATCATTCAAGATGACTTGCTATTGAATAACTTCTCTTTGAAGACTCACAGTGAGTGAGCTTTGCTTTGGAAATCCTTTATTGAAAAGGCGCTCCGCAGATGTTACTTATTGGGGGAAGGCCTGTAAGTATTCCTACTTGAGGAACTTATTGGTATAGCTGGAGATTGGTCTTCCAAGAGCGATCACAAATCCTTTAATTATGTTATGTATGCACGTTCGTATGGGTTCATGTTTTGAATTAGTGTTTGTGTTTTATGCATGATGCATTATTTAGGCTAAGGCCTCTTTTATGATATGTAGAACGAATGGGTGAAATTGTAGGAACCGATGTTTTTTGTAACATTCTGACTCTACGACCTTTTGGAGTCTAGTATGTCCATGGAATGTTCTTGCTGTCTAGCAACACACCATATGATTTGAAAGGAAGAAACTTTCGTGCTGATTAAGTTATGACTGTTGATTAGGGACCATGTGTCTTGCTTGATATGCAATGTTGGAGGACTATGATCCCTTAAATGTTTTGAAATCAAAGTAAAATATGTTTTTAAAAGCTTTTAATTATGCCTGATGTTTCAATGCATTATTCACAAATAATTAATATTTTGTAATCAAACGAAAAAGATTGAAAAACTAGGAATAAGGTTTGGAAAACAAAACTTCATTTATTGATTTGACCCATAAATGGGTGATATTATATAAATAAGTAATTTACATAAGAGGAGATTACTGAAAATTAACAAAGGAAAATTGGAAATGAGCAGATAATTCATATCCCTACTAAGTCCAACACATGCTATTATCCTTAGGTCTTCGAGGTCAAAATACTTCGCTTATGAAGATGATGATTAGATTGATTGCTTCTGTTTGAATTCCTATTGTAGTATGACTTAAGTGCTACAATCATATGCCTTTTGGATATCCCAAATTTTTACCTGTTCCACTCTTTTTAAGTTTTAGTCCACCAGGATGATATACAATTTTTGACTAAGCCACCCTTTTAGGTTTTCGTCTTATCGGGTTTTTTTTTTAAGTCCTTATCTTTTTCCTAGATTACTCTTTCAAGTTTTTGATCCACTAGGACGCCCTAATTTTTTTCCTAAGACACCCTTTTGAGTTTTCGACTTAGCATGTTTTTTATCCTTTTTTTCTAGGCATAATATTTTTTTTGACTGCACTGGAGTTCTCTGGTCGTGGTAACTCCGTTCCATCTATGGTTGTAAGGATTAAGGTTCTTCTAGAGAAGGCTTTTTTTTATGACATGTGGCCCTTCGTAGTTCGGGGTCCATTTGTCGCGGGGATCTTTGTGGATGAGTAGTATCTTTCTTAGCACTAAGTCACATTCTTCTAATAGACGAGGACAAACCTTCTTGTCAAATGTTTTCTTGAGCTTCCATTGATATAACTTCCTGTGACATATTGCAGTTGTATGTTTATCTTCTATGAGGTTCAACTGGTTAAGTCTTGTTTGTACCCTTTCTGCCTTGTCCAGTTTAGTTTCCACCAGGACTCTTAATGATGGGATCTCAACTTCGATGAGAAGTACTGCCTCTGTACCAAATACCAAGAAATGAGTTGTTCCAGTTGAGGCACGAACTAAAGTTCTATAGCCATGTAGTCAGAAATGGAGCATCTCGTGCCAATCCTTGTACGTTTTCACCATCTTCTAGATGATCTTTTTGATATTCTTGTTAGCTACTTCTATGACTCCGTTCATCTTGAGCCAGTAAGGGGACGAATTATGGTGTTCAATTTTAAAAATCTCACATAACTCATCCATCATTTTGTTATTCAAATTAGACTCGTTATCAGTAATAAACTTATTGGGAATGTCGTAGTGATAGATCATCTCTTTCTTGATGAATCAAGTGATCACTTGTTTTGCCACGTTGGCATAAGAAGCAACTTCTAACCATTTGGTGAAATAATCGATGGCAACCATTATGAACCGGTGTCTATTTGTAGCTTTTGGATCGATCATCCCAATTATGTCTATACCCCACATGGAGAAAGGCTATGGAGTAGTTAATACATTCAAACGAGTACGTAGTACATGAATTTTATCTACATATATCTGACATTTATGGCAGTTATTGACGTACTTGAATCAACCAGTTTCCATAGTCATCCAATAGTAACCTGCTCTGAGCATTTTCTTGGCCATTGTATGTCCATTGGCACGAGTGCAAATGATCCTTCGTGAATTTCTTTAATAAGCATATCTGCTTCGTGTCCATCTACACATCTGAGCAAGACCATATAGTGAGTTCTCTTGCAGAGCACATCACCTTGTAACAAAATATGCCCCAAGGAGTAGTGAATGTGGTTTTGTCCATGTCTGAGAAAGCCATATTTATTTGCTTATAACCGAAGAATCTGTTCATAAATGAGAAGACCGAGAATTGAGTGGTGTTATCCACCAACACATCAATGTGTGGTAGGGGAATTCGTTTTTAGAACTTGCTCTTCAGATCTTGGTAATCCATGCACATTTTGACTTTACCGTCTTTCTTCAAGACTAACACGATGTTGGATATCCATTATGGATATTTTGCAACAACTAAGAAGCCTGCGTCGAACTGCTTTCTGACCTCTTCTCTGATACTGAGAGACATGTTTGGCCTGGTCCTTCTCAGTTTCTGTTTGACTCGTTGGCACTTTGGTTTAAGTGGTAGCTTGTGTTCGACAATGTTCATATCTTGTTATTACCAAGCGGACACGTATGCGTACTCATGTAGTAGTTCAACCAATATTTTATTTATTTTCTCATTTAAGGAAGCACCGACCTTGACCTCTTTCTTATCTTCTTCAGTTCCCATATTGATCACTGAAGGGAAACCGCGATCCAAAACGCAAAGAAAATTAAAATTTTCCCTTTAGTGATCCTTACAAATGGGCATGATTAGTGATAGAAACTGTTACCTATTATTACGATAAAATCTTTGATGCTGAATTGAAGAAGTGATCACGAGCGTTGAATAATGAACAACGCCTATACTTAATCCACATGAACATATTCATTTAATCTCAGTGCTAGTTACTACAGTTGGAGGCTTTGAGTGAGAGAGAAGGAAAATACGGTTAGGGTTTCACAGTATGAAATTTCATCAAGAGTGGATGCTTCTGCATAAGGGTTCTATTTAGAGAACCACTTGTATGGGCTTTAAGCTAAAAAACACACTTAAGTGCATGCACACCATATCTTATGGTGTAATGTATATCACCTAAGTGCGTGGTACCTTACCATATTTCGTATTCTACTTAAGTGCACCATACCTTACATTGTTCTACATTTACTTAAGTGTATCGTACCTTACGTTGCTCCTTATTTACTCTACCTCTTATCAATCTGTCTTTATGTGTGTGACCTCATAGGTTTTTGCGATGTTGGAAATTATATTAAATCACGCATTTAACATAATAAACAGTGAGCAATATCTAGCAACACATCTGTAGCAACCCAACATTTTCCTAGCCTTTTTCTTAATATCTTGGCTTATGTTTCATATCATTTTGCATCATCGTTTGTGCATAGCATTGGTTCTAGGCAAGGGATCAATGTATCTTGCTCAATTCTCAAGAAGAAGAGTTTGATTCTCAAAGCTCAAGTAACGGCTCATTCTCAACCTTGTAGCATTTTCAAGTCACAAGGTCCTCTCATCATCAAAGCATCTCTCACAAACCATTTGAGGCAAAGCTACAAGCATTGATCACCTCCTCCTATCTCGTGAGCAACTGGATTAGGGTTGAATCAAAAGGCATATGTGGCCATTTCTTTGGGAAAGACATAGTTCTAGGGATCAATGCACATCTTGAGGGCTCTCTACATGTGTTATGTATCATCACAAGCCATGACAAGAGCTTCAATCAATGGAAAAGGTGTTAGGGTTTCACCTGGTTAACAAAAGTCGATTGTGGTTCAATGGGGTCAAAATCTTGGATTTCAAGGTCAACCAAGGGTATGCTATGTGTTCTCAAGTATTTTCATGTGTTTGTAACAAGCAAAGTCAAGGAGAAACATAAAATCAGGAGTTTGGTTGGATTAGGGTTTTGGTGAAATATTTTCTAAGTGTAGAAAACCCTAATTCTAGCCATTTTTGCAACATCCATAACTTTCTCATCTTTGATCCAGGGGCAAACTTGTTATCAAATTAAAGAGGACATCATGAACTATAAGTTTGTAGAAGAAAGCAAGTCCAAAAGATCCATGGTTTGAGAGATATGAAGAGCTAAAGTTGAGAAAATGGAGGTTTTGTCATTTCAACACTTAAATTTTTTTCTAAGTATGGAATTTCAGCTTGAGATACATGTTTTCAAGCCTATCTTTCATGGTGATACAAGTTTTAAATGAATTATCCTCCAACACGAAAGTTGTAGAGAATCCTCCAAGCTTTCTTTTGAGTACTAGAACTCCTTCGTTGGATGTGTAGAACTCAAGAAATGATGTCTCCAAGTTAGAGTTTCAAAGATGTCAAGTGGGACAAGTTTTAGGCAGATTTTTTAGGCAACTTTCCAAGGCACTTTTCACCAAGTTCTTGACCTCAAATCAACTTTCTTTGAACATTAAAGTTGAAGATCATTCTTTAATATTTCTTTTGATTACTAGAACTCACCCATTGGGTCAAAATTCTGCAAAATATTGTGGCTTCAAAGATGATGTTCCAAAGTTGCCAAAGTTCAATAACAGAAATATTTCTAAGTTATTTGAGGAAAATTTGTATACCCAAATTCAAGACCAATTTTCTTATCATTCCAAGTTCTATTTCAAGATACCATACACTTAAAAGTTGTAGATTGTCATGAGAACTTTATCTGAAGCACAAAAAATCATATAGAAGAGCTAAATCTATCAAGATGGAGTCATTCAAAGTAAGTTATATGGATAATGACCATGCATGGTTTTTGGTATGATTTCATGTGTCATTTCTTATTCTTCATGCATCAACTTAGATTTCTTTCTCCCACACGCATAAGCATCATTTTTTATGTCATAAAACCTTACCACATTTGAGCCAACCAACACGTACCATGCATGTACCTTTGCTATTTTTTTCCAAAGAGAGAAACAATTTGAAACTTGCATAACAAGAATGTCTCCCCACTCTCATTTTCTGATTTCATGCTCTCCCTTTCCACTCTCCAAAAAGCAACCACAATCACCCACAAATGCAAGGATTTGTACCACACCTCATCATTCACTCCATATTTTAAGTTTTCAAAAAAATCATTAACCAAACCATTTAACCACAATTAATATCCTTTTTAACCCTTAAAACCATCCTATATATACAAAAAAATTTTCCCTAGCAATAGAGAGGATCTCCTTCAACAGCCAAACCCTAAAGTTTTCTCTCTCATTCTCAAAACTTTTCCTTTCTTCGAATCTAGTTATACAAAGCTTTTCGCTCCATTTCCTCATTTCAAACAATCTTTTGGGAGCTTCTAAGGGTTAGTGGAAAGCTTCAGAGGCTAGCTTATACGCAAATCAGAGTTACACCAAGCTGACCATAGGTAACTTTTTCTCTTCTCTTTTCTCACTGTTCACTGCGTGTTTTGACTCGTGTTGAGTGTTTTTGAAGTTCATGGTTCATGAGGAACAAGTTAACATTGATTTTGTGCTTTCATGTTGAGTTTTAGTTTCATACCATGAATATTCGTGGCCGTTTTTCATAGCTTTATAGTGATTTTAAGTGATTTTTAAGGTTGGATTCATGCTCTACATAAAAAATGTTGTGGGAGGGTGTGCTTGCTTTTAAGTTTTAGTGACTTTTACAATTGTCTCCGGCGAGGGTGGCCGGAGAAGACAACCGGAGCCCTAGCTCCAGCTTCTGACTGTGTATTCGTGGCTGACTAGTTGACTGGCTATATGGCGCTGAGTCATAGTCGACATGTTCAATGAAGTCTTGTGTGGCGTTTTTTGGTTCATTCTGATTTGTTTGGATTGATTGTTGTCTGGGATTTTGTTGTTTTTATGCTATCCCCACCCCTCCTTTGTGGCCCACTTGTGCGCTTCCCTTGAACCCTAGTTGATATCATTTATGCTAATACACCCCTCCTTTTTGTTTTAATTCTTTTTTTGTTTCATTTTGTTTCTTTTTCATTTGTTTTTATTTTGATTTGTTTTAACCATTTTTAAATTCCCTAAAAATATATTTTAGACACTTTAATGTCTTAACTTTTTTTATTCATATTTTTTATTTTTATTTTTATATTATTTTAGTATTTTATTTTGAATTAATCTTGTGGGGTGTTTCACTTGACCTAGTTTGGAATTTTGATCTTGTTTCACAACCTTCCTTTGTGACTCTTAACCCTAACTTATTACCATGCTTTGGCACTTGTTTAACGATTGTTTGAATGTTGTTTTTATGCATTGATGATTCATTTTAGGTTGATTTTTAGTTGATTTTGTTTGGCCATTGAAATATGCTTAACTAGTTGCATACTTGTTTTTTTTTGGATCCATTTGATGATGTTTTCATACGATCATGTTGTGATATTTTTCAAAATGTTTCTTAATACACATTACTTAAGTTTAGATGCCTACTTGGATTTTTTTGGTCTTGATTCTATTTTTGGATGGTGCATCAAGTTGTTGTTGCTTTGACTAGGATTTTGTGCATGTCTTTACCTAGTCTTTTGAGTTTGTTTCTTGGATGATTCAATGGATGTTTTTTGATCCTTATATGCTTTGGTTAACATGTTTGAGGTTCTGATTTTCATGTATGGAGGTTCATTGTGTGACCACTTCATCTCATATGCTTCACATGATCATTTGTTTCTTTTATGAGTTAACTTGAGAGATGTTTGCTTGACTTTTTGTGCTTCTTCTTTGATCATTGACATGAATTGGATGTGATGTGATGTTGTTTCTTCCCTACCATGTTTCTCATCTTATTTGACTTCATTTCACTTTGCTTTGTGATTGATAATGCTTCTTGTAAGATGTTTAAGTCATTTGGATGTGTGTGGGCATTTTGTTTTTCCATTGGGTTTTGATTTCAAATCTTTGGATATGGTTTGGCATGTGAATGTTTCCTTGTTGTTTTTAAATGATGTTGGTGTTCACCTGTATGATTGAGATATGTGTTTGCTTGATGCCTCTTGCCTTTAAACTTCCATGATTGTTCATCTTGTTTGCATATCCTTCATCCTTCTTCTTTCTTCTTCATCTTTCTTCTCTTCTTGAGACTTGTTTAAGTTTCATTTTTGTCTTCAATTGTGATTGAATTGGATAGTGTTTACTTGTGCTTACTCACATGATCCCTTAGGATTCCTAGTCCCACTTAATTTCTGATTAAGGTGGGAGTAGGAGAGACATTTGGCTTTCAATCCTTTGCATGATAATAATTAGGGTAGTCCCTCTTTGACCTCAACTTTAGGTCCATCATTTGTATGATAATATTAAGTAGACTTCCCTTTTATCCTAACCGTCTCACCTCAAAAATTTATAAATCGAGAAACGCGACCCTCGCACGAAAGGTGCAGAAATGCGGTTCGACTAGTCGCCACCGAACTTTATTTATCCCCCAAAAGGGGGAAAGGAAAATATCGAGAAAACCTTTTGAAACGAAAGGACAGGAACAGGTTCGTCGCACCCGATGTTCCGGGTACGGGAGTCGGTTACGCAAGGGGAAGGTATTAGTACCCCTTATGTCCGTTGTACTCAACGGGAACCTCTTAATTAGAATTGTGATGAGCATTAGCTAAGCTTAGTTGTTTTCTTCTTGATACCAAATGTGAATCGGTACGATAAAAGGATAAGAATGCTAAGAGGAAATAGGTGGTTATAAGATAGGATGCTCGCCAAGGATTGGGGCCCTTGTGCCTACGTGATCCGCTGTCGCGCACGGATCAAAAACGAGTATTTTGAAAAATAGTAGTAACGGTAACGACAAATCGAGTGTCGATTCACAAGAACTCTTGTAGTGATTAACCAATTATAGTAACCATTTATGGGGGTTTGAATTTTGATTAAGAGAAAAAATACTAAAAATAAGTGATTATAAAAAAAAGTGATTATTAAAATAAGCTGAAACAATTAATCTGCTATTTTAGTTTCCCAACTTATCATCGATCCAAATAATTACCAATTCCTAAGTGGATTCTATCCCCTTTTCGATTATAATAACAATCAAACAAGCATAATTGATATTATACGATACATATTCCTAATTTCCGAATTAAGCAAACAGATAAAATATAGTAACCGTGAATTAAGCAAACACGAGAAACATACGCGAATTAAGAAAACGCGATTAAAGTATAAGAACATGCAATCATCAAAATAAATCAACCACCCCTATGATAAATCAAATTAAGCAAATAACATATCATAGAGAAGAATTGAAAGGAAATAGATTTTATGGAAAATTAAAAGAACCTCAAAGTGTCGGCGGAAACCGATTACAACAAATTGACGTAAAGAAGTTAGTTCTCCATAAAACTATGAAAAGCAAAATAAAATTCGAAAAAAACTAGGGTAACCGTTTTGCATCACAGCAGCAACCTTATAAACATAATAAGGTTTGCATTACACACTCAACCGGGTCAGAAACCTAAACCAGGCCCAAAAGGGAAAAACAATTACATTATCACAAGTCAGAAACTTCAACGAATTATTCGAGACTCAAGCAATCTGAATCAGCTTCTTCATGCAACACGAAAGTTGTAGATCTTTTCCTTAGCTTTCCAACAACTAGTATAACGCCTCGATCCTATTCCTGTAGCTCCAGTTATGAACTTTTTATTAAAAGTTGTTAATGCTGAAAATAACAAACGAAAATCAAATGAAGCTGAAAATAAATTGATTTATAAAAACATCATAAAATAGGAAATTAAACAAACTAAACTATAGAAATGCCTAGGTCTAAACATAGAGGAAAGTGAACAAAAATGCACTGATCAAATTCCCCTACACTTGAACATTTGCACTCCGAGCAAAGTATTACCAAAACCCATGAAACACAAAAATATTTAGATACTCATCCTAGGCTGTAAACTCTTCTTCGGTCAAGATAGCATCGATAGGGACTAATTTTGCACACTAAGGATATCGTAAGAACACAAATCCACAATTGTACAGTCATAAGGCTCCCTCATATACAAACCAATCCAAATCATGTCATTATGCCTAAGTCTAACTTACTCATCCTCCTTTTTACTCTCTTTCATTCTAGTGCAATCACATTAAGCTCTTTATCTATTCACACACATGGTAAATAAGCTTGTTAGTGACTATGATCCATATATTTTCAATAATTCAAAATTAGACACTTTTTGTCTTTTTTCTTTTCTTTTCTTCCTTTTTTTTGAAGGTTTCACAACCGTTAGTCTAAGAGACCGGGTGAGGGTCACCTAACTTAAAAGGCGGATTCCCATTTTGACTTCTTATTAAGTACATGATCATTCACTTATTTGCATCAGCTTAATTACTTAGCGTGTGATTTCTAGATGGTGCTGACTGCTAGATAAACTACTTAAGAGCTATTAAAGGACGAGAACTCAAGACTATGCCATAACAAGTATTTAGATCGATTTCCATATTCGGGAGACTTAGGGTGTTAAAACAATACCGATCTTATGAATTGTTCCCAAGTCTCCACAATCTAACCTCAAATTGATCTATAGCCTAAAAATTTCAAAAAATGCATTGTGTTTCTAAGTCTATTTTTTTATATTTATTTTAAGTAAACACAAAAAGTGAAAGAAAACAAAACAAAACAAAAAAAGAATGGTTCTCTCTCCCACTCTTAAAGCATACATTATCCTCAATGAAAGAACATAAATATAAAATAAGAGTGAGAGAAAGGAAAGAGTACACCCGGGGAGTCAAGGTGGATAGATGATCGCATAAACCGTCTTTTCTAAAGAGAGCTCTTCTACAGTCTCTTCTTCTAAAGTGGGGCTCTCATGGAGTAGCCTTGGACAATGACCATTATTTTTGAAAATTTTAGTAATGCCTTCGCCTTTTATTCCAGGATCAAAAAAGGTCCTTCGATAAATAAACGTGTTGAATGGGCACGTGAACATGATCTTATTTTTCACAACGTCAAGAATAAAAGTATTAAGGGGCTGTCTCACTAATTTTGTTCCTTCTTCAAGCAGAATCTGATGCATGCACCTGGAAGGACTAATACCGGGAATGTCCGCCAAGGTCCACCCTATTGTCTTTTTATGCCTCTTTAAAACCTGCAAAAGCCTAATTTCTTGATCGAAATCAAGGTTATCTGAAATAATAACAGGAAGCTTATCATTTATGTCCAAGTAGGCATATTTGAGATTTTCTGAGAGAGGTTTGAGTTCTAAAGAAGGGGGCTGCTCAATGGATGGGATGATTGGGGCAGCAGGGATGTCTAGAGCCTCAACCGCACAAACCACTTCATCGGTAACCTTATCCACCTGCAAAATATCAGTCTGCAATGCAACATTTATCTCGACACAAGTAGAGCAAACATTAGTGTTAGTGCACACATCACAGGAGAAAGCATCATCATAGTCTAGTAAATACGGAAAATCAGATAAAAACTCAGGAAATATATCGTCTACTAAGTCAGAAAGTAACTCAATCTGAAATACTGAGTGCTCTTCCATGGGATGTCTCATTGCATCAAAATCAAAGAAGGAAGATGGTTAAAATAAAATCTAAAAACACAAAATTTAACCTAATTAGGTCAAATAGAATTTTGAATTTTTTTTTGGATTTTTTCGAGACTATGAAAACAATAAAAAATTTATTAAAAATAGAAAAAACGGATTTTCAAGTGCACGAAACAGATTTTAATAAGGAGGCGAGTTGCCCAAAATCGGGTTTTTTTTACTCGGTCTGACGAAAAACGGGTGAAACAAGACGGTCGGACGCGAAAACGCAAGAAAATACACAAAAATGAAGAAAATTAAAACAAACAAAACCTAAAACTAGACTATTGGCTAAATCGACAAGAATCCCCGACAACGGCATCAATTTGATCCGCTGTCGTGCACGGATCAGAAACGAGTATTTTAAAAAACAGTAGTAACGGTAACGACAAATCGAGTGTCGACTCACAAGGATTCTTGTAGTGATTAACCAATTACAGTAACAATTTATGGGGGTTTGAGTTTTGATTCAGAGAAAAAATACTGAAAAAAAGTGATTATTAAAATAAGCTGAAACAATTAATCTGCTATTTTAGTTTTCCAACTTATCATCGATCCAAATAATTACCAATTCCTAAATGGATTCTATCCCCTTTTCGATTATAATAATAATCAAACAAGCGCAATTGATATTATATGATACATATTCCTAATTTCCGAATTAAGTAAATGGATAAAATATAGTAGCCGTGAATTAAGCAAACATGAGAGACATACGTGGATTAAGCAAACGCGATTAAAGTATAAGAACATGCAATCATCAAAATAAATCAACCACCCTTAAGATAAATCAAATTAAGCAAACAACATATCATAGAGGAGAACTAAAAGGAAATAGATTTTATAGAAAATTAAAAGAACCTCAAAGTGTCGGCGGAAACCGATTACAACAGATTAACGTAAAGAAGTTAGTTCTCCATAAAACTATGAAAAGCAAAATAAAATTCGGAAAAAACTAGAGTAGCCGTTTTGCATCACATCAGCAACCTTATAAACAGAATAAGGTTTGCATTACACACTCAACTGGGTCGGAAACCTAAACCAGACCCAAAAGGGAAAAACGACTACGTTATCACAAGTCAGAAACTTCAACGAATTATTCAAGACTCAAGAAATCCTAATCAGCTTCTTCGTGCAACACGAAAGTTGTACATCTTTTCCTTAGCTTTCCAACGACTAGTAGAACGCCTTGATCCGATTCCTGTAACTCCAATTATAATTTTTTTATTAAAAGCTGCTAATATTGAAAATAACAAATGAAAATCAAATAAAGCTGAAAATAAACTGAATTGTAAAAACATCATAAAATAGAAAATTAAACAAACTAAACTATAGAAATTCCTAGGTCTAAACATAGAGGAAAGTGCACAGAAATGCACTGATCACTATGTATGCTCATTCGGACGAGAATGAGAAATCAGAGTGCTCATAGTTTGACTACGAGAAAGGATGAGGGAAACAGAAGATGGAGGGGATTGTGCTCGCCAAGATCATTGCAATCTTGTGCCTACATATCTTACATTCAGACGAGAATGAAGAATTAGAGCGTTCGTAGTTCGTGGTAACAACCACGAAAAGACGAGGTTGAATTGGTTTGAAGTGGGTACGGATGACGATTACTCGAAGCTTAAGAAAGGCTCCTCAGGCCCAAGTAATCGGGAAAGCGAGTCAAAGACTTGACTATCTCTACTTTTCATCTTGAAAATAAATTGTTTGAATGGTGTTTGAAATGATGAGTGTTTGGACGATGGTTGAACGTTGTTGAGTTGTTAATGTTATTTAGAGGCGTCAATTGCTTACACACGAGTAAGATAACCCGCATCTAAACAACTGAAAGAGAGATCAAAGACTTAATCCCCCTCTTTACTGATCGCGACTTTCTATGTCTAATACAACTTAACTGCAAGTGCACAGTCTATCGCGTAGTAATAAAAGATATCGATCCCACAAGGACTCGTAATCAAACTAGTGTTCACGGGAGTTACTATGTTTAGCTAGGTAGATAATGTTTAAGGGAGTGATTGCTATTACTAAAGGGAACTAAAAATGTTACTTAAAGTATAATTAAGCGAATCGATATGCAATAATTATGTTCTTCGGGGATTTGACAAGTTACCGGTATATAAAATATTTTCAGAATTTATTTAAGAAAAAAATAGTGATCTAAAGACCTTTGTCTCACGATGGTTGTTGACGCTAGTCGCAACTTTAAGGCGGAACGTATGTTGTTGCTATTCTGTTCGGGGTTAAAATCGCTTTTTGGAAATCTCTAAGTTCTAATCTATTTTAAAGTGCTTTCGCTGTTATTAAAACAAATGCCTAGTGTTTACTATCTGGTCCTAGCCGCAGCTGTCGCTTGTTGGTTCGTACCTTAATTAATTTCCCACTGTCGTGGCAAAACTACTTTTAAATAAGTCCTCTCTGTCGCGACGAACGTTTATTCAGGAAATAAGTTTAAACACTCAGGCCATAAACAACTTTTGAAAAAGAAAGGTTTTAACCGGTTATTATCAAATCCCGTCTGAATTATTATTACATACCGATTACTCTGGTTTAGCTAGACATGGATTTGGAACAGGTAAAGCGTAAATAAAAGCAGAAATTTAAAACATACATACTGCTGGGAATTAAAGTTACAATTAACGAAATAATAAAAACCTGTAAAGTATCCAATTGGCTTTTGGCCAAATCCCAACGATGTCGGCAGGATTGTGTCTTCAAGACAATAGAGCGTACAAAGGAAATTGTAGTAACAGAATACAGGAAAAAGGAAAGGAAAACAAAAACAAGACTTAAACTAAATTTGCTCTGGAAAATATTTGGGCAGCACTTCGTTATCTGAATGCGGCTCCCTTTCTCAGCTCCCCTCCTTCCCCTTTTATAGAGGTGAAATACTAACGGTTATATTTTGCAGAAGGTGGACTTGGGGTCAGAGAAAATAGGAAGTAGTGGTCCATTATTTTGGGACTTGGAACTGGTTTTTGCACGTTTACTGAAGTTCTGCGTTTTTGCCTGCATGACGGTCGTCATGGTGTGTGACGGTTGTCACCCGTGTGACGGTCGTCATGGGTGTGTGACGGTCGTCACAGCAGCAAAATTCGCATCTGCTGTTTTTCATGTTGTTTTCATCTGGTTTTCGTCCATATTTTATCTGTAATTGCTTCTTTTCTTCATATTGCTTTGTTTGGACATGATCTTCAAATACCTGCAAAATATCAGACAAATAACGTGGAAAAACCCGAAATCGGATTGAAACCAGTCAAATATTAGTTGAATTATATGTCAATAGATATATACGATTTCGCGTTATCAAACTCCCCTAAGCTTGAATCTTTGCTTGTTCTCAAGTAAAAGCAGGAAGAATAGAAGTCGGCAAGCACGAGGCAGCTTCCTCGTTCAGAAAGTTGGGAAAAACCGGGATTCTAAATAGGAAAAAACGAGTACGGTGACGACACTGGACTATAAGTCTTCGGAGGTCTCCTTTTTATGCAAATCGGTCCCAATCATGCTACTGCAGCTTGGTATCAAGGTTCTCGCGTCAAGTTTACCCTGTTTGTTCTAGCGCAATCACATTAAGCCCGTTGTCCATACACTTTCATGGCAAGTCAACCTGTTAGTGAATATGATCTCATTGCTGTTTTGATCTTTTCATTGCTCATAAGCTTATACTATTGATTTTTCAATGAGTTTTTGTACCATTGGGCTAAATGCTCGGGTGAGGAGCACCTAACTTAGAGGGAACATGTCTCTATACTCGGGCTATATGGCTTTCTTTTCATGATTTTTCATTCTTTTAGAGATCATACACTTATTTGTATTGGTTGCTCGCTTAGAAGTGTTTAGGATGGTGCTGACTGCTTGTATAAACTACTTGGGGCTGAGTTTGCGTAGAAACTTGAAACTTTGGTACAAGTAGGTAGTGAAACCGACTCGCATAAACCGGAGGTCTAAGGTGTCAGGACGGTCCTGGTTTTGTTAGAATTTTCGTCTCGGAGTTTCAAAACTTGGTTTGAACTTTGGCGCATTCTCGTGATGCTTTTGAGGAACAACTGAAAATTTTTTGTTTATGTCGAATAAATTGGGATAATTTGCGTAACGGAAAAAGACATATAAAAGAGTTTTTATTTGCTAAAGTGGGAAAATGTTTGAATTGAAATTACTGAATTGAAAGTACAAGGAAACGGGAAATAAAACGCTCCGCTCCCACACTATCTCAATCAGTGTCCTCACTGATTTGAAAGAATGTGAGATGGAAATACAGAGAAAATGAAAATACAGGAAAGGGAAAGATACAGGAAACAAATAAAGAAAGAAAGAACTAGTCACGTCCTCTGCCTCTGTCACGTCCTCTACCTCTGGCTTGTTCGACTCGGGCCTCAAAGTTCAGAGCGCCAGTGTGATAGACATAATCTCGGAGTCCTTCGAATTGTAAGGTAAGATTTGCCAAGTTCTCCGTGAGGGTTTCCTGGCCAGTTTGGAGCTGTTGCATCGTGGTTCTCTACCAGGCTTCGAATTGCTCTGCTCGCTGATTTTGTTGCTGCATCATGGCGAGTATCTGTGTTTGTTGGTCGAGGGATCGGCGGAGGTCTTCTTTAGAGTAGTCGGGCTCTGGACGGTGGCAGCAACGACAGTAGGATGTGCCTTCAGAAGGGGGTGGTTGTGATGCCTCAGGTTGTTCAGTTCTGTCCAACTCATCTTGCATTTCGTCAACAGAACCTTGGGTGTTGGTTTGAGTTGGGGCAGCAGTAGCAGCAGGGGCATTCGGGTCAAAAAGCCAGTTGGCACGATCCTGCGGGTGCATCCGGGTACGTGACGACATGATGATGCTTCTGATGGTTTTGCCACGCACGACCGGATGGTACTTTCCATCGGACCTGGAGCGGATGAGGTGGGAAGCTCTGCAATGGTCGGTGTCGAGAAACACCGAAGGGATTATATGGAGATTCTGGAGTTGGGTACCGAGGTTCAGGCCTAGTGCAATGGAGGTAACAATCCCGCCAAAGTAAAATGGCTTAGAGCCACAGTTGCAGTTGGCCTGAATGTGGGCCAGGAGGAACGGTGCGGCATTGACGGGTTCGAAATTGAACACGCAGCGGAGAAAGAAAAGTTCTTTGGAGTTTACCTTGTGGTTGTTATCTCTTGCGAAGATGGTATTGCTTAGCACTCTGTGGAAATACCGGATGGCTGGGTTGTGGATGTGTGTTGCATGCAGAGAATCCCAGCTGTCGGCATCGATTCCGGTCAATTGGGACCAAAGCGCAAAAGCTTCATGTTGAAATTGTTCGGTAATGCGGCAGTGAGCATCTTCGCCGCGAGGGAAATGTAGGATGTCGGCAATCTGATTTTGATTCAATTGGTAGTTCGTTCCGAACATACGGAAACAAGCGGCGCCGGAATGTTGGCTAAGGTCGCCATATATATATATATATATATATATATATATATATATATATATATATATATATATATATATATATATATATATATATATATATATATATATATATATATATATATATATATATATATATATATATATATATATATATATATATATATATATATATATATATATATATATATATATATATATATATATATATATATATATATATATATATATATATATATATATATATATATATATATATATATATATATATATATATATATATATATATATATACGATTTCGTGTTATCATTTACACCTTGAAAATAATTAAATAGTTATTAATTGATTGAAAGTTAATTATGAAAGTCCTCTTGACGTTGGATCAAGGGTTTGACTTACATTCGCGTGCAAAATGTGTTGGAATGGAAATGGTTTGAAAACAGAACAAACTTGACAACGAATCAAGGGCTAGGTTGTGAGAAACGATACTAGACCCTGAGGGTGCTTCCAATACCTAAACCACGATGAAGTGTGTGCAATAGGTTGACGGCGAATGCGGACGAGCACTCGACTTACGAGGGGTGTTTAAAAATGGCTCGACGACGAATTGAGAATTAGTTTGAAAATAGTTTAATCTACGCTAGCCCCTATGGATGCTCCTAGAAGATAAACCACAATCAAAGAAATACAAAACATACATCAGACTGGGAGAGGGGTACATGTAAATTACACGGGATTGCACGAAATAAAAGGTATCGTTATCAGGTAGCCCAAGAGAAAGTCGTGTGTGCGTGATGTGTCCTAAACTATGCCTTGAGCGAAAGCCGAGCATGACTCCAAGCTAGGGTTCCTGAAAATGTTCAATGATCCAACAGTCCACCAATTTAGGATTTTAGCGTTTCGATAATTTATTTAGTGTTTTCGAATATGGGTGAAAATAAATGAAGAATATGGATATGAAAATTATGAATAATATGACAAGAATAATATAACAATAATATCAAGATAATATGAACATGATATAATGACTGAATTTAAAGCAGTATATTGACAGAAATTAAAACAATTGTATATTGGCAGAAAGTAAAGTTAGTGGTTAGTTTGTTATGAATTGAATCAGGACGAAATGTAATGTTAAACCGTCGTAGCTCGACTTATCATAAAAGTCGAACTATAGGAGGTCACGTAAATTGATATTCGTGCTAAAAACAAGATAGAGAAATGATATTGATGACCATTTTCCAATTTAATCGTGTCGCACAGACTAAAAAGTGGGGGATCTCGTCTTAATCATAAACTTATGTCGATTAATCGAAGATAGCCTATCACGATTGCAAAGTAAAGAAAATGACCCAAATGGTCATTTTCCATAGAGTTGACAAACAACGACCGAAAACGATAAAAAATAATAAAATAGGAAATGAAAAGGTAAGAAGAAATTTGGTCTCAGATTTATTATTATTCATCAATAATTTGACAAACAACAATTTCGAGGTCTCTTCATTAATCAAAAATGTTGAATAAAACTAAAACAAGATTAAAGTGAAAAAGAAGAGGAAAATCAAATATTAATTTGTTTAGTAAAAGTGTGTTGCACCCTAATTTTTGACCTTAAGATCCCGCCTCTTTGGGCTTATCTTCTTGCTTCTTTTATTTTACTTTTATATGTATGCTTATTTTGACTAACCAGTTTGCGTAGGTGCGGTACTGTCGAGTATAGATCCTTACAGTCCAATACTTCAAAGTGTGACCGTTGGATCTTAGGGACCCTGGGATTATTCTACTGGTTGTCTCCTCGAATGCTTCTCGGGAGTTTCTTTGTTTGCCCCAGAATTTCAAGTTGTTTTGGTCATTGGTATTGGACACAGATACTCGAGGTTTTGCTTTGGTTCATAGGAGGCAACATCGCATGACAAGTTTGGATAAAGATCATGAATGAAGTCTGGGTGATATAGCGTTAAGGCAAATTTGACTGGTGATAATCTTAAGTTATAATGAAATTTATCCAAGGGCGCGCAACTCAAGAGATTCAGATAAGAGGCTCCAGAATAATTCAATTTACAAGATTAAGTTCAGAACTCAAGTTTATAAGTATAATTATACTAAAGAAGGTCACAACTCGCCAAAAGCCATCGCGAGTTTCGGATGAGAATTCATTACGAGATTGATTACCCGAGGTTTTTATTGAACACTACAATAGAGGACTCACAAATGCACCCTTGATGTGATGACACCAATATTGAAAAATAAGTCATTATATTTCTAAGGAAACCATTCATCCTTAAGGACGTTTGTTTGTTAATTTACATTCATACAACAAACATAACTACATATTTCCCTTTCATTTTCTATTTATGGAGAACTGAGCATTTGTCTACAAGGAGTTGAGTTAAGATTACAACAATGCAACGTATTCAAAGAGGCTCAAATTTGATCTACAGGGATAAACCTCATATCAGGCAAAGCATTACAAGAGAAAATTACAAAATATATGTTTGTTTTTGCCTAAAACTCAAACTAAAGCTACCAGAAGAGCAGCAAGTTGTTTGAAGTTTCACATTCCCATATTATTTGAACAGAAGACCTCCTAATAGGTGCCACCGTACAATTGACGGTCTAAGGCCATATAACCTGTTCAAGCCTCAAATAATAACATGTCAATAGAATAATGAGTTGATTCATACTGTTTGACTCAAAATGACATTGAGTCCTAGGTTACAATATTACAATTGGTTTGCTTTTGTTCCTAATAACATCTCTAGAGCTTCTCCAGCATAGCCTCTAAATCCAATCCATGCGACTCTGATACTACTTGGAAGAAAGTTTGGTTACTCGATCTCGTAAACTAATGCTGAGCTCCTACTGCAAAGTGCTACACAAATGGACTAACAGTGAGAAAATAAACCTGCATTTTACATTTATACAATAGAGTCAGCAAGTCCTGCAAAAGTGGAAGAACACTGATTTGGACACTGTTACATGGTGGTAAACTGTTAACACAATTTGAACATATCAATAAAAGTCGACCTTCAAGAAAATTAAACACAAGCAGGCAATGGCGGAATCGCAAAAGGCCACCCATCCTGTCTTTGGGACTCATACCAAAACAAATCCTTCAAAGAAGTTGTTTTTACGAGCTCTCCTGATAATAGCATTGGCATAACGATTACAAAGGGATTTTGATCATAAAGGAATACATAGATATTAAAGAATTCATGGTTATTGGAATTTAGTCGAAATAACCTGCAAAAATGCTATCGGTAAGAAGAACAACAGAATAATGGCTATCAGGAGCTGCTACTCGACAGAGGACTGCTTTTGGTTTGAACCAATGGGGGATATTTTGAAAGTTAGTAGAACTCCGAAGAACTCTGCCAAAACTCGAGCTGGACCGTTAATGACAGTTCTCAGACATGAAGGCCAGCACACTACTGCTGCAAGCACAAAAATTAAAAACAATTTATCAGCCCATGAGAATGGAACGAAACAATTTGAAGAGCGTGGATATGTGCCTTACCTTCCATACCGTTCTCGTCAAGCTTTCTCACATAGCGCTACTCCTCATGTTCGTAAAAGTTGTGCCGCGTCCATGAATAATCCTTGCAATAGAAATCTAAGACTCAGCAGCACAACAAAGTATGTATAGAAAAAGGAGAAGTGCTAAAACTGGCTAGCTTTATTGTTTGAACAAGTTTCCAGCTAAACATACATACATAAAGAATTCCTATGCCTGTGAGTTACTACACTTTCCTCTATGAAAGGAAATCATGACCTATTTGCGCCACTGATAAACCATTCCATGCCGTTGAGGGCGCCGACAAGCCAGGATGGACAACCTCCGTGTCAGGTCCTCTAATTCTTGGAACATATTAGCTCTTTTGAGTACTGGTCAAAAACTGCAGCTTTTGTTGCCATGGACAGAGGTTTCAATTATTCCCTTTAACGCAGTTAGCAAGAGTACAGGACTCAGCATATGCGAAAGCCGACATTATAACCAAGGCAGAAACTAAGTTCTGTAACTTTCCCTGCAAGATAAACCAGCATATCAAAAGGCTGCTGCATTTTCAACACACAACAATGGCCTACAGAAGACCGGAAGCACGCGAGCACAAAAAAACCATACCATCACCTTCGTACAATTTAAGCTTAATCCACGAGTCGTCCACAACGAGACAGGTGCTGCAATAAAGAAGAAGGGCATCAAGACATTGAAAAAACATCATTAGTTTTAAAAGCCACAGCTGTTACGGTTAAACAATTTACCTAACTGAAACACAATCAAGTTGTATCCATGGCGAACAACAGCAGAAGATGGATAGAAACTTCGCCTCCCAGCTTGGTACTCATCAAACCCTTCCTTCATACACAGGCACAAAAGGCATTAACCACTTTGGATTGAAGAATGGAGCACGCCAAATGACAATTTTTCTTTCAACCGGAAACAAGGCTCGAACAAGAGGTTTTCCAACCGCCAAGTCTATTTCCCTCACCTGCAAATAATCAGGGACATTAGTAGTCAACGCATTCAAGACATTTCCCAAAATAGAACCGTGTATTCCAAAGTAGGAAATCAAAGGCAATCAGTACACAAAACAAAGAATCCGCAAACTTTCCAAAACAACATCTGACGGAAATAGAAATGCATTTATCATTCTTTTGAAATGAAAAATTCTGGAGCTTATATAACAGAGGAAGATGCATACAAAAAAAAGGACGAAAAAAATTCATAGCAGAAGCCACACAAAATCAACTCGCAAAAATCCCCAAATCAAATTCCAATTCAAAAAACCCTAACATACAAAAAAAACCAAAAGAAGAGAGAACTTATCCTCCCCTAAGTTTAACTAACCCCGAACCTATAACTCTCTAGCTTGCATTTGCATTGCATTGTGGGAATTTCGATCTTTATCCTTTCCTTTGGACAAATCAAAGTTCAGTTGCAAAATGAATTAAAGATTCAAACTAATCAATAGTTTGGTATCCGATTTTCACCGCGACAGAAATGGCGACTTCATTGGGGAATGCCAGTGGGTTTCCCTAACTTGTTTTCTTTATGTTTATATTTGCTTATATTTGCTTACTCGTTTACTTGCTTATTTGTTTGTGTTCTTGGGTTGATACTCTTGAGTGGTGAGACAAAGTCCTACACCCGGACTTGAGCGAACTTAAGATAGGATAGTGATATGTTCAAAGAGGCTTATAGGGGGTGGAATCCCGACCAAGCTGACTTGAAAATCACGCTCAATTGAGGCCCTCTCGAAAGTTGTATTGTTGAACGAGTCCTTAATCGTGAAAACATGCACTATATTCGATGTTGGAGCCTATGATATTGAGGACCGTAGTTACCTTAACCCCACTTTGACTTTTATTAGATGTAGTGCGGGGCTATGAGGGGGTACCCCCAAAATAGTGCTACGTGATGCTACACTCAAAAGAAGTTCTCTTAAGAATATTATTAACCCCCGAGTACTTGGGAAGTTGATAATATCCGAAAGATGGGCTAATGACTTTGGGAACCTTATTAGAACCTTATTCTGCAGGTACAATAAACCTCTAGTCCACAACCTTTGGGAATGGGTATACCTTTGGCTCCATGCTCGTTGCAAACCTAGGGTCCCCCTTGTTTGTTTACCTTTGTGTCCTTATGTGCTTACTTGTGTTTGTTGCATCCATATAGCATCATTTTGCATTAGGTTTCATGGGATTCTTAGTTTATTTATAAACATTACAGAAACCAATAAGGATTACAAAAGAAAAATATTTTGAAATATCCTTTTAAGAGTCCTAACTTGGATGGCCTAAGGAAGTAGGAGCTCAGATTGAAGGAAATTCCAATACAAGAAGCTCCCTTATCATAGAGGATCCTTAGAAGTTCAAGGGACTCTCATTATCATTGAAGATCCAAATAAACAAGGGACTCCTTTCCCAACAAGAACAAAAGAAGAAATGGAGGATTTATTTTCCTCCATCAAACTAATCTTTAGACGTTGATCATGGACAACTTATATTCAAGAAGATCCAAGTAGGAGAGCAGATCAACAAAGCACGATGAAGGACTTCCTTAGGGCTTTCTTAGCTTTTAGCTATTAAGTAAGGACTCTTATAAGAATGTTTCCTTGTAATCCAATATCATAAAAAAAATAAAAATAGTAAATGAATTTTCTTTGGCACTCTGTAACGGTTATAAGAACTTGAGTCCCATGAAACCTCTCCTTTCTGCATTCTTGCATTAGCATCCTTCATTTAGCATTTTGCATATGCATGTGTCTCTCCTCTTCTGTGGCTCATCCGGTCTTCTGTCTTTGTCTATCAGCTGACATCTCGACCATTGGACCAAGCTTGAAGTATTACTAAAGGGTAGGAAAGAGAATAAAGATATGGATTTTATGACCGGCTTCAGAGTAATGACTAATCCGTTATTTGATCTCCCCTCTGACAATGTTCAACAAGTGGATGTTTCTACACAACCTCAGCCTGTGCAAGACAACTTGGCTGTTCAAGCTTCCCAGCCTCTACAAAATGTACCAAATCTTCAGAATGTTCGTACTAAGATGAAGATGGACGATCCTAGACTTATAGCAATGGAAAAAGAATTATGTGATTTTAAAGAACAATTGAAAATAGTGAAAGAAGTTAATGCATCTAATCCTGATGCTCGTGACCTATGTCTGGTTCCAGGTGTAATCATTCCTCCAAAATTCAAGATGCCCGTCTTTGAAGTTTACAAAGGTGTTAGTTGTCCAAGATACCATTTGACAATGTTTTGTCGAAAGATGGCTGCTTATGTTGACGATGACGAATTGATGATGCACTGCTTTCAAGAGAGCTTATCTGGGGCATCCTTGATGTGGTATGTGAAGCTACAAAGAAACTGTATCCAATCTTGGAGAAACTTAGTCGATGCTTTCGTGAAGCAGTACAATTATAATTTGGAAGTGGCTCCAGACACTGATCAACTAGAAGGAATGAGTAAGAATCATGATGAATCTTTCAGGAAATATGCCCAGCGATGAAAAGAGTTGGCAGCCCAAATTCATCCACCACTTCAAGAGAAAGAATTAAGCAAGATGTTTCTAAGAACGCTTCCAGACTCGTATTATGGTAGAATGGTAGGTGTTGTGCCATTAGATTTCTCCAAAATTGTGGAAGTTGGAGTAAACATTGAGAATGCGCTCAAAAGTGGGAGAATTCAAGATAACTTGAATGGCCAAGCTAATGAAGAAATTTCAGTTGGTGATTCCTTAGAGGAAGGAAGTGTTGATGTTAATGCAATCTTGCCATTTCCAGCACCTTATCCTCAATATCAGTACGTAGTGCCTGCTCAGCGCAAACAACAATTACCTCGTAAACGAAGATTAACATCTCCAGATCAGAATCAAAATCGACAGGTTCGAAGACGGTTTCAGAATCAGAAGACACCTTTGAGTATTCCCAAAGAAGAAACTCATTGGTTTGATCTTATCCCAATGACTTACAGTCGGCTTTGGTCCTATTTTGCTAGAAACTCGGTGATGACACCCAGAAAGACTAGAATCATGAAGTCTCGCCCACCGTGGTTCAACTCGAACGCCAGCTGTGAATTTCATGATGGAGTGTTAGGACATTCGATTGAAGAATGCAAGGTCTTCCAAGAGAAAGTTCAACAAATGATTGATAATGAAGTGCTAACCTTCAAAGGAGGAAGCCCGATCGTGAATGGAGCACCGTTATGTTGATCACCTATTCACTTTCGTTTGCTTATGTGTTTTATTTCTTTGATTAAAAGCATAATTGGCATGTAAGAACATGTTATTTTGAATAAGTAGTGCAATAAGTGTTTGTCTTGAAGAAATCCATTCGTTTCACTCTTAAAATTTTCTTCATAATTTTATAATGCCAACTTTTACCCAACTCTTCTCTCACTTTGAGAAAGAATTGGAAGGAGGATGACGAAGTAAAACGTATGATCTCTTGATGTATGCTTTTGAATAAAACCTATTGATGATGTAAGGCACTGTTTCAAACCTCAAACACCAAAGATATAAAGCGGTTAATTCCTCTTTAACCATTTTTTCAACCTCATTTTTTAAACCTGGAGGAGGAAATTTTCAGTCAGCTCGATTGAACACTTAAAATCTTTCAAAAAGTGAACACTTTTCAAAAATGGACGGGTACATAAGCTTTGACCCTTATTTCCTTTCTTTTACCAATAATAAACTAAGCCCATATACGACCTTCAAAGTCCTAATTGAAGTAAGGTCTAATTCGAAAACATACTCGGTGAGAGAACGTTTCCTGACTCCTATGAGCTATGCTCAATTTAATGTTCGGCTTTATAAAAATAAATTCATATCCTAACTAGTGATTTCGGTCACAAGTTATCATAATATCTCCTTTCAAAATTTCAAGACAAACGCGTATTGCATTAACAGTTTCAAAATTAACATTTCTGACTTGCTAACTTTGCTTGATATCCTAGAAAGATTACATACAGGCATCATTGTTGAAATTTGAAGATTCTGCTAGACAGGGGCAAGTTATTTCCGAGTGGTTTGTTTTATACAAATTCGACTTCATCTAAAGAAGCTATTTCTGAAGACTTAGTCATAGTACCATCAATCAGGGCCAGTTACGTCGAGATTCAGCGAATCTCTCTAAAGAGTTTGAAAACAATGGGACGCCATGTTTTCTGTAAAATCCTCTTAGAACGACTTCTTCTCATAACCATATGACTTGGGTCAGTTGAGACGCGAGGATTATTTTATCCATTCACAACACCTGTTATTCAAATGGCAACTACCACCGCTTTTCAACGTTCTTCATGTCCCTAATGAATTTTAATTCTGGCAGTCATGACATTCTCCGATGAATCTTCTTGATACAAGAATTCTCCAGCTTTTCGATGCAAGAATTCCTAGTGTTTTGCTTAACTTCACTTCTCCAATGAAGTAGATAATATTTTAATCCTCAGTAAACCTCCTTAAAACCTCACCTTCCCGATGAAGTGGATGCCATCAACTCCTCAGTGGATATCTATCAATGTTGACATGCCCCAGCAAAGCAGATGTTTATTTCATCCCCATTTGAAGTTTCGACTATGACATATTCAACAACTATTTTACCCAAGTTTCCCCATGGAAGTGGATATTTATTTTATCCCCTGTGAAACTTCAGGTTGGGTATTTCCATCTGCAGTTCTAGCAAGAATCTCTCCCATGAGTGTATATTTATCCATGGATTTTCTCCAGTTATGAGTTTGATCCACTCCTAGTAGATCCTGACTCTCACTTCCAACATGATGATCGAGATCAAGACGTTACATCCCCAAGTGGAATGCTCTCCATTCCCCAAGAGAAGTTTCTGAAGCCCTGAAACAGGATTGTAGTCCCATATTTGGTTCTCCACCCATCCCCAGTGGTGCTTCTATCTTTGAAGATTGGTCGGATGTTTGCTTCGAGATGTTTATTTCGTCTCTGTTTGCCTCTTTCTGTTTGTTTTGTCAGCACAGGCATACTCATAGCATATAAATAGACAGCATAGCATGTGCATTTCTTTGCATTCTTTGTGTTTGTTCTAGTTCCATCGCTTTGGCTATAATTATCCCTAGGTGTTTGGGTGTGTCTTCTCCTTCCAATTAGAGTTGTCAGCCCTAGGCAGAAAAAAGCATAATATTTCTGTTTCCCCACAAAGATTGATCCTCGTGGAAGACGGTTGTTTCAGCGTATCCCATTTGAGTTCATACCTCAATGGTCGAGTCTTGCTTAACAGTTTCTCTTCAGATATCTCCTGAATTGAACTTCGGTCCTTGGCAATCACATTGTGGACATCTCCAACTTTTGAGTTTGGATTAAGTGTGCATCTATTTTGCATTCAGTTCCCCAGGAAGAATCTTTATAAAGGTGCATTTCGCCAACAGTGTTATCAGAACTTCTCAGCAATGTACATCTGAATTGCAAGCAGCTCTTTATTCGAGCAACTCATTTCAATCAGGTTTTTATCTCCACAAGACAGTTTTGTCCGTCCCCAGTGATTATCAACTTGGTAAATGGGAAAGCTTACAGATGTTTCTCTTATTTGAGAATTCACACTTTTTACAACTACGATAAGGATGCTCCTCAGGAATGTATTCCCCAGCGAGTTCATCACACAAGTTTACTTCCATATCTCCGGATAGGAGAAACTTAAATAGGGGCATCTGTTGCACCCTAATTTTTGACCTTAAGATCCTGCCTCTTTGGGCTTATCTTCTTGCTTCTTTTATTTTACTTTTATATGTATGCTTATTTTGACTAACTAGTTTGCGTAGGTGCGGTACTGTCGAGTATAAATCCTTACAGTCCAATACTTCAAAGTGTGACCGTTGGATCTTAGGGACCCTGGGATTATTCTACTGGTTGTCTCCTCGAATGCTTCTCGGGAGTTTCTTTGTTTGCCCCAGAATTTCAAGTTGTTTTGGTCATTGGTATTGGACACAGACATTCGAGGTTTTGCTTTGGTTCATAGGAGGCAACATCGCATGACAAGTTTGGATAAAGATCATGAATGAAGTCTGGGTGATATAGCGTCAAGGAAAATTTGACTGGTGATAATCTTAAGTTACGATGAAATTTATCCAAGGGCGCGCAACTCAAGAGATTCAGATAAGAGGCTCCAGAATAATTCAATTTACAAGATAAAGTTCAGAACTCAAGTTTATAAGTATAATTATACTAAAGAAGGTCACAACTCGCCAAAAGCCATCGCGAGTTTCGGATGAGAATTCATTACGAGATTGATTACCTGAGGTTTTTATTGAACACTACAATAGAGGACTTACAAATGCACCCTTAATGTGATGACACCAATATTGAAAAATAAGTCATTATATTTCTAAGGAAACCATTCATCCTTAAGGACGCTTGTTTGTTAATTTACATTCATACAACAAACATAACTATATATTTCCCTTTCATTTGCTATTTATGGAGAACTGAGCATTTGTCTACAAGGAGTTGAGTTAAGATTACAACAATGCAATGTATTCAAAGAGGCTCAAATTTGATCTACAGGGATAAACCTCATATCAGGCAAAGCATTACAAGAGAAAATTACAAAATATATGTTTGTTTTTGCCTAAAACTCAAACTAAAGCTACCAAAAGAGCAACAAGCTGTTTGAAGTTTCACATTCCCATATTATTTGAACAGAAGACCACCTAATAGGTGCCACCGTACAATTGACGGTCTAAGGCCATATAACCTGTTCAAGCCTCAAATAATAACATGTCAATAGAATAATGAGTTGATTCATACTGTTTGACTCAAAATGACATTGAGTCCTAGGTTACAATATTACAATTGGTTTGCTTTTGTTCCTAATAACATCTCTAGAGCTTCTCCAGCATAGCCTCTAAATCCAATCCATGCGACTCTGATACTACTTGGAAGAAATCTTGGTTACTCGATCTCGTAAACTGATGCTGAGCTCCTACCGCAAAGTGCTACACAAAGGGACTAACAGTGAGAAAATAAACCTGCATTTTACATTTATACAATAGAGTCAGCAAGTCCTGCAAAAGTGGAAGAACACTGATTTGGACACTGTTACATGGTGGTAAACTGTTAACACAATTTGAACATATCAATAAAAGTCGACCTTCAAGAAAATTAAACACAAGCAGGCAATGGCGGAATCGCAAAAGGCCACCCATCCTGTCTTTGGGACTCACACCAAAACAAATCCTTCAAAGAAGTTGTTTTTACTAGCTCTCCTGATAATAGCATTGGCATAACGATTACAAAGGGATTTTGATCATAAAGGAATACATAGATATTAAAGAATTCATGGTTATTGGAATTTAGTCGAAATAACCTGCAAAAATGCTATCGGTAAGAAGAACAACAGAATAATGGCTATCAGGAGCTGCTACTCGACAGAGGACTGCTTTTGGTTTGAACCAATGGGGGATATTTTGAAAGTTAGTAGAACTCCGAAGAACTCTGCCAAAAATCGAGCTGGACCGTTAGTGACAGTTCCCGGACATGAAGGCCAACACACTACTGCTGCAAGCACAAAAATTAAAAACAATTTATCAGCCCATGAGAATGGAACAAAACAATTTGAAGAGCGTGGATATGTGCCTTACCTTCCATACCGTTCTCGTCAAGCTTTCTCACATAGCGCTACTCCTAATGTTCGTAAAAGTTGTGCCGCGTCCATGAATAATCCTTGCAATAGAAATCTAAGACTCAGCAGCACAACAAAGTATGTATAGAAAAAGGAGAAGTGCTAAAACTGGCTAGCTTTATTGTTTGAACAAGTTTCCAGCTAAACATACATACATAAAGAATTCCTATGCCTGTGAGTTACTACACTTTCCTCTATGAAAAGAAATCATGACCTATTTGCGCCACTGATAAACCATTCCATGTCGTTGAGGGCGCCGACAAGCCAGGATGGACAACCTCCGTGTCAGGTCCTCTAATTCTTGGAACATATTAGCTCTTTTGAGTACTGGTCAGAAACTCCAGCTTTTGTTGCCATGGACAAAGGTTTCAATTATTCCCTTTAACGCACTTAGCAAGAGTATAGGACTCAGCATATGCGAAAGCCGACATTATAACCAAGGCAGAAACTAAGTTCTGTAACTTTCCCTGCAAGATAAACCAGCATATCAAAAGGCTGCTGCATTTTCAACACACAACAATGGCCTACAGAAGACCGGAAGCACGCGAGCACAAAAAAACCATACCATCACCTTCGTACGGTTTAAGCTTAATCCACGAGTCGTCCACAACGAGACAGGTGCTGCAATAAAGAAGAAGGGCATCAAGACATTGAAAAAACATCATTAGTTTTAAAAGCCACAACTGTTACGGTTAAACAATTTACCTAACTGAAACACAATCAAGTTGTATCCATGGCGAACAACAGCAGAAGATGGATAGAAACTTCGCCTCCAGCTTGGTACTCATCAAACCCTTCCTTCATACACAGGCACAAAAGGCATTAACCACTTTGGATTGAAGAATGGAGCACGCCAGATGACAATTTTTCTTTCAACTGGAAACAAGGCTCGAACAAGAGGTTTTCCAACCGCCAAGTCTATTTCCCTCACCTGCAAATAATCAGGGACATTAGTAGTCAACACATTCAAGACATTTCCCAAAACAGAACCGTGTATTCCAAAGTAGGAAATCAAAGGCAATCAGTACACATAACAAAGAATCCTCAAACTTTCCAAAACAACATCTGACGGAAATAGAAATGCATTTATCATTCTTTTGAAATGAAAAATTCTGGAGCTTATATAACAGAGGAAGATGCATACAAAAAAAAGGACGAAAAAAATTCATAGCAGAAGCCACACAAAATCAACTCGCAAAAATCCCCAAATCAAATCCCAATTCAAAAAACCCTAACATACAAAAAAAAACCAAAAGAAGAGAGAACTTATCCTTCCCTAAGTTTAACCAACCCCCGAACCTATAACTCTCTAGCTTGCATTTGCATTGCATTGTGGGAATTTTGATCTTTATCCCTTCCTTTGGACAAATCAAAGTTCGGTTGCAAAATGAATTAAAGATTCAAACTAATCAATAGTTTGGTATCCGATTTTCACTGCGACAAAGTGCTAATCAAAATCATTAACAAAATAAAACTTTATACTAAGACCCAAAAAAAAATCCTTTAAGAGAAATGGGGGGTGAGCAGAGAAATGGGTGGAACCACTTAGGCTTGGCCCATCATCCACCACAATGAAGGGACACGATGGAAAAGCCATAAGTTGGGGTTTGTGGCGTGAAATGAAGTGGGCTGAGTCCAACACCACAACACATCAACCTATCACTTGTTTAAACAAAAACAGATCATGGAAACCAAAAAAAGAAAGGAAATGGAAAGTCACGGTTAAAGCAATGATATCAACTTCAATTGAATACCCATACACACAAAATTATTTTAAAACAAGACCTAATCAGCACATTGAAAAAGGGAAAAAAGGGAAGAGGCGGAACAGGGTATTGTCATCCATGGAAAAACAACAACAACCTTCAAATTTCTTCGTTTCTGCTTCAACCTCTCGTGTGGCTCGTTTCGTGTTTCTCGTTCAAATCGATTTCGTGCAACAATATGCTTCGTATTATTCACTCTTCCCAATTCAGGTTCATATCTCTTAGTTTGGTTTCGCTCAATCTCTTATCTTCATCTATTTCCTCTCGCTTCTTTCCATATCTTTGGGTTATTTAAGTGGGATATTTGAAAATGGGTTTGCAGTTGTGGCTGTGATTTGCGGTTGGGGTTGAAGTTTCATGAGGGAAGGGATGGTTCAGTTGAGGGGTTAAGGCGGTATTTGAAGGTATTGTTGGGAATGAATGGAGGTTTGTTGTTATTTATGATTTGATGGAGGTTTGAGCAGAGTTTGCATGTTTAAAGATGAAGATGAAGTAGACGGTTTTGGAATGATTAAAGGAATATTACGTTCTTCGTTACAGATTTGATGAAGGTCCCTTTAGTATCAACGTCGTTTTATGATTTTTGATCCCCCCCTTTTCTACAGGGCTTTTTGTTGTTCTTATAAGGTGATTGGGGAATGAATTGAGGATATTGGGTGATCGTGTACTCTGCATTTTGGATTGAGAGACTTGTCGCATGAATTACGGTTGAGGTATCTTTATAGGTGGGGTCAGTGCATATTTTATCGTATGTGTTATTTTTCGCGTGGGTTTATCGCAGCAACTCGCATCGGTTTAACGTTATTTTGCTGTGCAGGAACATCATGTTGAGGTTTATGGATCAACCAGCAGCTTGCAGAAATTCAAAGGTTATTCTTGAAGGAGAGCTCAAAACCTAGAGAACAGGATTATCGTGTGAATTGTGGGAGGACTAACACCTTGTTGTGGGAGCATACGGGCCACCTTAGCCAGTGAATTTCGTTTTTTTTTTTGTAACTTTTGACAGGTTTATTCATGGGCCCTTCTATTATTCTTTTTTTTAAATTCATGTAATGGACCTTTTTGTGTCAAGACTTCTTTTTTGTGGATTTTTTGTGTGCAATGGGCTTTAGTTATTTTGTAAGAACTTAATTAATGGGTCTTGCATTGTTCTTAAGATTTTTTTTTGTAATAATAATGTATTGGGCTTCTATTATGTAACATGAACTTGAAGTCCCATTTTTATCCTCTCTTGCAATTTGATTCTTCTTGTAATGAACTTGGATTTCACTATATATACCCTCCATGTTAGCTCTTGAATGATATGCTTGAGAGCTTGATTTTTTAATTTGAATAATCACGCTTGAATTAGTTGCAAAAAAGAAAGTTATCAACTCCTGAATGGAATCCATCAATTTTCAACAATCCTTGAGTTAGCCCTGAGAAAATGAACATGAAGCAAGATGGATCTTTAGATTCATTAGAACCTTGAAACCAATGAAATCCCCGATACACCAATTCCTGAATTTAATCAATTGAGCAATGATAAACCAAAGTTCATTATGATCCCAATACTCAAAAAACTGTCTCGAAATCAAAGACTTGACATATGAACTGCATTGCCCATAACTTTAACTAGGAAATGAATTGAATCCTGATAATCTTCACCCATGAAACACTTTGAACTTAACATAGCTTGACAATAAACCCTAGTTAGATCCTTACACACAAATCACTTGAATTGTGTGCACCTTAGCCATAATCATGAAACAAACTCTTATTTGACCAAGATTAAGTCGGACCAGATGAACCTCAAGCATCACTGCATGCACTCTTAACTTGGAAAACCTCCAACATTCACCACTCAAATTGTGCCTGCCTTGACCTTGAAAACTGAATTTAAGCAAAAACAACACATTTTTTATTTTCTGAATAATGATTAGTGGACGTATGTACAGAAAGTAATACAAGTAGGACAAATTTGGGGTATGACATATGCCCATATCTAAATGGCTTACCTGGTAAAATGAACTGCCATTGTGTTTATTATTCGAGGTGTAAGACAATTAGATATGAAGAAAACCCTGAACATGTCCGAAGAGAAAGAAAATGTTTGGGAGGTGGGATAATGGACCCAGATCCACCCTCGAGTAGACATTGAATAACTATCAAAAGGTCGCCATCACCAAAAGGATGATGAGACGAAACACACACGGGCTACTACCACCAAAAGGGTGATAGAGCAAACACTCTCACAATCTGGCATCAATGAGATAACATACCCACCACCAAAAGGATGACGGAGTGAACTCACACCGACTACTACCACCAAAAGGATAATAGAGCAAACACTCGCACAATCTGGCATCAACGAGATGGCAGATCCACCACCAAAAGGATGATGAAGCAAACTCACACCGGCTACTACCACCAAAAGGATGATAGAGCAAACATACACAACGACTACTACCACCAAAAGGATGATAGAGCAAACACTCGCACAATCTGGCATCAACGAGATGACAGACCCACAACTAAAAGGATGACGGAGCAAACTCACACCGGCTATTACCACCAAAAGTATGACGAAGCAAACTCACACCAGCTACTACCACCAAAAGGATGATAGAGCAAACACTCGCATAATCTGGAATCAACGAGATGACAGACCCACCATCAAAAGGATGATGGAGCAAACTCACACCGGCTACTACCACAAAAAGGATGATAGAACAAACACACACAACAGCTACTACCACCAAAAGGATGATAGAGCAAACACTCTCACAATCAGGCATCAATGAAATGACATACCCACCACGAAAAGGATGACGGAGGAAACTCACACCGGCTACTACCACCAAAAGGATGATAGAGCAAACACTCGCATAATCTGGCATCAACGAGATGACAGATCCACCACCAAAAAGATGACGAAGCGAAACGCACACACAAGTTGCTATCACCAAAAGGATGATAGAATGACACAAATTTGAAGGTTACCAACACCAAAAGGATGCAAGCTAGGTTGAACCGACGAAGTTTGGCTATCACCAAAAGGATGATAGTAAGGCAATTGCCAAAGGTCATGTTTGCTGGATACAACTCATTTGGAACACCCAAGAGGAAAATTAGATTGAAACAAATCAATGAGGAACACCCACTGACTGGCTGGGAGGTCACATTTTTGACCACTAAAGGTTGAAATAACTTCATGAGGAACACCCATGAACTTTGAAGAATATGCCCCTGCCTAGGTTGAGTTTATCTTGATGTTCTATTTTGCTTAACAGAAGGTTGATACAACTTTGTGAGGAATGCTCATGGCTTTGCTGAAGATGCCCCTGACTGGGCTGAATGTTGTATTAGAACTCTTGAATTTTCCCAACAAAAGGTGGAACAACTTCATAGGGAACGCCCATGGTCTTGAATGATATGCCTCTGACTGGGCTGAATGTCAACTCGAAGATCTGATTAACCACGAGGTTGAAATAACGTCATGGGAAACACCCATGGTCTTGAAAAAGATGCCCCTGACTGGGCTGAATCTTGCTTTGAATATCCTTGAATTTCGCGAGAGAAACCCACAGTCTTGCAGAAAATGCCCCTGGATAGGCTGATGATGGTCTTGGAAATCTTCGAATTTGCCCAACAGATGGTTGAACAACTTCGTGGGAGAAGCCCACGGTCTTGCGGAGGATGCCCCTGACTGGGCTGTATATGGCTTTGGAAATCTTTGAGATTGATCCTGGACCTTGCATATGCGAATGCTAAATGGTAAAAATGATTCCCTATAACAAAATGGAAATGCAAATGCAAATGCTAACGCGCGGAGATGCAAGAGCTAGGGAAGTATGATATGCTTGGTATGCATATGATGCAATATGATAATATTGAATGCAATGCGTATGATGCATATGATTGCAGATAGATGATTGGAAATGCAGGTGGAGGACGCCAGCTTGGTGGATTTTTAGGTAGTTGCCAATGCGGATTGGACTTTGGGTGGTGGGAGGGATTGATTGCCTCGACACGCAGTTTGTTGAAGATGCCATGATTGGAGCAGAAGATGTTCTTGATTCCCCAAGCCTGAGAATCTAGTGATTTATTGTGAATTTGCTTCAGAGAAGATTACAACTCTGCTTGATGGTCAGGGTGACCTGATCTTGCCCTAGTCAAAATATGGTAATGGTCTGCCCTACATTAACCAGTTCTAAAGACGAAGCTGAGCTCAGATGACTTGCCCCTGCTCGAGCTGTTAAATAATTTGCCCCAGCCTGTGGGTTTTGAGGTAATCTTTCCTCGTATCAGCCATCAAAAGTCAAGTTTCTCCTCGATTGCCCCTTGTTGGAGTGCCTTTGATGTCTAACACTGATTTGCCATTAAAATTGTACATTCATAAATGATAATATTAATGCAAAGTTAAATGCAATTTTTGAAAAAGTGTCGTCTTATTAAAGTGTCGTGATAGTGTGAGAGATGAATGGACCATTAGTCCAGATGTTGTGCTAACGAAATTGGTGTGTAAGATATAGCAAGGATAATGACAACAATGCTGATGATTAGCAAATACGTGAGGATTTTGTTTACGCAACCTTGCAATAGTATGCTTTCAGAATAAATCTCGACTCAATTAGGTCTTTCAAGGGTTGTAACATGGTCTGGTTCGCGATTTATGAAACAAAGGATATTAGGCTCAAAATATGATTTATATCCACCCCTTCTTCGTGATGATCTCCAGTCCTACATTCAGTTAATTCTGCATATATTTGCCTTGACGATGTAAACTTGAAGGTTCAAGGTTTGCTTAACATGGCAGTTACCTTATTTTATTTTTGAAGGATGTCAATGACCCTTTCTGATTTGGGTGGCCACAAAATCTTTTTTTTGTTTTTGTTGAGGGTTTCGAGACCTCTTTTGATTTTGTTTTTGATCCCTAACTTTTGCATGGACTGATTTCACTTGTCAGATCCATCGGGGTTGCCTTGATATTTGCCTAAGTCCCCTTTGAGGTGCTTGACTTAGCAGGCTTATGATTTTTTTTGTTGATTTTTTTGGAGGATTATGACTGTCATGTCACGGGTGATTGATGAACAACCATCATGTTTTGGATTTTTTCTTTTGATTTAAGTGCGTAATGGGATTAACTGAACACCACCCTGTCGTAGATTAAGTGTAAAGGTTTTGAATATCTAAAAGAAACTGCTATTTCTAGGCTTAAATTGGTTTACTAGGGATTAACTCCTTATATCTCCAGTGTTTAGGGAATTGAAACAACGTATGTACATCATCGACGAGATTCTGTCTGAAAGCATACTTGCAATTATGAGTATTTCGTTTTCATCGTCCTCCCTCAAATCATGATAAACAACAGTTGATAGAGTGTAGTGAATAAATGTGTCGGTGCTTGTGATAAAAATGAGTGAATACGACATAACTAATTCAAAACATGCATAACAATACATTAATGAAAACCAAATACGAATGGCAATTGTTCAAAGCATACAATACTTAAACAAATAAAGACAAACTACAAGAAAACAAATAATCAAATGGCAACACGACTGCCTTCTTCAGGGACGAACTTGACTTGACTGGATTTGATCTGATGCTGGTACCAGCTGGACGGTGGCATAGGGTTATTGATAATGTTTGGAGACTTCCCATTGAAGTTGATAACATCCCTGTTAATCATGTCTTGAACTTTGTGCTTGAAAGCCATGCAGTTCTCAATGGTGTAACCTGGAGTACCCTTATGAAACTCACAATGAGCATTTGCATCATAGTCGACAGGAATGACAGTTGGAAGAGCCAAATCTCTCGGGACAACAACCTTTTTCTCCATCAACTGCGCAAAGATACTAGCATAAGTCATTGGCAGGCGATCAAATACCCTATCTGGCCTCCAAGTTCTCTACTGACGTTGTTGGCGAGCACCTTACGGTTGTTGTGCAGCTTACAGTTGTTGTTGTTAAGGAGGATATTGATATCCATACCGGTTGTAGGCTTGTTGTTGAGGAGCCTGTTGATGAGGCGGTTGAGCTTGAACTGCTTGAACAACTGAAGGATAAGACATTGGAGCATATTGCGTAGCAGCAACATACGAATACAAATAGTAGGGGATTTGATAAGGCATAGGAGTGGGAGCTTTCCCTTTCTATGCTGAGACGACATTTGTTTCACCCTCTTTCTTCTTGTATCTGTTGAAAGGCTTCTTAGCATTGGCCTGGCTGCTAGAACCTTCTTGTATTTTTCTACTCTTCAGACCTTCTTTAATTCTCTCACCGATGATCACCAAGTCAGAGAATCCAACAGAAACACTACCAATCAGTTTCTCGTAGTATTGGCCTTGCAAGGTACCCATGAATATGTCAATTAATTCACGATCAACCAAAGGTGGATGCACCTATGCAACTAGCTCTCTCCATCGTTGCGCGTACTCCTTAAAGGATTCACTATCCTTCTGAGTCATACTCTGAAGTTGAGTACGATTCGGAGCAAGGTCGGTGTTATATTTATATTGTTTAACAAATGCATCAGCTAGCTCAGCCCAAGTACACACACTGTTACGCTCTAGCTGCATATACCATTCGAGGGATGCCCTAGACAAGCTGTCTCGGAAGCAATGAATCATTAGCTTTTCGTCTCTGGCATAAGCAGCCATCTTGCGACAATACATCTTCAGATGAATATTCGGGCAACTGAGGCCTTTGTACTTCGAGAATTCAGGCACCTTGAACTTGGGAGGGATAACAACATCAGGCACCAAGCACAATTCTAGAGCACTGAAAGAATTTGAGTTGTGCCCCTCCATGACTCAAAGTTTCTCATCTAGATCACGACACATATTCAAAGCTTCTAAATCCTAAGCAATGATAGGACTGGCAATGGGGATAGTAGCATGATAGTTTTGCACATCGTCATACTGATCCATCAGATTATCTTCAGCATGAGGAACGGGGCTTTGAACCACAGTTGGTTGGGCTTGCGGGATAGCTCCTACAGTAACTCCAAGCGCTGGTGTTGGTTAAGAAGTGATTCCTTCAGCTGCGATAGCGAAGTTCATTGGCACACCATAAGAGTTGGGAACAGGAACTGAAAGTCTTGTGGTAGACCCTTGCCCTTGACCATTGTTGTTGACGACAACATTTTCACGCAGCTCTTCTTCCTTTTGGGCCGTAATGATGGCTTCAAGGATCTGGTAAATCTTTCCTTTGAGAGAATCCAACTCTTCCCTGAAGGCAGCTTGTTCTTGCTGAATCTGCTCCATCATTCGTCTTGTATTGGCTCTGGTTACGTACTGGTGTCGAGGAATCATCTTGATTTACTAGAGAGGAAGGAAGGAAAAAAATGAGAAACCGCTGAAGGAAATAAAAATGCAAGATGCACAACAAATGAAATGCAATGCAAGATGCAAGATCCATGATCATAGGATCATAAATTCAAACAGTTCTAAGGTTAGCCGGGTGAACGGATCAAGGACCACAATCACTGCTCAAAGAAATCCCACGGGTAGGATTCTAAAACGGGTAAGTGCCTAGAGTATGGATATCTTTCAAAGATATCACGACCATGACAAAGCCTCATCACGAGAAAGACTTCTCGGAGGCATCAACTACATAACCATCGACACACGAGTTCTAGAATAGGTTCTCAGAGTTATAGATCAAGGTTGAAAATATTACTATCAGGAAGTAATACGTTCAAGGGATCTCATCTAATTGTGGAATTCGTATTAATCCAAAAGGAATCAAAACTACCAACCACCATAGATAAAATGGTTTAAAGTCCACGGGATCAACTACTCAGGCTTAAAAACATTATTGTTATGGCAAAGACTTACCACAACAACAACATCTCCAAGGGAATCTACTCCAAACGGGGTTTTCGCTTCGGCCTTATGTGGAAGAACCCACGCAAGTATCCCCTACACAACCGCCATCCTAATCTTAGGGTTTTACTCGGACTCGGGTATAGAGCCATCTCACAAAGTACCCATAAGCAGAAAAACCTAACAATGTCATAAGCACGAGCAATAAAGATAAGAATACAAATAAAATAAACGAACAAACGAGAAGAGAAAAAATTTAAGCAAAGCTAACAAGCTCACAATCCGAGCTAAGATAGGCTCGACTCTCTCTTGCATGGAGCAAATGTCCCCAGCAGAGTCGCCACCTGTCGCACCTTAAAAATTCATAAATCGAGAAACACGACCCTCGCACGAAAGGCGTGGAAATGCGGTTTGACAGAGTCGTCACCGAACTTTATTTATCCCCCAAAATAGGTAAAAGAAAATATCGAGAAAACCTTTTAAAATGAAAGGACATGAACAGGGTCATTTCACCTGATGTTCCGGGTACGAGATTTGGTTACGCAAGGGGAAGGTATTAGCAGCCCTTACATCCGTTGTACTCAACAGGAACCTCTTAATTCGAATTGTGATGAGCGTTAGCTAAACTTATTTATTTTCTTCTTGATACTAAATGCGAATCAATACGATAAAAGGATAAGAATGCTAAGAGGAAATGGGTGGTTATAGGATAGGGTGCTCGCCAAGGATTGGGGCCCTTGTGCCTACGTATGCTCATTCAGATGAGAATGAGAAATCAGAGCACTGGTAGTTCGACTACGAGAAAGGATGAGGGAAACAGAAGATGGAAGGGATTCTGCTCGCCAAGATCATCACAATCTTGTGCCTACGTATCTTACATTCAGATGAGAATGAAGAATCAGAATGTGTGTAGTTCGTGGTAACAACCACGAAAAGACGAGGTTGAATTGGTTTTAAGTGGGTACAGATAACGATTACTCGAAGCTTAAGAAATGCTCCTCAGGCCCAAGTAATCGGGAAAGCGAGTCAAAGACTTGACTATCTCTCCTTTTCATCTTGAAAAGAAATTGTTTGAATGGTGTTTGAAATAATGAGTGTTTGGACGATGGTTGAACGTTGTTGAGTTGTTAGGTTATTTAGAGGCGTCAATTGCTTACACATGAGTAAGATAACCTACATCCAAACAACTGAAAGAGAGATCAAAGACTTAATCCCCCTCTTTACACCTTGAAAAGAATTGAATAGTTATTAATTGATTGAAAGTTAATTGTGAAAATCCACTTGACGTTGGATCAAGGGTTTGACTTATATTCGCGTACAAAAAGTGTTGGAATGGAAATGGTTTGAAAACGGAACCGACTTGACGATGAATCAAGGGTTAGGTTGTGAGAAACGATACTAGTCCTTGAGGGTGCTCCCAATACCGAAACCACGATGAAGTGTGTGCAATAGGTTGACGGCGAATGTGGACGAGCACTCAACTTACGAGGGGTGTTCAAAAATGGCTCGATGACGAATCGAGAATTAGTTTGAAAATAGTTTAATCTACGCTAGTCCCTATGGGTTCTCCTAGAAGATAAACCACAATCAAAGAAATACGAAACATACATCAGAATGGGAGAGGGGTACATGTAAATTACACGGGATTGCACGAAATAAAAGGTCTCATTGTCAAGTAGCCCAAGAGAAAGTCGTGTGTGTGTGATGTGTCCTAAACTACGCCTTGAGCGAAATTCGGGCATGACTCCAAGCTAGGGTTCCTGAAAATGTCCAATGATCCAACAGTCCACCAATTTAGGATTTTAGCGTCTCGATAATTTATTTAGTGTTTTCGAATATGGGTGAATAAAAATGAAGAATATGGATATGACAATTATGAATAATATGACAAGAATAATATAACAATAATATCAAGATAATATGAACATGATATAATTATTGAATTTAAAGCAGTATATTGATAGAAATTAAAACAGTTGTATATTGGCGGAAAGTAAGTTAGTGGTTAGTTTGTTATGAATTGAATCGGGAGGAAATGTAACGCTAAACCGTCGTAGCTCGACTTATCATAAAATTCAAACTATAGGAGGTCGTGTAAATTGATATTCGTGCTAAAAACAAGATAGAGAAATGATATTGATGACCATTCTCCAATTTAATCGTGTCGCATGAACTAAAAAGTGGGGGATCTCATCTTAATCATAAACTCATGTCGATTAATCGAAGGTAGCCTATCACGACCCCAAAGTAAAGAAAATGACTCAAATGGTCATTTTCCATAGAGTTGACATTGTGAAGGTTATCGACTTTGATGAATCGACGTTTACGAATTGAAAGACTTCATCGATAAAATTTTTGAATAAAATCGAAAATGAAGAAGAAATTGAAAGAGAAAAGAAGTTGGTCTCGGATGAATCGCTATCTATCAATAATTTGACCGATAATAATTCTTGGAGTTTCGTCATCGACCGAAAATGATAAAAAAAATAATAAAATAGGAAATGAAAAGGTAAGAAGAAGTTTGGTCTCAGATTTATTATTATTCCTCAATAATTTGACAAACAACAATTTCGAGGTCTCTTCATCGACCAAAAATGTTGAATAAAACTAAAACAAGATTAAAGTGAAAAAGAAGAGGAAAATCAAATATCAATTTGTTTATTAAAAGTGCTAATCAAAATCATTAACAAAATAAAACTTTATACTAAGACCCAAAAAAAAAATTCCTTTAAGAGAAATGGGGGGTGAGCAGAGAAATCTAGGGTATGGTAATGAAGAAATGGGTGGAATCACTTGGGCTTGGCCCATCATCCACCAAAATGAAGGGACACGATGGAAAAGCCTTAAGTGGGGGTGTGTGGCGTGAAATGAAGTGGGCTGAGCCCAACACCAAAACATATTAACCTATCACTTGTTTAAACAAAAACAGATCATGGAAACCAAAAACAAACAAAGGAAATGGAAAGTCACGGTTACAACAATGATACCAACTTCAATTGAATACCCATACACACAACATTATTTTAAAACAAAACCTAATCAGCACATTGAAAAAGGGAAAAAGGGAAGAAGCGGAACAGGGTATTGTCATCCATGGAAGAATAACAACAACCTTCAAATTTCTTCGTTTCCGCTTCACTTCTCGCGTGGCTCGTTTCATGTTTCTCGTTAAAATCGATTTCTTGCAACAATATGCTTTGTATTGTTCACTCTCTCCGATTCAGGTTCATATCTCTTAGTTTGGTTTCGCTCAATCTCTTATCTTCATCTATTTCCTCTTGCCTCTTTCCATATCTTTGGGTTATTTGAGTGGGAGATTTGAAAATGGGTTTGCAGTTCTGGCTGTGATTTGAGGTTAGGGTTGAAGTTTCATGAGGGAAGGGATGGTTCAGTTGAGGGGTTAAGGCGGTATTTGAAGGTGTTATTGGGAATGAATAGAGGTTTGTTGTTATTTATGATTTGATGGAGGTTTGAGCAGAGTTTGTGTGTTTGAAGGTGAAGATGAAGAAGATGGTTTTGGAATGATTAAAGGAACATTGCGTTCTTCGTTACAGATTTGATGAAGGTCCCTTTAGTATGGACGTCGTTTTATGATTTTGGATTTTTTTTCTCCCCCTTTTTCTACAGGGCTTTTTATTGTTCTTATAGGGTGATTGGGGAATGAATTGAGGATATTGGGTGATCGTGTATTTTGCATTTTGGATTAACAGACTCGTCGCGTGAATTATGGTTGAGGTATTGTTATAGGTGGGGTCAGTGCAGGTTTTGTCGTATGTGTTATTTTTCGCGTGGGTTTATCACAACAACTCTCTTCGGTTTAATGTTATTTTGTTGTACATGAACGTCATGTTGAGGTTTATGGATCAAGTGGTGGCTTGCAAAAATTCAAAGGTTATTCTTGGAGGAGAGCTCAAAACCAAGAGAACAGGATTATCGTGTGAATGGTGGGAGGACAAACACCCAGTTCACGGGCCCGTCTATTATTCTTTTTTTTTTAATTCATGTAATGGACCTTTTTGTGTCAAGACTTCTATTTTGTGGATTTTTTTGTGCAATGGGCTTTAGTTATTTTGTAAAAAATTAATTCATGGGTCTTGCATTGTTCTTAAGATTTGTTTTTGTAATAATAATGTATTGGACATCTATTATGTAACATGAACTTGAAATCCCATTTTTGTCCTCTCTTGCAATTTGATTCTTCTTGTAATGAACTTGGATTTCACTATATATACCCTCCATGTTAGCTCTTGAATGGTATGCTTGAGAGCTTGATTTTTTAATTTGAATAATCACGCTTGAATTAGTTCCAAAGAAAGAAAGTTATCAAATCCTGAATGGAATCCATCAATTTTCAACAATCCTTGAGTTAGCCCTGAGAAACTGAACATGAAGCAACATCGATCTTTAGATTCATTAGAACCTTGAAACCAATGAAATCCCTGATGCACCAATTCCTGAATTTAATCAATTGAGCAATGATAAACCAAAGTTCACTATGATCCCAATACTCAGAAAACTGTCTCGAAATCAAAGACTTGACACATGAACTGCATTGCCCACAAATTTAACTAGGAAATGAATTGAATCCTGATAATCTTCACCCATGAAACATTTTTAACTTAACATAGCTTGACAACAAACCCTAGTTAGATCCTTACACACAAATCACTTGAATTGTGTGCACCTTAGCCATAATCATGAAACAAACTCTTATTTGACCAAGATTATGTCGGACCAGATGAACCTCAAGCATCACTGCATGCACTCTTGACTTGGAAAACCTCCAACATCCACCACTCAAATTATGCCTGCCCTGACCTTGAAAACTGAATTTAAGCAAAAACAACACATTTTTTTGATTTTCTGAATAATGATTAGTGGACGTATGTACAGACGAAAGTAATACAAGTAGGACAAATTTGAGATATGACACTAACCTTAGGACCATTTTATATGATAACATTAGGGTTTCAGTTTCCCTTAGTTGTTTTCTTTTCAACCCTTTGAGTCCTCTTTCTTCTCATCTCAAAATAATTTCGATACACTTAATATAGATGATGAGTGAGGGGTTTCCCCTTACTTGTCTAGAGTGTTTAGTTCATATCCCATTTGGGGGCGATATGCGACACATTCGTTCTTATATCACAGTCTTTAGTGCAACGTGAATCTCAAATCAAATCAATTTAGTTCTCTAAAACTCACAAACAAAATTCAAACCTTTTTACCCTTCGGGATTGTCTTTCAAACTCATTTTCAGAAAAGAATACGTTACTTTTTCCGTTCTACCGCAAACAGACATCAACCCTAACTGCTGGAATGGGAACTCAGCGTCACTCATAAAAAACAATTAACCAATTTGTGGTTTAGTTTGCTGAACTATGTTTGCTCTGATTTCTCATACCGAATAAGAATATGTAGGCACAAGACGACGATGTCTTGGCGAGCAACCTTCCCCCCATCACCCGTAGTTTCCCGAACTATGTTGACTCTGACTTTCCCATTACACGAGGGAATATGTAGGCATATGGCGGCGATGTCCTACCGAGTCTCTTTTTTCCTTTTCTTTTCCCGTTTCCGCTTCTGTTTAGCAGTAATTTTTAGATAACTCACCATTTGATTAGGCAACAAGCATGGATCCCGTTGAGTACAATGGACGTGAGAGGGTGCTAATACCTTTCCCTTTTATAACCGACTCCCGAACCCAAGATTTGGTTGCGATGACCTTGTCTTCTCCTTCCTTTTAGGTTTTCTTTGATCATTTCCTTTCCCTCCTTTGGGATAAATAATGTTCGGTGGCGACTCTTCTGTTTGTTTTTGCCGGTTATTTTTTTGCAGTTGCAGCAACATCACTGCTACCCAATACACAAAAATGTCATGTGATCTGACAAAACCTTTTGTGATAATACTTGTGTGTACAATTACCCTTTTTCCCTTATGTTTATATTGAACACAAGGCATATAATGTGCCATTCTTGTCTAGTTCAATATTGGGCCCTTAGACATTTATCCTGTTATGCAGGATGGGCAAATTCCATCTAGGTCACTCATATCCCTCAACATGATTTGTGAAGTACCCATTAATTGTCTTTATGGTCATCTAGTTATGAACAATGTTATATCAGCAATAAAGTACTCAACTCTACATCTAGACTCCATAGTGGTTTCAGGTCAAAGGGTGGTACGCACCACTGTAACCATGAGAGTAACGTATGACATTTTGCATAGTGGGTCAATCAAATATAAATATTAATCCTAATGTTCATACCTATGTTAAGACTGATAACTCCTTATCAATGATGCATGAGATGTGATCATTAGTCTTCCTACAGAATAGTCTTAATGCTTTAAGGTTATGCCACGTCACATTAAAGCTCGACTACATATACTTTAAGAATAATGTTCTTATGCTTAATAAGATCTCATAATTAAATCACACTTAATATTTCATTAAATGGACTAGCTATTCTTGGGATTTTTTTTATTCTAGAAAAAAAACATAATAAAGAAATGCCTTTTATTAATAATGAATAATTCGATATAGTTACTAAAAGTATTGGCCTCAAGGGCTTACACCAACAATCACATCCAATGGTTTCTGATGAGATTGAATTACTTTGTCCTCCATTTTCAACAGTCTGGCTAACTCTTTAGGAAGCTCACAATCCTCCTCATCACCTTTTTCCGCTTGGTTAATCGAGAATTTGAAGTTGTAAGGGATTATAGCATTGTCGTTTTCAATAAGTTCATTTATTAATCTGCATGAGGAAAAAATTTCTTTTATTATTTGCTTTTAGAATGAAGTGCTAGGAATGAAAGTTTTTATGAAAGAATATTACCATTTTTGAAAAAACTCGAGATGAAATAAAATGGATCTTAATTGAAAAGAATATGCAATTTATTGTTAAAATAAGTCATTAAAACAAAAGGGGCCCTAGAAAGCTTATCTGTTTGCCTTGGGCAGAGCAAAGGAATTATTATCAATTAGAAAATGATAAATTACTTTGAAATAGAAATCATCTCAGGCATCTCGACAAACTTCCACTTGTTGATAATGGCATCCCATAAGTAGTGACTCACCAAGTTAGGTATCTCCTCATCATCTTCTTCGATTGCAGCCTCAATACATTTGAGTGACATGAGGTGGCTGATAAGCATGTCATATTCGCCTTCAAAAATTATTCGTGCCCCTACATCATGGATCCAAGGTTGTCCTAGAAGACAACTATAAGATGGGTTAATGTCCATCACTTGGAAGGTTGTCATAAACGTATGTTGTATAACCATTATTGGTAGATCTACTTCTCCGATCAATGTTTTCTTAGAACTGTCAAAAGCTTTGAGGATTATTGTACTGGTCTTCATGAAAGTCCTCCCAACATTTAGTTTCATGAAAGTGTTATTGGGCGCAACTTTCAGAGATGATCCTGTATCAATTAGGACTCTCGAGAGGATATTGTCTTGGAATTGATTAATATGTGTAGGGCTTTATTATGGGCTTTCCCTTTTAGAGGTAATTCATCACTACTGAACCCTAAGCAACTGCTAGTGGTAATCTTAATGACTACTACATCAAATTGATCCACTATAATGTCCTTGGTGACATGTGCCTCATTCAGAATTTTTAATAAAGCTCCTCAGTGGGCCTCATAACTTAGTAGTAAAGACAACATAGATACCTTAGAAGGTATCTGGCTTAACTGATCCACCACCTTATAGTCACTCTTTTTGTGAGATATTGGATCGAACTCTAGTTAGCATGTCGTCGTAGTTTGCTCACATGTTATTGTCGAAGACCTATATGCTGTAGTCGAATTGTGTTCTAGTATGTAGTTGTCGAATTGGGCCTTGTGTTAAGGATCCAATTATTTAAGTTAGCTTGTACCCAAAGTTAGCTTGTAATGGGTAATTGTTGAAAATCCCATTAGTTTAGTATGTTAGGTTTTATTATAAATAGCATACTAGTCTCTCATCTTAGGTGCGATGTGACAAAACCTAATTAGAGCGAGAGGCTTATTTGTTATTCTTGAATACTTGTAATCTGTTTTATAGAGAAAGTAAAGAATATCAGTTATAACCAATCCTTGTTGTTCTCCTTGTTTTTCCTTAACCCTAACCCTTGTGTGTTTCTTGATCATAAAGAAACCGAGTATATTTTGTTTCAAGGCATCCTAATTCACAACAAATTGGTGCGGTGAGCATGGAGAAGATGCCTTCAACAAAATATGAGATTGAAAAGTTCACCAAAGTGAACGACTTTGGTTTGTGGCGCTTGAAGATGAAAGCCCTACTGGTTCAGTGATAACGCGAAATCATATCGTTTATTTGGCTTGATTTACATGCATTTATTTGTGACTTTTATTAATTTATCTTGATTTATGTTCTATTATATGATTAATTTACTTCGTTTTGCAGATTGGGGAGAATTTGGACTAAAGAAAGAAAAGGAGAAGAAACAGATGAAAAACGGATGAAAAATAGATGAAAAACAGCAGATACGGATTCTGCTGCTGTGACGACCGTCACAGGTCCATGATAAATAAACGCAGAATCAGAATTCACGATAAATCTCAACTTAAATCCTTCCTACACTTTCTCCATTCACTGCCCACTACTGGAAGTTACTACACTTTCTCCACTCACTGCCCACTACTGGAAGTTACTACCACTTTCTCCATATCTCACGCATGATCTCAGGAAGTTGAGATAAGAAACATCTCCTATAAATAGACAAGAGACTCACAGAGAAAGGGGTGGATTCTTCATCCCGAAGTTCTGCCAAAGTTCCATCAAAGTTATTTATCGTTACTTTTATTTTCCTTTCCATTTTCCTTCAGTTCAGAATATTGTATTTTCTTCCTGTACCTTTTATTTCTCGCCAAAGTAGAATCCTGCCGACATTGTGGGGGACTACCCAAGGATTTGAGATCAGTACAATTTACATGTTTTTATTAATTGAATTACTACTTTATTTCTGTTATGATGCACACTTTATTATTCCGTTGTTTATGTCTATTTCCGTTCGCATTAATTATCATGTCTGGCTAAGTTAGTTTTATCGGTATGTAACTGAATTAGTAGGATAGGATTCGATAGTAACCGGCATCTTCCCTTTTTACAAACAACCTTTCTGGCCGTAGTGTTTAAATTTATTTACTGAATAAACTTCGCCACGAAAGCGAGAACTTATTTAAAAGTAGTTTTGCCACGAAAGTGGGAAATTAATTAAGGTACGAACCAACAAGCGAAAGCTGCGGCAAGACCAGATAGTAAACACTAGGCATTTGTTTTAATAACAGCGAAAGCACTTTAAAATGGATTAGAACCTAGAGATTTCCAAAAAGTAGTTTTAACCCCGAATGGGACAGCGAAAGCGTACATTCGGCTCTTAGAATTATGACTAGCGTCAACAACCATCGTGAGACGAAAGTCTTCAGGTCACTATTTTCTTCTGAACAATGTTTGCAAAGAGTAAGAAGCATCGGTGACCTGTCGAATCCCAAATAACTAAGTCTTTGCATACCGATATCCTTTACCGCATTTCTTTAAACCAATTTTCTTTATTTCTTTTGCATTTAATTTCATTCGCATTCAATTTTCCTAATTCCAATAGCCTTAGCTTTACGCCGTAATAATAGATAACGGTAGATTGACATTGGTCTCTGTGGGTTCGACATTCTTTTATATTACTTCGATATTTCCGTGCACTTGCGGAGCGATCAAGTTTTTGGCGCCGTTGCCGGGGACCAACAGTCAATATTGTGATTCCGTTGTTGCATAGTATAGACTAAGGCACTCTTATCTAAATCATTATGTATAACCCATATTTCCCTTATAATTACCACCCTCCATATTATAACTACCACCCCCAATATTTCGAGGAAACACAAATTCCGCTTAAATCCGACCTCGAAATATTATTAGAAGATTTCAATACTACGCACTCTCACCCAAATTCCCTCTATGATGACGACTCCCAATGTTTTGAGGAAACGCAAGATTTTGATACATCCAACCTCGAACTACTACTAGAAGAATTCAATGAGACGTCTACTCACTCTAGGATAGAATCTATGATGGAGCGCTTTGTGGAAACACAAACTCTCCAAAACGAAGATTTTAAAAAACAACATCTCCAAATTAATGAAGACCTTAGGTAGATGAACGTTATTGTCGATTCCCTCGCAACTCACAGCGAGACTTTGGAGACTCAAACCTCCCTGCTTAGACAAACACCTCTAAGACCCTTCCCAGAAGGACAGGTGAATGTTGTAACAACCGTTAATGAAGAACAAATAGAAGATCCTAGGGAGATTGATGATGAGCCTGAGGAGAGTTTTGGTAAGAAAAGCATACATATTGAGAAAAATCCACCGGCACCAACCGAAAGGGAGGTTGTCGAAGAGGTAGCGAAGGAAGCACGTATCATTGCTCCTCCTCCCTATACCCCACCTATTTCTTTCCCACAAAGGTTTGCAGAAGTTAAGGTAGACTCCCAATCCAAAACATATGTGGAGGTATTGAAAAATATACACACCAATGCACCTTTGTCTAAGGTCCCTCATAGGAAAAGAAAATTCGAGGACCGTGAAACTAAGGTCATTATTACTGTTAAAAGGGTACGATTAACTTTTGAGGTGGTGGATGAAATAACTATGCCCAAATTTGAAAAGCCGATACGCAGGATAGATCCAGAACCACCACCACGCGTTCAAAACAAGGAACCACCCTACAAAAGAAAGAAACGAAAAGGTGAGGGATATGAGAGATGGCTTGATAAGTGGCCATGGAAACCGAAGACTATTCAAAGTTCGATCGAGGAACCATTCTCGAAAGAACCGCCATGAGTACTTGCACTCCTTAGCCGTCGAGCTATCGACGCTAAACAAAGCGCTGTGTGGGAGGCAACCCACAAGGTCTTTATTTTAATTTGTTTGTTTAAATTTGCAGAAAATAAAGAAATGTATCGCTTGTCACGCTTTAGCTATTTCTAGGCGAAAAATCTCTAGATGACGATCTGAGAAGATGAGCTATACCCACGGACATTCCTACGAGTGTCGCTGCTGGTGGGGACACTGATGATGAGTACTTCCTCTGGAGGCGAGCAACATGATGAGCTGGTTCGAGAATTACACAAACAAAGTATCTCAAAATGCCCGCCACCGAAGTAGAAGTGATCAACAAAGACAAGGATAGCAAGAGCAGTAGCATTCATACAGGTTCTATCTTTCCTTTTCCACCTTTTACTGAAACATTGAGGACAATGTTTGGTTTAAGTGTGGGGGAGGAACTCTATCGCTTTCATTTTATTGCCTTTTAGTTTGATTTATTGTTTTTATCTATTTTTAATGCTATGTCAAAATCTTTGCATGTGCTGTCGAGTCTTTATGAGTGGTTTTCGCCTGTTATTCAAACTTCCCCAAAATTTCAAAATTTCAAAATTTTAACCTCCGACAAAAACTTTTTGATTCATGACATGGTACTCTGAAAGTATATAGGTTGTTTAGGCTATGTTAGAAAAACTTGGGAAAGTTTGGATAAAATTGATATCGTCTTGACAACCTTAACCCCCTAAATATGCAAAATAAATTTGAGTACCCATTATGCCGAGACCTTAAAACTCCAGGTTCTTGTAGTAATCCCTAAGTAGTTTATTTAAGCAGTCAGCACCATCCTAAACACACTAAGTAAGAAACCGATGCAAATAAGTGTATGATCTCTAGGTTAAAATGAGAAACTAAGAAAGAAAAGAAAAAAAAATTATGAAGAAAAAGACATGTTCCTTCTAAGTTAGGTGCTCCTCGCCCGAGCACTTAGCCTAACGGTACAAACTCTTTAAGTCCAATTGATGCTTAAGCATATTTGAAGAAAAAAATGAAATAATAATGAGATCATAGTCACTAACAGGTCTACTTGCCATGAATGTGTATGGATAACGGGCTTAATGTGATTGCACTATAATGAAATGGGATGAAAGAGAGCATGAGTTATAGGTTGAGTTATAATGGCATGATTCCGATTGGTTTGCATAAGTAGGGAGTTTTTGAAATTGTGTCGTTATGATATCCTTGGTATTAATATTTAGTACCTATCGATCTAACATTAGCCTAGCAGCCACGTATGATTAGAGTTTCGTCGAGACTTTGTTTCGAACTATGCTTATTTCTTTTTACTGTTTTGGTCGATTGCTTGAGGACAAGCAATGGTTTAAGTGTGGGGATGTTTGATAACGCGAAATCATATCGTTTATTTGGCTTGATTTACATGCATTTATTTGTGACTTTTATTAATTTATCTTGATTTATGTTCTATTATATGATTAATTTACTTTGTTTTTCAGATTGGGGAGAATTTGGACTAAAGAAAGAAAAGGAGAAGAAACAGATGAAAAACGGATGAAAAATAGATGAAAAACAGCAGATACGGATTCTGCTGCTGTGACGACCGTCACAGGTCCATGACGACCGTCATGCGTGTGTCGACCGTCACATTTCATGACGACCGTCACGCAGACAAAAAACGCAGAATCAGAATTCACGATCAATCTCAACTTAAATCCTTCCTACACTTTCTCCACTCACTGCCCACTACTGGAAGTTACTACACTTTCTCCACTCACTGCCCACTACTGGAAGTTACTACCAATTTCTCCATATCTCACGCATGATCTCAGGAAGTTGAGATAAGAAACATCTCCTATAAATAGACAAGAGACTCACAGAGAAAGGGGTGGATTCTTCATCCCGAAGTTCTGCCAAAGTTCCATCAAAGTTATTTATCGTTACTTTTATTTTCCTTTCCATTTTCCTTCAGTTCATAATATTGTATTTTCTTCCTGTACCTTTTATTTCTCGCCAAACTAGAATCCTGCCGACATTGTGGGGGACTACCCAAGGATTTGAGATCAGTACAATTTACAGGTTTTTATTAATTGAATTACTACTTTATTTCTGTTATGATGCACACTTTATTATTCCGTTGTTTATGTCTATTTCCGTTCGCATTAATTATCATGTCTGGCTAAGTTAGTTTTATCGGTATGTAACTGAATTAGTAGGATAGGATTCGATAGTAAGTACTAGGGCTGGAAATGAGTCGAGTCGAGTCGAACTCACCTCAGCTCGGCTCGACTCGTTAAGAATTGTTCGAATTCGAGTTCGAGTTCGAGTTTGACACGAACTTTTTTTTAAGCTCAAACTCGACTCGTTATAAGTTCACGAACAGTTCGGTTCGACTCATTAGGTTCATCTCATTAGGTTCAGCTCACATGGTTCACGAACTTAAAAACTATTTTTTTAAATATATATATTTTTTAGTATATTTGACATTTTAAATAAATATATATATTTTAAATAAAATATTAAAATAAAATAAAAGTTATCATATTGAAATTTAACTTTATCTTCGAAATCTACTAATTCAAAACCTACACAACTTTCAAGAGATACATTTGAGAGTCTAATTCAAAAACTACTAAATTGAAGATTAAATTTGTCTAAGATTTGAAGTAAATATTTAAACCTAATCTTAAAGACAGTATAATTCTTTTCATATGTAATCGAGTTGACTCATGAACCTAACGAGTCGAACTATGTATAGTTCAAGTTCAGCTCATTTAGTTAACGAACTTAATTTTTCGCTCATACTCAACTCATTTGGTTCATGAACCTAGTTCAACGATTTAATTGTCGAGTCGAATTCCGAACTATCTTCGAGTTGGTTTGGTTCATTGCCAGCCCTAATAGTAACCGACATCTTCCCTTTTTACAAACAACCTTTCTGGCCGTAGTGTTTAAATTTATTTACTGAATAAACTTCGTCGCGAAAGCGAGAACTTATTTAAAAGTAGTTTTGCCACGAAAGTGGGAAATTAATTAAGGTACGAACCAACAAGCGAAAGCTGCGGCAAGACCAGATAGTAAACACTAGGCATTTGTTTTAATAACAGCGAAAGCACTTTAAAATGGATTAGAACCTAGAGATTTCCAAAAAGTAGTTTTAACCCCGAATGGGACAGCGAAAGCGTACATTCGGCCCTTAGAATTATGACTAGCGTCAACAACCATCGTGAGACGAAAGTCTTCAGGTCACTATTTTCTTCTGAACAATGTTTGCAAAGAGTAAGAAGCATCGGTGACCTGTCGAATCCCAGATAACTAAGTCTTTGCATACCGATATCCTTTACCGCATTTCTTTAAACCAATTTTCTTTATTTCTTTTGCATTTAATTTCATTCGCATTCAATTTTCCTAATTCCAATAGCCTTAGCTTTACGCTGTAATAATAGATAACGGTAGATTGACATTGGTCTCTGTGGGTTCGACAATCTTTTATATTACTTCGATATTTCCGTGCACTTGCGGAGCGATCATTCAGCAAGGTTGCTTAGAAGCGTTGAAGGGAGAGGCAGTCATGGACGTTGCATTAGCAGAAAAAGAAAAGACAGCCATGATAGAGAAAGCCCATTGTGCAATATTTTTTTAGCCTTGGTGATAAGGTTCTTTAAAAGGTATCAAAGGAGACTACGACATCGGGGTTATGGTTGAAAATTGAAAGTTTATACATGACCAAATCTTTGGTGAATCGACTCTACCTAAAGCAAGCTTTGTATTCATTCAAGATAAGTAAAGAAAAAGTGTTGGCTGAGCAGTTGGATATGTTCAACAAGCTAATTCTTGATCTTGAAAATATTGATGTGAAGATCGATGATGAAGATCAAACACTGTTTCTATTGTGTGCTTTACCCAGAACACGTGCTTAATTTAAAGAAACTCTCCTATATGGAGGGAGTCCCTGAGCTTTGAAGAAGTTCAACCAACCTTGTATTTTAAGGACTTGAACAAACGAAAGGAGCATAAACCTTCGACGATTAGTGAAGGTTTGACCGTTAAGCGAAAATTCTTGCAAAAGGATGGTAAGTTTGACAAGAAGAAAGGTAAAAGTCAGTAGAAATCTTATAGTGGCGAGGCATCTGGTATTCGATGCTATCACTGTAAGAATGAGGGTCACACAAGAAAAGTGTGCCACGAACACATGAAAGATCATAGTGGTAAAGATAATGGAAACGTTGCCATTGTTCAAGATAAATTTGAATCATATGATGCTCTTGTGGTTTCAAGCGGCGATTCAAGAAAGGAGTGGATTATGGATTCAGGTTGCACTTGGCACATGACTCCAAATAGAGAATTGTTTAAGGAGCTATTTGATCAAGATGGTGGATTAGTGCTGCTGGGAAACAACAAATCTTGCAAAATTGCAGGTATTGGATCTGTGAGATTCAAGCTCCATGATGAGTTAATAAGGTTAGCGACTGAAGTCGTGTATGTACTTAATTTGAAGAGAAATTTGATTTCTCTTGGTGAATTCGACAGGAAGGAATATGTTTTTCAAGGAGGTAAAAGTATCCCAAGAGTCATGAAGGGGTCGAAGGAAGTCTTGAGAGGCGTGAAGAAGCAAGGCTTGTATACCTTTAAGGCTAAAGTTGTAAGTGGTTCGACAAATGTTGCATCCATGAAACCATTGTCAAAAACAGAAAATTGACACATTAGATTGGGCCATGTCAGTGAAAGGGGTCTGGTCGAATTAGGGAAACAAAATCTGCTTGGAGGAGACAAAGTCGAAAAGCTGAAATTTTGTGAACCATGTGTACTTGGAAAATCTTGCAGAGTGAAGTTCAACAAAGAAAAACAAAGAACTCCTAGATTCCTTGATTACATTCATGCTGATCTTTTGGGGCCTGCAAGGTGTCCATCACATTCAGGAGGAAGGTATTTTCTATCCATAGTTGATGATTATTCCAAAAAGTTATGGGTATTCATCCAGAAGGGTGAAACTTTTGAGAATTTCAAAGGTTGGAAGACTCTGGTTGAAAATCAGACTGGCAGAAAGGTCAAGAGGTTGAGAATCAACAATGGCCTTAAATTTTGCAATAAGGCGTTCGACAGTTTTTGTGTTGCCTCAGGTATTGCAAGGCACAAAACTACTGCAGGGACTCCACAACAAAATGGTTTAGCAGAAAGTTTTAATCAAACTATTTTGGAAAGAGTTAGATGCATGTTGACTAGTGCTCGGTTAAAGAAGGTGTTTTGGGTTGAGGCTGTTTCGACAGCAACATATGTGATAAACATATGTCATTCGTCTGTATTAGATATGAAGACACATGAAGAAGTTTGGTTGGGACATCCACCTAGTCTCGAAAAACTGAGAGTATTTGGCTGTGTGGCCTATGCTCACATTAGGCAAGACAAGCTCAAACCTAGAGCCCTGAAATGCATGTTCATGGGATACTCTAAAGGAGTCAAAGCTTATAGGCTATGGTGCCTAGAGCCAAGTCACAGGAGGTGTATCACCAGTCGAGATGTAGTTTTCAATGAAGCAGATATGACTTTCAAGAAAACTGATGATGCTGACGAAGAGCTGGAACACAGAGAGATTCCTGTTGAGGTGGAACATGTTGATGTTGAATTGCATACCCCAGATGAAGTCGAAGAAGAAGAAGAAGTTGTTTCCAAAGATGGGGAGAATGATAATGAATACCTGCTAGCAATAGACAGGTCGAAGAGAGTCATCAAGCCACCTTAGAGACTTGGGTATGCAGATCTTATAGTTTATGCCTTAATCTCTGCAAGTGGGGTTCTCGATGAAGAACCTAGAGACTATAAGGAAGTTATAAGGAGTCAAAAGAAGACTAAATGACTGAAGGCCATGAATGATGAGATGAAATATCTTTATGATAACAACACCTGCAAACTGATCAAGAAACCTACTGGAGCCAGGTTAGTCAGCTGTAAATGGATTTTCAAAGTTAAGGAAGGAATTGAAGGAGTGATGTCGATAAGATACAAGGAAAGATTGGTCGTTGTGGAGTTCAATCATAAAGAAGGCGTCGACTTCAATGATGTGTTCTTTTCTATTATGAAGCACATATCCATTCGAATGTTACTTGCCACGGTGGCACAGTTTGACCTCGAACTAGAACAGATGGATGTGAAGATTGCGTTCTTGTATGATGGTCTAGATGAAACAATCTTGATGAGACAACTTGAAGGATATTCCGAAAAGGGGAAGAAAGATTATGTGTGCAAGATGAAGAGATCCTTATATGGACTAAAACAATCTCTTCTATAGTGGAATAAGAGATTCGACAAGTTCATGGCACGCATAAGTTTCATTAGAAGTCAGTTCGACCACTGTGTTTACTTCAGATTTTGACCTGGTAATTCATTTGTTTTTTTGTTGCTTTATGTGGATGATATTCTAATAGCAAGCAACATTATCAAAGATGTAATGACAATGAAGGCTGAACTCAATAAGGAGTTCGGAATGAAGGATTTGGGAGTTGTGTCCAGGATTCTTGGGATTGACATCCAAAGAGATAGAAAGCAGTCGAAATTATGCTTATCTCAAGAGGCATACCTACGGAAGATTCTCGAAAAGTATGGTATGTCGAATTCAAAGTCTGTTGTGACTTCGAAAAACTCTCAATTCAAGCTAAGTATAGATCAGTGTCCCTGTAACACCCCAAATTTAATTGGAATATTTATTTAATTGATTTAAATAAGAATATTCGCATTTCGGTGATTTCGGTGGTTTTGTGAAATATTGGAAATTAATGGAATTTGGGTTATTTATTTCGAATAATAGTATATAATATGAATATATTAATATTATTATTAATTAAAATAAATACAAGTTGACTAAGGGCAAATTGGATATTTAGGAGGAGTTAGTGAGGGTAAGTTGGGAAAAGCCCAATTGTGAGGCTCAAGACTAGGTTTAACAAAAAGGAAATTGTGAAGAGATTATGATTCATTTGTTAGACCGTTAAAAGAATTGAGGCCAGAGCTCTGAGGAGGAAGATTGGAGGCAAGAGCTTCGAAAGGTTCCCTGAAATATTTGAGAAGACCTTGATCGACAATTAAGGTATGAGGAGTATTACCTTCATGATTTTCCATGTGTAACTTTCAATGTATTTTAGATTGATTTAAGGTTTAAGGGTTTTAAGGGTGGATATGAGAATTAGTGATCTTTGGCCTTCGTGGCCTAAATCTATTATTGTGAGTCTAACCGTGGAATTCATTGGGGGAAAAGGGAAAGTTAGGCCTTTGTGGCCAAAACCATGATTTGTTATTTGTCTAACCCTGAAGGGATAGGAATATTAATTAGTGAGTAACTCTGATGCCTGCAGGGTAATTGTAAGGAATTTGTGATTTAGGGTGTGAATATGATACGAGATTGGCCTAATGGGCCGCAGGTTTTGTGCCTTTATCGTCATAAGACCTTAAGGATGATTTAGGGATGTTTTTGGGGCATTGGGGAAGTGAATCGTGTAGACTTTTGGGTTGAATTAAGTTCTGGTGCATAGTAGAATTTGATGTCATCATACTGTTCGCCTAGAGAAGAATGCTTCGCACAACGAACAATGTTGTTCCCAGACTCGCCTAGCGAAGAATCCTTCGCACAATGAAGAAACTCGCCCCAGACTCGCCTAGCGAACATACCAGTGAATGTAGCAGAGTTTCACGAATGTTGATTGTGTGCAGCGATGCCTTGATGTTTGATTCTGTGATTTCTGTGATGAATTAGCATGAGTATAACTTGGAATTCCATGTGATTAATATGTGATAATATGATGATTACCATGAGTATAATTATGAATTCTATGTGATTAATATGTGATAATATGATGAATTAACATGAGTATGACTGTGAATTCTATGTGATGTTTATATGATGATGATGATGATGATGATGATTATTATTATGATGAGCTATGATGACATGATGTATGGTGGTGATTATTACGAGGAGCTATGCTGATATGATTTTGATGATGATGATTATGATGAATGATGATGCACCTATGATGTTATTATGAGGATGATTTGTGATGTGTGCATCATGCATTCATGTGCATCCAGACTTTGGTTCAGGACCTCAATTACTTTGGCTTCAATCCCATTGTGCGAATGTGAAGTGTTTTGATGTGCTTCGGTTCTCTAGTAGAATTGATCCTATTGATGGGGACCTATGGAGGGTTGATGGCCCAATATCCATCATGTTGTGATGATTAATACCACATGCATTGAGTCTTATTGCATTTGCATTTATGAGTGATTTGGAATAATTTATGATGTTGTGGCCTTGAAGGCCTATTGATGAATATGATGATGTTGAATATGACTATGACGCCATTTTATATGTTGATTTTCATATATTGATTATTATGAATCATTTTACTCACCCTGCCTGTTTGAATGTTACCTCCACGTGGATAACGTGCATATGACCAGGTTTAGCCGATGAGGACTTTTGAAGTTTTGAGTTATTGGCCTTTGGTCAACTTAGAGGGTGATGCACCCGCAAGTGCACGGAAATATCGAAGTAATATAAAAGATTTATCGAACCCACAGAGACCAATGTCAACCTATCGTTATCTATTGTCGCGGCGTAAAGCTAAGACTAATAGAATTAGGAAAGTTAAATGCGAATGAAATTAAATACAACAGAAATAAAGATTATTGGTTTAAGGAAGAGCAATAAAGGGATATCGACATGTAATGCTTTAGTTTTCGGGGATTCGACGGGTCGCCGGTGCTTTTTAGTCTTTGCAAACACTTTTCAGGAGAAAATACTCGTTTAAAGACCTTTGCCTCACGATGGTTGTTGACTCGGGTCATAATTCTAAGGCGGAATGTACGCTCCCGCAGTCCCATTCGGGGTTAAAACTACTTTTTGAAAACAAATAAATTCCAGATTTCTTTTAAAGCGCTTTCGCTGTGTTTAAAATCAATGCCTAGTTATTAGTATCCGGTTTGAACCCTAGCTTTCGTGTGTCGGCTTGTGCCTTAATGAATTTCCCACTTTCGTGGCAAAATTACTGTAAATAATTTCTCGCTTTCGCGACGAAGGTTTATTTAGACGATTTTGATTAAAAACTACGGCCAGAAAGGTGTTTGTAAAAGGGAAGGTGCACCGGGTATTATCGAATCCCATCCTACTAATTCGATTACATACCGATAAAACTAATTTAGTTAGACATGATAATTAATGCAAACGGAAATAAACATAAACAACAAAGTAATAAAATATGCATTATGACAGAAAATAAAGTAATAATTTAATTAATAAGAACCTGGAAAGTAGTACTGAAATTTATGAGTAGTCCTCCACAATGTCGGCAGGATTCTACTTTGGCGAAATAAAATTCCAGAAAGAAATTACAATGTTCTGAACTAAAGGAAAAAAGGGAAGAAAATAAAAGAAACAAGAAAAATAGCTTTAATAGAACTTTGGCAGCCCTTTGGGACGTAGAATCCACCCCCTGGTTCTGTGAATCTCTAGCCTATTTATAGGAGATATTTCATTTCTCAACTTCCAGAGATCATGTGTGAGTTATGGAGAAAGTGGGAGTAACTTCCAGTAGTGGGCAGTTAATGGAGAAAGTGCAGGAAGAAGTTAAGTTGAAGCGTGCTCGTGGCCACTTCTGATCTGAGCGAACTTCTGATATTTGGTTCATGACGGTCGTGACACTCTTGTGATGATCGTGTTGCATATGACGGTCGTGAGGATCTTGTGACGATTGTGAAGGATGTGACGATCGTGAGAAAGCTGTGACGAGCGTCACACGCACAAAAATCTGTTTCTCTGCTACTTTCAGTTTTTCTTCTCTATTTCTTTCTTTCTTCTTTATTTTCTTTCTTTAATCCAAATTCTCCACAATCTGCAAAACAAAGTGAATTAACTATATAATAGAACATAAATCAAGATAAATTAACAATAATCGCAAATAAATTCATGTAAATCAATTCGAATAAACGATATGATTTCGCGTTATCAAATACCCCCACACTTAAACCATTGCTTGTCCTCAAGCAATCAACCCTAACACGGTAAAAAGAAATAAGCATAATTTGAAATAAAGACACGATGAGACTCTAATCATACGTGGCTGCTAGGCTAATGTTAGATGGACAGGTACTAAATATCAATACCAAGGGTACCGTAATGACACAATTTCAAAAACTCCCTACTTATGCAGACCAACCTGAATCATGCCATTATAACTCAACCTATATCTCATGTTCTCTTTCACCCCATTTCATTCTAGTGCAATCACATTAAGCCCATTATCCATACACATTCATGGCAAGTAAACCTGTTAGTGACTATGATCTCATTGTTATTTCATTTTTCTCTGCTAATATGCTTAAGCATCAATTTAACTTAAAGAGTTTGTACCGTTGGGCTAAGTGATCGGGTGAGGAACACCTAACTTAGCAGGAACATGTATTTTTATTCATAATTTTTTCTTTCTTAATTTCTCATTTTAAACTAGAGATCATACACTTATTTACATCGGTTTCTTACTTAGTGTGTTTAGGATGGTGCTGACTGCTTAAATAAACTACTTAGGGATTACTAAAAAACTGGAGCTTTAAGGTCTCAGCATAATGGGTACTCAAATTGATTTTGCATATTTAGGGGGTTAAGGGTGTCAGGATGATATCGATTTTATCGAAACTTTCCTAAGTTTTTCTAACATAGCATGAACAGCCTATATACTCTCAGAGTACCATGTCGTGAATCAAAGCAAAAAATTGTTGGAGGTAGGTTGAAAATTTGAAATTTTGAAATTATGAGGAAAATTGAATAACAAGTGAAAACCACGCATAAAGACTCGACAGCACATGCAAAGACTGACATAACGTTAAAAAAAGGATAAAATTCCTAAAACAATAAATCAAACTAAAAAGCGATAAAATGAAAGTGGTAGAGTTCCTCCCCCATACTTAAACTAAACATTGTCCTCAATGTTTTAATAAAAGATGGAAAAAGGAAAGATAGAACCTGTATGAATGCTACTGCGTGCCAAATCCTCCATGATCCTGCTCTTGATGTCCATGTCTTCGTCGATCACTTCTACTTTGGCGGCGGGCATTTTGAGATACCTTTGTTTGTGTAATTCTTGAACTAGCTCATCATGTTGCTCGCTTCCAGAGGAAGTACTCATCATCAGTGTCCCCACCAGCAGCGAAACTCGTAGGAATGTCCATGGGCATAGCTCATCTTCTCAGATCGTCATCTAGAGAGTTTTCGCCTAGATATAGCTAAAGCTTAACGAGCGATACATTTCTTTATTTTCTGCAAATTTAAACAAACGAATTAAAATAAAGACCTTGTGGGTTACCTCCCACACAGCGCTTTGTTTAACGTCGATAGCTCAACGGCTAAGGAGTGCAAGTACTCGTGGTGGTTCTTTCAAGAATGGTTCCTCGATCGAACTTTGAATAGTCTTCGGTTTCCATGGCCACTTATCAAGCCATCTCTCATATCCCTCACCTTTTCTTTTCTTTCTTCTGTAGGGTGGTTCAATGTTTTGAACTTGTGGTGGTGGTTCTGGATCTATCTTGCGTATCAGTTTTTCAAATTTGGGGCTTAGTTATTTCATCCACCACCTCAAAATTTAATCTTACCCTTTTAACAGTAATGATGACCCTAGTTTCATGGTCCTCGAATTTTCTTTTGTTATGAAGGATCTTAGATAAAGGTGCATTGGTGTGGATATTTTCCAATACCTCCACATGTGTTTTGGATTGGGTGTCTTCCTTAGCTTCCACAATCAATTGTGAGAAAGAATTAGGTGGGGTATAGGGAAGAGGAGCAACAATAGGTGCTTTCTTCTCTACCTCTTTGACAACCTCCCTTTTGGGTGGTGTCGGTGGATTTTTCTCAAATTGTATGCTTTTCTCACCAAAACTCTTCTCAGACTCATGATTTCTCTCCCTAGGATTTTCTAATCGTTCTTCATTAATGGTTGTTACAACATTCACATTTCCTTCTGGGAAGGGTCCTAAAGGTGTTAGTGTAAGCAGGGAGGTTTGAATCTCCAAAGTCTCGCTGTGAGCTGCGAAGGAATCGACCATATTGCTCATCTGCTTGAGAATTTCATTAATTTGGAGATGTTGTTTTCTAAAATCTTTGTTTTGGAGGATTTGTGTCTCCACAAAGCACTCTATCATAGATTCTATCTTGGAGTGAGTAAGCGTCACATTGAATTCTTCTAGTAATAGTTCGAGGTTGGATGTATCAAAATCTTACGGTTCCTCACAATATTGAGAGTGGTTATTGTAGAGGGAATTTGGGTGAGAATGCGTCGTATTGAAATCTTCTAATAATATTTCAAGGTCAGATTTAGGCGGATCTTGTGGTTCCTCAAAATATTGGGGGTGGAAGTTATAATATTAGGGGTGGTAGTTATAAGGGAAATATGGGTTATACATAGTGATTTAGATAAGAGTGCCTTAGTCTATACTATGCAACAACGGAATCACAATATTGACTGTTGGTCCCCGGCAACAGCGCTAAAAAATTGATGCGTCTGCAAGTGCACGGAAATATCGAAGTAATATAAAAGATTTGTCGAACCCACAGAGACCAATGTCAACCTACCATTATCTATTGTCGTGGGGTAAATCTAAGGCTAATGGAATTAGGAAAGTTAAATGCGAATGAAATTAAATACAACGGAAATAAAGATTATTGGTTTAAGGAAGAGCGGTAAAGGGATATCGGTATGCAATGCTTTAGTTTTCGGGGATTCGATAGGTCGTCGGTGCTTTTTAGTCTTTGCAAACACTTTTCAGGAGAAAATACTCGTTTAAAGACCTTTTCCTCACGATGGTTGTTGACTCGGGTCATAATTCTAAGGCAGAATGTACGCTATCGCAGTCCTATTTGGGGTTAAAAGTAATTTTTGAAAACAAATAAATTTTGATTTCTTTTAAATCGCTTTCGCTATGTTTAAAATCAATGCCTAGTTCTTACTATCCGATTTGAACCCCAGCTTTCGCGTGCCGGATCGTGCCTTAATGAATTTCCCACTTTCATGGCAAAACTACTGTAAATAATTTCTCGCTTTCACGACGAAGGTTTATTTAGACGATTTTGATTAAAAACTACATCCAGAAAGGTGTTTGTAAACGAGAAGGTGCACCGGGTATTATCGAATCCCATCCTACTAATTCAATTACATACCGATAAAACTAATTTAGCTAGACATGATGATTAATGCAAATGGAAATAAACATAAACAACAAAGTAATAAAATATGCATTATGACAGAAAATAAAGTAATAATTCAATTAATAAGAACCTGGAAAGTAGTACTGAAATTTAAGAGTAGTCTTCCACAATGTCGGCAGGATTCTACTTTGGCGAAATAAAATTGCAGAAAGAAATTACAATGTTCTGAACTAAAGGAAAAAAAGGGAAGAAAATAAAAGAAACAAGAAAAATAGCTTTAATAGAACTTTGGCAGCCCTTCGGAACGTAGAATCCACCCCCTGGTTCTGTGAATCTCTGGCCTATTTATAGGAGATATTTCATTTCTCAACTTCCAGAGATCATGCATGAGTGATGGAGAAAGTGGGAGTAACTTCCAGTAGTGGGCAATTAGTGGAGAAAGTGCAGGAAGAAATTAAGTTGAAGCGTGCTCGTGGCCACTTCTAATCTGAACGAACTTCTGATATTTGGTTCATGACGGTTGTGACACTCTTGTGACGACCGTGTTGCACGTGACGGTCGTGAGGATCTTGTGACAATTGTGAGGAAGCTGTGATGAGCGTCACACGCACAAAAATCTGTTTCTCTGCTACTTTCAGTTTTTCTTCTCTATTTCTTTCTTTCTTCTTTCTTTTCTTTCTTTAATCCAAATTCTCCATAATCTGCAAAATAAAGTGAATTAATCGTATAATAGAACATAAATCACGATAAATTAACAATAATTGCAAATAAATTCATGTAAATCAAGTCGAATAAACGATATGATTTCGCGTTATCAGAGGGTCTTACTCTGATAGTGTAACATTGGGTTGGGGTCTTTGAGTCGAGCTATGTTTTATTGAGTTATTTTGATTACCTTTCCGTATAAGGAAAACTTTGGAATATGCCTTGTGAGTTCCGCTGCCTTTGAGAAAATTTTGATATCTTTTGGGAAAACCCATTATACACGGAGCATTGGCTTATTTTGAGCTTTGAGAAATGTACGCCCTTTGAGGTGATTTATTGTTGATTTTAACATTTTACTATGATGACTTTGAATAAATGTGCCTTTTAATTGTGGGGTAGAAAAGGGTGTTACAGTCCCAGTACTGATGTCGAAAGAGCTTATATGAATAGCATTCCATATGCTAATATAGTAGGTTCTTTGATGTATGATATGGTTTGTACTAGACTTGACATAACATATGCAGTAAGTCTTGTAAGCAGGTACATGGCGAATCCTGGAAAGGCTCACCGACAAGCATTGAAGTGGATTCTAAGGTACATAAATGGGTGTCTAAATAGAGTCCTAATTTATGGTGGAGCCTTAGGTGAAGATATTAAAGTAGAAACCAAAGGATATGTCGACTCTGATTATGCAGGGTGTATGGATTTCAGAAAATATATTTCTAAATATGTGTTCACTATGTTTGGAACAACAATCAGTTGGAAAACAACATTTTAGAAGGTTGTTGCCTTATCAACCACTGAAGCAAAATATATTTCCCTAACTGAAGATGTGAAGGAAGCATTGTGTCTTGAAGGTTTTGCAAAGGAGATGAAACTTCAAGGTCGAGTTGTCATTGTTAAATGTGATAGTTAAAGTGAAATACACCTGTCGAAGAATTCAACTTATCATGAGCGAACCAAGAACATTAATGTGAGACTGCATTTCATCAGAGGGGTAATCGAGCATGGAGAAGTCCAATTACTAAAGGTTTTGACAGATCATAATGTTGCTGATATGATCACTAAGATGTTGCCCAGTTGTAAGTTTTTCGACTGTATGCAATTGATAAAGTTGCATGAAGAAAACTAGTTTATTTATTGATGGTAGAGTTAGATCCAAGGTGGATATTCGTGAGATATTGGATCAAACTCTAGTTAGCATGCCGTCGAAGTTTCCTCACATGTTGTTGTCGAAGACCTACATGTTGTAGTTGAATTATGTTCTAGTATGTAGTTGTCGAATTGGGCCTTGTATTAAGAATCCAATTGTTTAAGTTAGCTTGTACCCTAAGTTAGCTTGTAATGGATAGTTGTTGAAAAGTCCATTAGTTTAGTATGTTAGGTTTTATTATAAATAGCATACTAGTTTCTCATCTTAGGTGTGATGGGACAAAACCTAATTAGGGTGAGAGGGTTATTTGTTATTCTTGAGTACTTGTAATATGTTTTATAGAGAAAGTAAAGAATATCAATTATAACTAATCCTTGTTGTTCTCCTTTTTTTTAACCCTAACCCTTGTGTGTTTCTTGATCATAAAGAAACTGAGTATATTTTGTTTCAATGCATCCTTATTCATAACACTTTTTGATAAGTCTCAAGAATTCTCCGACGTCTTCTTGAGGTACGATTTTCTTGGAAGGAGCCTCCTCTGAATTTATGGCCTATTTTCCCTTTGAACTTTCATGGACACTTTTCTTGAGTGGTTGTTCAGGGACAAACACTCTTCCACTATGAGTCATACCTCCAATACCAAATATATTAGTAATTGTTGGTTCTAGTGCTAGAGACTTCTCTCCCACGTATGCCATGGTATTATAATTCTGCGGTGTCGATTTAATACTTTCAAAAGGGAATGGTTCAAGAACATGGAAGAAAATAGGGTCTTTCGAATTCATCGACATTTGAATTGATCTCTGAACTGGGATTTAAAAAGGTATTGGAACCAGTATTTGAACTGGTGCCTGAGAAGATATCGAAATGGGGATTTGAAACGATGTATGCACCTCTCTTCTTTGATAAGGGATCTCAAAGGGTATATGCCCCTGAGATTCTATAACTAATATGTCCTTCACTTTCTTTGTGTATCCGATTTGAACCAAACCATAGTCCGTCATCTGCTGAAGACATTTTTTCGTTTTATCACAATTGTCTAGATTGAGCAGACAAAATTTGCAATCAGTGTGCAACTTTTCAAACAATTCGTAGCCAATAAATTTTTCACGAATCCCATTAATAGGGGTTTTCACTTAGTCCACCATGTTGATTAGGACATTGTCTTATATACCTTCAATGGCGTTGACAGTTGGACCAGTATGCCTCGGCAGCATATTATTCTTTACGTTTGGATTTTCTGTAGTGAAAGAAATAGTATTATAACTTCGCAGATCTTGTATCTTGAATTTGAGAGCCAAACATTTCTCGAAAGTATGCCTCGGTGAACCAACATGGAAGTCAAATCTGGCGTTAGCATCGTAGCCACGAGGAGGAGGTGTTGGTAGAGACGCGAGAGGTTTAGGCTCTACCAACCCTATTTGAATTAAATAAGGCAAGATCTGAGTATACGTCATAGGTATGGGGTTAAAGTCCTTCCTAGGCCCTTGCTGGTTCTACGGAGGCAGCATTCCAGGTTGCTAAGCTTGCGGCATAGGATATGCCTGTAGTGAATATTGACAGAGATTTATCGTTGCTACGTAAGGGTAGCAAGGTATCTGATAGTATTCATCAATTGTAACATCATTGGTCTCACTCTTATTTGATTTGTTATTGTTAGAGTACCTCTTAGCGTTATTTTGACTAGTTGATGGTTTTCCGATCTTGCCACTCCTCAAACTATTTTAAATTCTTTCTGCAATTATCACCATGTCAGCAAATCCTATTGACACCAATCCTATCATCTTGTAGTATGGGCCTTGCAGGGTTCCCATGAACATATCGACCAATTCTCTTTTTAAAAGCGGAGGTGCACACGAGAGGCTAGGTATCTCCATCTCTAAGCATATTCTTTGAAGGATTTATTGTTCTTCTGAGACAAATGTTGTAGTTATCTACGGTTAAGAGCCATGTCTAAATTGTACTTGTACTACCTTAAGAAAGAATTAGCAAGGTCTTCACAGGTCTTAACATAAGTTCTCTCTAACTACATATACCAATCTAAGGATGCCCCATTTATACTGTCTTAAAAACTATGCATCATCAGTTTCTCATTTGCCGCATAAGCAGCCATCTTTCTGAAAAACATCTAGAGGTGACTTATAGGGAAACGAACACTCTTGTACTTCTCAAATTCCGGTGCTTTGAACCTCGGGGGTATAACTATGTCAGGTACTAAGAACATATCCACATCATTGACCCTAAAGATATTGAAGCCTTCTATAGCCCTCAACCTTTCTTCTAGTATCTTATACTTATCATTGACCCTTGGTTACCCAATAGCAATGACTGGATGAGAAGTTAGTTTATTCTTAGGAATATCGTGCCTTGGATCTTCATCTTCTTATTGACCGCTCAAGTCCATATAGTTGTCATGTGGAATTATATATGTGTAGGACAAGGTGCCCCATGATGAGTAGGAGAAGGAACACGTCCTTCAGGAGATGGGACATTCATCTTTGGTGGAGAGGCCTCAGACTCGACGCATTGGATATCTGTGACAAACCCTAGCAGAGGGTTATTGTCTCCAGGTGGAGGGACAGAATTGGAAGCGTTCCTTTTATTACCAACCTCATCATTTTTGGCTGTCATGTTAGAAATGGCACGAGTAAGTTAATCCATCTAGTCTTTCATTTCTTCGACGTTCCCTTTGACTGAATCTATATGTTCTCTGAGAATTGTTTAATTTGCTTAATTTGTTCCATAGCCTTTTTGCAGTGAGCTCGAGTTTGATATGGTGGTCGGAGAGTCAGGTTGTCTCGTTCGATGATTATGAGAAAGAGCGGAGAAAAATGATTTTTGTTTCTTTTTATGCATGTTGATGTATGTATGAATGCATATGTATCTAAAAATATTTATTTTAAAGGAATCTTAATCATTGATTGCAAGCAAGCTAACAATATTAGATATCCAAATACTTATTTATTTCATAACTTGAAAAACGTAACAAAGAAAACCCAAAACTTATTCTTATATGTGAATATGAAATTTGATAATGAATTGGTGTTGTAGTATATTTTCCATGAGGAAAATCATGTACATGTGTGCATGAGGTTTTATCTTTTGATGTGTTAATATGTTTTCACCATTGTTGGATTTTGAGGATTTTGGGATCATGATAAAAAAGGGTAATAATTGATGATTATGCTTGCTAATCGATAAATATAGGTTATATGATGTTAATATGTTGATTCTTTGTTGTTTTCTAATCGATTTGAGTACTTGGAATGGAAAATCGGAGTTTTGATGTGAATTTTGTATCAGAAAACGTAATTCTCTGTTGTTTTGAAGAGTATTTTTATAATTATTTGTGCTACTATTTGAATAACTATTTAAGTTGTTCGTTGAGGTAGAACTTTAATTGCCATATGATTCTTTTATATAAGTATATGGGTTAGGGTGTTACACACAACACCAAAGAGTACATCCATATAAAGGATGCAATTAAAGAGCTCACTAAAAAGAGGAGACTTATCGAGTAAACTCAGAACTGTGACCGGAGAAGTGTTCAAGGCCATAAAAGAGAGTGTAAGGGGTGATAATATTTGGAAAAGAAGAAACACCCCCGTTGTTGTACCCCAAAATTTACCCTCCCATATTCAAGGCAATGTGTCCCCATAGGTTACTTAATAGTCAAAAGATTCGCAATTGGTCAAAGGGATTGAAGGTTTCATCAAAGCCTCCTCCTGAACAGTGGATCTTAGAACTAGGGTTTTGAGTCTCCCCGAGCAAAATGAACTTCTAAAACTTAAAATGGAATTCATAAAATCCCACATACTCCCCATGTCAAGTTTCAGATCTTTCCTCACAAGTTTGGCCAGTCAGATGCTCAGATACCTGAAAATCAGTTAACTTGGTGAAAAAGTCAACTGAGGACAACTGTGGTCAACTCAAAGTCAAACTTCAAGATTTTTGGTCAACATCAAGATTACGAGGTGAAATTCATCATTTGATCAAGGTTCGATCATGATTTATCAGGGAAACCTCAGATCATCAAGAATCAGAAGTTGCTAAATTAGGGTTTTATGTAGGAAAAGTTAACTGAACTTTGACCAGCCATAACTTTCACATGTTTCTTCAAATATTTCCCATCCAAAGATCATTTTGAAGGAAGTTTAATTCTCTACAACTTTGTGTCTCACAAGCCAAGCCTAAAAATGCTTCATTTGAAAGATATGAGCCAAGACATTATAGGTCCTTTTTAAAGTCAACAAAAAGTCAACTTTTTCCAAAACTCATAATTTGAAAACAGTAAAATATATGGCATTGGGACCAAAAGGGTTGATTAGAGGATACCCTAAGATTTCTAAAAAGTCTTAGAACACCTCCATAGCATTAAAATTGAGAAAGTTATGCATTGTCAAAGTTGGTAATTTTTCAAGGGGTGTATGAAGTAAAAAGGACCATAACTCCAATTCTTTCCAAATGGGCCCATAAAATTGCAACCCAAACTTGAATATAAAGTCATTCACGACCCAATGACCATATTTTCTGATTTTTATCATCTATTTTATATTATTTTTTAATTTTATCATTTAAAATCATTTTTAATTAAAATAAATTATCAAAAATCAAAGATTTGATTTAAGATTTATTTTGGGATCAAATATATGGTATTCAAAGTGATTGAAGTCATCCAAATTCGTTCAAGACCAATATGGTATGATTTAATTTGATTTTTTTGATAATTATGATAATTGGCTCCTTCATCTTCCAGCAACCCATAAAACTCCAACCAAGGTCCAATTGTTTACCCTAATTTACACTACTTTATATACACAACAAAGTCAGAATGAAAAAAGAGGGGAGAGAAAAAAAATTGGAAGTCATAAGAACCTTAGAAAAATCTTAAAACAATTTTGCAATAAGATTCAATCAGCTCTACAAGTCCCTTCACATTCCTCAAGATCCTAGGAACCTATCACACAAAGACTTGAAGGTTGAGACCTCACGAAGTGCATCCCATGAACATGCCGCCGCTCATTCTTCTTTTTTTTTGCTTTCTAATCTTTGATTTCATTGCACTTTATCATATTTTCTGTTCATAATGATCTTCATAATCATGTTTAGGTTTGTTTTGATCATTTGTTTGCAAGATATGATGCAGGTTTCAAGAAGTGCCATGGTTAAGGCATAAGCTTTTCAAGAGTCGAAACTCTTCGTACGAACATTTTCAGACCTTCCCCCATTTATTTTTAGTGAATTTCTTCCTTTTTTTTATTTTTATGTTTTATAGTAATTATTATTAAAACATTATTATTAATTTAATTAACCATTAATCTTTACTAACTGCTCACTAATTATTTTTCTTAAAATAAATTTTATCATATAATTTTATTTTTTTTCTCTCACATAACTTTTTTTTTATTTTTAATTAATTAAAACTGTAAATGAATATAACTAGGTTTAGATTAATTTAAAAACCCTAATTTTTCACTAACCCTAATTAGACCCTCATTTTCTAAACTTGATCTTTTTTTTTAAAACAATTAATTTCCTAATTTAATTTATTTTCATTGCTTTATTTATATTATTTAGAGGATTGTATAGGATTTTCCATATTTAATTTATTTTTTTGCACCGATTATTCTGTAATTGCCCTGAAGCCGTGTAATAGTTTAGGACTTTATTTCTTGTTTTTTTATTAATTCCGTAAATATTTAATTGCTTGGTTAGTAATCTAGGGTGTGAAAAGATCTAATTGAATAAATTGGACTTAGAGAATTAATAATAAAAGAAATATATGAAAATAATCACTCACACACGTAAGTCGATCGTTCCATGATCGCCATCTACACCTCCTAGGGTTACCCCTCTTAGTTGCCTTAATATGGTCAAGTCCCTCGAACATAGGGGTGTCTTAAGCGATGTCCCTGCAAACAGATAAATCATCAAGTCCCTTTAACGTTAAAAGGATCATAGTCCCTTCAAAGTTGCCTACGGAATAAATGATTTTGTCCTTCGATGACCCTATAAAAATGATGATAGTCCCTTCGAATTACTAAGACACCCCTACATGTTGCCTTCTTTGACCATACGATGACCCTACGCCCGTCCCTTAACATCCAAGGTAAAGACTACTTACTAATAATAAGGACAGTCTTACCCTTAAAGAAAATAAATAACAAGAAAGACCTTACAAACTTAGGGTAGGTAGCACTTAAATACTTGCTCACTTTTTTTCAAAAAAACATTCTTTACACCCCACTTTCAAAATATTTCCAAACTCAAGGCTTTGTATACATCAATACGATGATCACTACAAAGAACTTCTGAAAATATTTTCTAAACATTCACTTCACATTACTTTTCAAACAAACAAGTGAGCTAAGTAACTAAGATCCCATGGATAACCATGGATATAAAGGGTGCTAACACCTTCCCTTTATATAACCTACCCCCCGAACTCAAAATCATTTCAAAAAGGTCTTCCCTGTTCTTTTATAGCCTTTCCTATTGGATAAAATAAAATTCGGTGGCGACTGTTGCTACCCGCAGATGTTTTTGTCAAACAAAAACAGCAAGTCAGTTCTCCCACCGTGTTACAGAACTGGCGACTCTGCTGGGGAATACTTGGTAAAAGAGGGGTTCCCTTAGGAATTAGATCACTTATTTGTTTGTCTTGCTTGCTTTACTTACTTTTTGGGCCTTTGTGTGAAAGATCCTAACCCAGATCTAGTGTACCTTAGGTAAGTAGCAATAGACTAAGGAAACTGTACGACGTATACCGATATGGTTGATCTGGTGGCTACAGTTAGTGTGACTTCTTGGTGGGTACTTATGTTCCTTAGTCAGTTGAGGATAATATGAGGCTACCATACATTGTCATTAACACTAACTAACTTTTAGAACCCTAATTGACCAATCTTGGCCTTTAGAAAGTAGTGAGATAACCGGCTTTGTGAAGACTGAAGTTGGTTGATACTCGATACTACACTCATTGAGATTCTAATCTAAGGGAGTTTTGGTTGGCAAGTCAGTTGCCTACTGAACAACAACCTTTGAGAAGAATCAATGACATTGAGATCCCGTAGAACCCGGTTACTATTTCTAGGACAAGATGAACCAACTAAACTTCAGCGGGAGGGTACTTACCTTTAAACCTCATGCAAGCCTCTAAACCTAGGGTTGTTGTGTGAATTGCTTGTGTGTGCCACATGTTCGTGTTTGGACATAACATCATAACATCATGACATCATAAGCATAACATTCTCACTAACCATTTCAAGGACCAAAGGATTTATCTTTGTTCTTTGTTGCAGGTTATGGCTTCCGCTCGTAGGAACACTATCCGAGTCAACTTTGTAAGGATACCTCCAAAGCTTAAGGAATTGGTCTCTAAAGTTTCTGAAAGCTCTCAATTCATCAAGAAGCATGGTCACCTACTTGACTTGGTTACTTCAGGGTTTGATGAAGATATGATGAGTGTTCTGTTCAAGTTCTTTGATCCTAAACATCATTGCTTCATATTTCCCGATTATCAACTGGTGCCCACAATGGAAGAATTCTCCAAATTACTTGGTATGCCTATCCTTAATCAAAAACCTTTCACAGGCTTAGGGAAAGAGCCTAAACCTGAAGTCATTATTGCAGCCCTATATCTAAGGAAGTCATACATTGTATTGGAAACGAGAAGTGGAACTAAGGGTATTCTTGCTAAGGTATTGATGAAGAAAGCCCAGATATTCCTGAATGTTATGAGTTATGATGCCTTTGAGGAGATCTTAGCCTTATTGATTTCTGGTTTAGTGTTGTTCCCTAATCCAGACCAGTTCATAGATGTACACGCCATCAACATATTTCTGACACAATCCGGTGCCTACTTTGCTTGGAGATATCTTACACTCTCTTCATACTCGTACTACGAATGCGGGAGGAACTCTGACGTGTTGCATAACTCTACTATTAAGGTGGTTTATTTCACACCTTCCTCGATCTGTGATGAAGAATGTGTAAGGTTAGAGGTGGTCTAAAAGAATAATGTCACTTTCTCATTCAAACATTCATTGGTGTTCCAGATCTATGGAGAATGTCACTATCATTGACTTTTGCGGAGAATTCCCTAATGTGCCACTCCTTGGCATAAGAGGAGGCATTACCTACAATGTTTCTCTAGCACTACGTCAGTTTGGTTACGCTCGAAGTAATGGTCCTCATGACATGCTTATTCAAGGTATTGTGTTTGATTATGACAACGATCTTTAAGATTACCATTAAAGGTTTATACGAGCTTGGAGCATGGTGAATAAGATCAACAGAAATACTTTGGAACCAAAGCACTCTATTCTTATGGAACCTTATCTTAGATGGGTGCGGTCTCATGCTCAGACTCTTATGATGCCATACCCTGCTGTCCTACCAATAACTGTGGAACCTATTGCTGAAGGAGATGTTTCTTATACTATTCTTCATTCGGACATGCCTACAGATATGGGAGTTGTAGAAGTATTGGATTCAACTGAAGGAGGAAAGAGATACCTTGGAGACTCAGTTTCATGCTTACAAAGATAAGGTGTTGGAGCTAACAAAGCAACTTCACGAGGAGCGGAATCTCAATACCTATCTCAACCCAAAGAGAAAGAGTCTATGGGAGACTTGAATCTCATATGCTTTATTTTCTTTATAATTTCTATGTTCCTTCATCTGTAAGCCCAAGGGGCAATACTATTTTATGTTTACTAATAAAAATTTTGTTTCTGCCTGTTTTCAACAAATTTAAATCCTGCGGTCTTTGAAAACATTGCATATGCATCTTCATACCATATCATTGCATAACAGGTTTCCGTTACAGGTTTCTCATCTTCTCGCTGTTTATTTCAGCAGAAATGTCTCCCAATCAAACTATCCAAGAACTTCAAGCTCAACATGCTCAGTTTCAAGAGATAATCCTGAACTTGACCAATGGTTCAAGAAGAATGGTACATGGAGAAGTCGACCTCCCTATCAAAGTAGGATCTCAAGTTTTTTATTCCACTTTCTATGTGATGGATATCCGCTCTGCTTATTCTTGCTTGCTTGGGCGCCCTTGGATACATGGGGCAGATGTTGTGACCTCTACTTTACACCAGAAGTTGAAGTATCCATTGAAGGGTAAGATTGTCACTGTCTATGGTGAAGAGGAGTATATGGTCAGTCACATGAATAATTTCAGGTATGTAGAAATGGAGGGTGAATTTGTTGAAACTCCTTGCCGGACCTTTGAAGTGGCTCTTCAGAATGTTCCTGCTGTTAAGAAAGTTCCTGTTGTTACCCGAAAACCTCCTACCATGGCCTCTCTGAAGGATGCTAGAGCTGTAGTTGAAGAAGGTGGTATTACTATCTAGGGTCAGCTTCCAGACATCCCTTACAAGTCTGACAAGTTTGGTTTGGGTTTTACTGCAGAGGCTCAGAAGGTTGTTCGTCGTGCTCCTACTGTTCGTATTACCAATCAAGGAATCCAGAGAGATAATGTCAATGTCGTGAAAGACTGCAACCTGGACGATTGGATATTTCCCACCGTTGGAAATGGACTCAACAATTGAAAGGCTGAAGATTTCATTCCTATCTCCTTTAGTCAGGAGTAATTGTTGTTTTTTATCTTTCTTTATTTTGGCCTTGTAACTTTGAACAAATTAAAAACTTTTAAGTCTTGTGCCTTGCCCGTGACACAATGGTATGCTTGTTAAGGGTTGTCATTTCATTTACATATCTTCATTACTAAAATCATTAGACGTTTTGCTTTTGTAAATATTGTGCTCCCTGTCTTTCTTTTTATTTTATTTTTTCAAAAAAAAACTATGTGTTCTTACACACACCCACGTAACTAAAATGCAGATCCTCATTGTCGCTACTGCGAAAATCGGCGCCGGCTGAACAGAAGAGTCGCCACCGTGCGTTATTTATCCCAACGGAAGGAAAGGAAACGCTCGAAGTAAACCTCGCGAAAAACGGGAAAAGGTATGGTCATCGCAACCAAAACCTGGGTTCGGGAGTCGGTTACGCAAGGGGAAGGTATTAGCACCCCTCACGTCCGTCGTACTCGACGGGATCCACGCTTGCTTGGGTTATCTAAAGGATGCAAAAACAATCTATCTACGGCTGCTAAATCTAAACGGAAGGGAATTGACTCGATAGAGCGTCGCACTCTACGCCTACGTATTCTCAAGAGAGAAAGTCAGAGTCAACGTAGTTCGGGACTACAGGGAAATTGGCTCGCCAAGACCTCGCGTCTTGTGCCTACGTACTTCCACACTGCATGGAAGATCAGAGCCGACGTAGTTCAGGCTAACTACGGCTAAACAACGGTATTCTCACACAGCAGTGAGAAATCAACTGGTTTTAAAGGTTCGGGGACCTATGGGCAAAACTAGGGTTTGGTCTCAAATGCACTCGAGCAAGAGAAAAAAAGGGATGCACTTAGTCGTCAGCGGGAAAGTCTCGATCGCACAGCAGCGAGAGAACAAAAGTTAGTTGTTAGTGTGCTCGCTAGGATATCGCATCCTATGCCTACATATCCTCGTCTGGTACGAGGAATCAGAGCAGCTGTAGTTCGGCTACTATCGGGACCACAGCTCAAATCTCGTTTTATTAACATTCTGAAAAATGGTTACAATGAGTGAATACTGAAAAATGAACTCCTAGGAAATACTATCCTATCTATCATGAAAAAATCGAATGGAAACTAGTCCCCTAACAAGTGGACTTCTAAACTATCCTAAAAAATGTGTAAAATATCTCTATGAAGAAATACACTCTAAAAAATATTAAACTAATATTTTTTCCTTTTTTCCACACTATTTCATGTATTTTTCACTTTCTCAAATATTTTCACATTCTTTTCACATATTCTTTTTCAATATTTTTTTCATACTCTTTTTCAATCTTTTCCCCATATTTTCCCTCCAATATTTTTCTCAAATATTCTTTCTCATTTTTTTTATCAATATTTTTTCATATTCATATTTCTTTTCTTTTTTCTTTCAAATATAACCTCTTTTTCTCTTTTCTATTCAAATATACTTTTTCTTTAATATTCTCTTTTTTTTATTCTTTTCAAATATACTTTTCTTTAATATTCTCTTTTTTTTCTAAACAAAGAAAATAAGAAAAATAAAAAAATACAAAAAAAGGGGGGGGGGGGGGGGGGGGGTTAACAGAGTACAAGGGTGTTAGTACAAGCAGAAACAAAAACAGCAAAACTGGGCCCAGCCCAGCAGCTGTTGCTGCAAAAACGGAGGGGGGGGGGGAAATACTGAAACGAGGGGTGATGCCAGCAGCAAGAAAACTCGTTGGGCTTGGCCCATTATACGCAATACACACACAAAACTCAGACGGGGAGGGGGTGAAGGAAGTAACGGGGGGTGTGCATTCAGAAAGATGTATTGGGCCCAAACAAGGTCAGCCCAATAGTCCACGAGGGGCCTCTCCTCTCCCTCCCTCATTCTTTCATTTCCTCTGAAAACCCTAAATCCCTTCTTGCCCTCTCCTTCTACTATTCACAGCCGCCGCCGTTCCACCTCCTCTCTTTCTGAATCCTTTCTTGTACTTGTTCAAACTCCCTCGTCTCTCCTTTAACCTAACTCCTCACAGACTCACTCTTCGTTCTACCTCTTGTTCTTCTCCTGAACTCAACCTTCTTGGTTCACCTCTTTTCCAACCAACGCCAACGTACGAATGAACTTCTTTGATAAAAAAACGTGCTGAAGACGGGAAATAACAAAACTGGAACTAACCATTTTGACATTTAGAGTTCTTGATGAACATTGCTGAAGATTCTAGACTAAGATCCAAAGATCTGGATGAGCTTCCTGGCAAATGTTGGAAGAACACAGAGGAACTCACATGAACTTCGTGATGAACGCAACCCGTCTGGCTCCCAGATTGAAGGCGCGTTAAAGATCCTGGAAGATCTGTGTGTTTGGAGATCCCTGGAGATTTGTGTTGACGAACCCTGATGAAGGCTTGAAGCTTCGTGAATGAATCTTGACGGAAGTAATTGCATGTATAAATCTGATGAAGGATGAAGTTGATGAAGATCGGAGATGAAAGTTTCTTGAAGTCATTGTTGAAGAACGAGGAGGATTTTCTGGAGAATGACCGTGTGTTGATGAATGTTCTTGAGGAGAGTTGAAGGATGATGTTTGTTGAGGAAGGTTTTCTGGGAGTTTTCCGTCGAACTGTGACGGCCGGAGTTTGTTGGAGGTGTCGCCGGCGGGGAGGTCGCCGGATTTGCATGGCCGGCGGTGGAATCCCGGTGAGGGTCTGTGGGTTAGCCAAGTGGCAAGGGGTAGGTCAGGGGTAGCTGCATGAAGGACGCGTGTTGGAGAGAGGAAAGGAAGTGGGGCGCGTGTCAGTATCACAATAATTAGGGTGGCCCTTTTCTCCCTGGCTTACACGTGTGCTGTGCATTTATACCAATTGACCAAAAATTTGACTGCAGACTTTGCATTGAATGGAAATGATTGGGCTTTGTGGAGACTTTGGATATTAAGCCCAGCGTGACTAATAAGAACTAATACATGTATTAAAATGAATTAGCATGGATTAAATGAAAACTGATTAATATGGAAATGGATTAATGGATAAGATGATTAAGGACTAATGCAGGACTAATGGATGACGTGAATGATTAGTGCAATGAATTAATGGGCTGACAAAATCTGATTAATGAAATGGAATGAGGATTAATGAATTGATTACCTAATGGGATTAAGACCTAATTACCCTAACTAAATCTAATTAATCAACATCTAAAACTATTAAGACTAATCTAAAAAATTAAAAGCTGTTAATTCTATTTTAAAAGAACAATGATTAATACCTAATAGAAACTATTAAAAGAAGATATATCTATTAAAAAGATTTATTAAAATTCTATTTAAAAAATCTATAGAAAAAAAACTATATTATTCCTATAAAACCATAATATTTCTATATTAAGAAAATGCTATTAAATTCTATATTATCTAAAAAGAAAATCTATATTAAGAACTTATATTGTAAAAAAGAAAAAATATATTTTCTATTAAACTCTAATGTTCTAAAAGACTATTATTTATTTCATTTAAATCTAAAAAATCTATTTAAAATCTAATAAAATCATAAAATGCAATAAAATGCAAATGATCAGCCGAAAATGAGACCGAGACCGAAGCGGAAACAGAGATAAAACTCGGACACCTGACAGTCCTCAAAATCGACAGCGCGAGCTGGAAACACCCGGGAATAGCACGACTTCCCAAAAAATGCGATTCCACCTATCTGAACTGATTAAAAATACCTGAGACGCGAGACGAGAGCTGTGATCCCAATAAAATCAAAACAAATGAAAAATGCACTGTATGCGATATGCGGATGCGAATGCAAGAATGCGTTGAACCATCAAGCCAGATACGGGACCCGGTTGGTCAAATTTTAGGGTGCAACACTCATCCACTCCGGATCCTATTGATAACAGTTTTGCTATTGCTAATTATAACTTCGAAAATATGATCTACCATGCCGAGGATGGAAATGAGGAAGATTGTGAAGTGCCTGCTGAACTTGCTAGGCTGCTACGACAAGAAGAGAAAGTTATACAGCCGCATGAAGAACCAATCAAAGTTGTGAATCTAGGAACTGAGGAAGACAGAAAAGAGGTCAAGATAGGAGCTGAATTAGAAGACAGTGCTAAGAACAGGTTTGTTCAAATGCTACGTGATTATGTGGAGATCTTTGCTTGGTCTTATGAAGATATGTCAGGGCTGGATACAGATATTGTGGTTCACCGTCTACCGATGAAGGAAGATTGTTGCCCAATAAAGCAGAAAGTTTGTCGTATGCGCCCAGATATGTCAGAAAAGATTAAAGCTGAAGTAATGAAACAATTCGAGGCAGGATTCCTAGCTGTCACTTCTTATCCCCAATGGGTTGCTAATGTGGTACCAGTATCGAAGAAGGATGGAAAAGTTCGTATGTGCGTGGATTACAAGGATCTGAACAAAGCCAGGCCTAAAGATGATTTTCTGCTTCCACACATTGATGTTCTGGTAGACAACACTGCTCAACATAAGGTATTCTCTTTTATGGATGGTTTTCTGGTTACAATCAGACTAAGATGGCACCCGAAGATATGGAGAAGACTACATTCGTCACACAATGGGGCACCTTTTGTTACAAGGTAATACCATTTGGTTTTAAGAATGTTGGGGAAACTTATCAGCGTGCTATGGTAGCCTTGTTCCATGGTATGATTCATCATGAAATAGAGGTATATGTTGATGACATGATAGTCAGGTCCCAGACTGAAGAAGAACATCTTGACCACTTGCACAAGTTATTTGAGAGGTTGAAGATATACAAGTTGAGATTAAATCCAAACAAATGTACCTTTGGAATTAGATCTGGTAAACTCTTGGGTTTCATTGTCAGTGGTAAAGGTATTGAAGTTGACCCCGCGAAGGTAAAAGCTATACAAGATATGCCCGCTCCCCGTACTGAGAAGGAAGTCAGAGGTTTCTTGGGACGCCTGAACTACATTGCAAGATTTATTTTCCAATTAACTGCTACTTGTGAACCAATCTTCAAGTTGCTGAAGAAAGATCAAGTAATGGAATGGAACGACGAATTCCAGATATCTTTCGATGAGATTAAGAAGTATCTCCAAGAACCTCCGATTCTGATGCCACCAGTTGAAGGAAGACCCTTGATTATGTACTTAATAGTGCTAGACAATTCAATGGGGTGTGTTTTGGGCCAGCATGACGAGTCTGGTCGAAAAGAGCAAGCAATATACTACCTTAGCAAAAAGTTTACCGACTGTGAAACAAGATACTCATCGCTCAAGAAAACTTGTTGTGCTTTGGCATGGGCTGCTCACCGACTAAGACAATATATGTTGACTCATACCACTCTATTGATTTCAAAGATGGATCCTATCAAGTACATATTTGAGAAACCTGCCCTCTCCGGACGAATAGCAAGATGGAAAATGATTTTGACAGAATACGACATACAGTATACCACTCAGAAAGCAATTAAAGGAAGTGTGGTAGCTGATCATTTGGCTCATCAACCAGTGGATGACTATCAGACTATGAATTTTGAGTTTCCAGACGAAGATATTATGCTTGTTGCTAAAGAACCTAGACAGTATGACGGACCCGAACAGGAATCCCGATGGACTATGGTTTTTGACGGAGCTTCTAATGCACTTGGTAATGGCGTTGGTGTTGTGATTATCTCTCCTGAAGGTTGTTATACACCGTTTACTGCTAGACTTTGTTTTCGTTGTACAAATAATATGGCTGAGTATGAAGCGTGCATCATGGGTATCAAGGCTGCCATTGAGATGAAGATCCAGTTCTTAAGTGTATATGGGGATTCAACCCTGGTAATTAGTCAGGTTAAAGGAGAATGGGACACAAAACATCAAAATCTTATTCCTTACAGAGAACATGTGTTGTCTTTGATTCCATATTTTGAAGAGATTACTTTTGAACATATTTCGCGAGACGAGAATCAATTGGCAGATGCATTAGCTACCATGTCATCTATGTTTGAGATCAGGGGGGTTGATGAAGCTCCTAGAGTTACTATTGATCGATTTTCTGAACTTGCATACTGTTATGAGGTTGATAATGAGGGAGTAGAAGAAAAGCCTTGGTTCAACGAAGTAAAAAGATATCTCAAAGCTCAGGAATATCCTGAAGGGGCATCTATCAATGACAAGAAATTTCTAAGGAGGTTCTCTGCCAAGTTCTTCCTGAGTAATGGGATTTTGTACAAGCGCAATCACGATTCGACTTTGCTCTGTTGTATGGACAAGAAGGAAGCAATGGAGATTATGGAAGACATGCATGACGGGATATTTGGTACTCATTCTAGTGGGTATATGATGGAAAAGAAGATTCTGAGAGCAGGTTACTACTGGTCTACCATGGAAGTTGATTGTCATCTACATTCCAAGACTTGTCATAAATGCCAGATATATGCTGATAAAGTACATGTACCTCCAGTTCCATTGAATGTTCTGACTTCTCCTTGGCCTTTTGCAATGTGGGGCATTGATATGATTGGTGAGATCAAACCTATAGCTTCCAATGGACATCGTTTCATTCTTTTTGCTATTGATTACTTTATGAAATGGGTAAAGGCGACTTTGTTCGCTTCTGTTACCAAGAATTTTGTGGCCCGGTTTATCAAGCATAATCTTATATGCAAATATGGCATCCCCGAAAGGATTATCACGAACAATGGTACTAATCTGAACAATACTATGATTACTGAACTTTGCATGCGGTTCAAGATCAAACATCACAATTCTTATCCATGTCGACCAAAGATGAATGGCGTAATGGAAACCACCAACAAGAATATTAAGAAGATTTTGCAAAAGGTGACAGTGAAATACAAAGATTGGCACGAGATGTTACCATTTGTTCTTCATGGTTACCGTACCACAGTACGCACTTCAATTGGGGCAACCCCGTTCTCTCTTGTTTATGGTATGGAAGCAGTTTTACCTGTTGAGGTTCATATTCCTTCTTTGAGAATTATGAGAGATGCAGACTTAGAGGAAGATGAATGGATTCAGACTCGACTTGACCAGATAAATTTGATTGATGAGAAGAGGCTTGCAGCAGTTTGTCATGGTCAGATATATCAAAAGCGCATGACCAAAGCCTTTAATAAGAAAGTCAAACATCAGGTCTACCAGGCTGGAGATTTGGTAATCAAGCATATCATATTACCACAGGGTGATCCTAGAGGAAAATGGACTCCCACTTATGAAGGGCCATTTGTAGTTAAGAGGGTGTTTTTTGGAGGTGCCATGATACTTGCCACCATGGATGGTGAAGATTTCCCGCAACCCGTGAACGCGGACATAGTCAAAAAATACTACGCATAAAAAAAAAGGACCCGCTAGGTTGACTGGCCTAGGCAAAAGTAAGGGCATCCCGGTAAACCAAAAAGGTTCAGGCAAAAATTAGGGATATATATATATATATATATATATATATATATATATATATATATATATATATATATATATATATATATATATATATATATATATATATATATATATATATATATATATATATATATATATATATATATATATATATATATATATATATATATATATATATATATATATATATATATATATATATATATATATATATATATATATATATATATATATATATATATATATATATATATATATATATATATATATATATATATATATATATATATATATAAAAATTATACACCCGGCAAGTCGAAAACATGAAAAGGTGGCTTGGGCAAAAAAGGGTATCCTAGTGGATTTAAAACCCGAAAGGGCGATCCAGACAAAAGTTAGGGATTAAAGCGTACGACTATGTCTCGTTGGATCACCCATGTAACCTTAACTAGTTGTACTACCAATGTCAAGTTCAAATGGTGCAGATCAGTCCAGTTGTTTCTTCTCCAACAGAAAAGAGATGGGATGCTTCAAGATAATAGCAATATCAGATTTGAAACTTGATAGGATCATTTACACATAGTTGTTTCCCTTGTACTCTTTTCAAATTTTCTACGACGAACTCCTCTTACTAGGATTTCTGTCTCATTGTTCAAAAACTTGCCTGTTTATAGGTCATTTTTCAAAATTAATACAATTCAGTTTTCTTTTCCCATTTTACTTAAGCTTAAATGTCCATTGATTATATTGAATGAATATATGCTTTTGAATATGATTGATGTTTAGCAAAAAATAAAATACATATGAAATTACAATAACAACATTTACAAAGGACTATCAGAGGTAAGAATCCCCAGTAAAGTCCATATCCAGCAGATCTTCCTAGGGTCATCCCCATAGAGTAATCTTCACGGATTTATTTCAACAAAGCATTACAAATAATCTCTTGTACTTCCAGTTCTACAAAATCCTAGACATATTCCTCTTAAATATGGTGTCCCCAGAAGAGTTAATACATGGTCACATAATACATCGGAGGTATATCCATCTCTTTTATCCCCAGTCAGGATATTTAGGAATCTATTCTTCCAATAAAAAGTACAACGAACAGAAATCGAAAAGGGTCTTAAATACTACATGTTGAAACAATATGGGAATAATGTCTTCATATTCTTCAACAACGAATCGAGATTTATTTTCCCCAGTTGGCAGTGGTCACATGAAGCTATTGACAAGCTTTAACTACATAATTCATACATACATCATTCCATATCATACACATACAATGTTCTCATTTATGATAAGAATATCGTCTTGCAAAGCGTATATACATCATGACATTGCATAGAACTAACCTTGTTTTTCAGGTTAATTCCCCAGCAGACGAACGTCATCAACAACTTATTCTTGGGCTGCTTTAAACCCCCGAGACAATATCTTGGACTACTTTATCCTCCAGGAACATATATAACAATATCTTGGATTGCTTTATCCTCCAGGAGTACATATAACAATATCTTGAGCTGCTACAACCCTCAAGATTACATCCATCAATGTCTTGGGCTGCTACATCCCCTGAGATTACATCTGTATCCATCTTGGGCTGCTATATTCCCCCAAGGGCTACCTCAAACAATATCTTGGGCTTCTATAAACCCCTAGGATAATATCTTGGACCGCTCTATCCTCCAGGATTACACATAACAACGTCTTGGACTGCTCTATCCTCCAGGACCACATCAAATAACATCTTGGGCTGCTACATCCCCCGAGATTACATCAATCTACGTTTTAGACTGCTTTATCCTCCAAAAGATATATCTGAAGAACATTTTACCCCGAATGGCATCTTTAAGCCCATTCAAGAAATACCAACAACCAACAACACTACTTCGCGCACCGGCGAGTGAAAATTTTTGGGCTTCAGTGTTCACTCCTCTTCAACCTTCAAGTCACGAAAGGTGGACATGCCAACCTAACTCCTCAGGTTTCAGAAAATTGAACAGGGGAAGCTGTTGTACCCCAAAATTTACCCTCCCATATTCAAGACAATGTATCCCAAGACGTTACTTAATAGTTACAAGATTCGCAATTCGTCAAAGGGATTGAAGGTTTCATCAAAGCCTTCTCCTGAACAGTGGATCTTAGAACTAAGGTTTTGAGTCTCCCCGAGCAAAATGGACTTATAAAACTTAAAATGGACTTCATAAAATCCCATATACTTCAAAGAATCCCCATGTCAAGTTTCAGATCTTTCCTCACAAGTTTGGCCAGTCAGATGCTCATATACCTGAAAATCAGTTAACTTGGTGAAAAAGTCAACTGAGAACAACTGTGGTCAACTCAAAGTCAAACTTCAAGATTTTTGGTCAATATCAAGATTACGAGGTGAAGTTCATCATTTGATTAAGGTTCGATCATGATTTATCAGGGAAACCTCAGATCATCAAGAATCGAAAGTTGCTAAATTAGGGTTTTGTGTAGGAAAAGTCAACTGAACTTTGACCAGCCATAACTTTCACATGTTTCTTCAAATATTTCCCATCTAAAGCTTATTTTGAAGGAAGTTTAATTCTCTACAACTTTGTGTCTCACAAGCCAAGCCTAAAAATGCTTCATTTGAAAGATATGAGTCAAGACATTATAGGTCCTTTTGAAAGTCAACAAAAAGTCAACTTTTTCCAAAGCTCATAATTTGAAAACGGTAAAATATATGGACATGGAACCAAAAGGGTTGATTAGAGGATACCCTAAGATTTCTAAAAAGTCTTAGAACACCTCCATAGCATTAAAATTGAGGAAGTTATGCATTGTCAAAGTTGGTAATTTTTCAAGGGGTGTATGAAGTAAAAAGGGCCATAACTCCCATTCTTTCCAAATGGGCCCATAAAATTGCAACCCAAACTTGAATATAAAGTCATTCACGACCCAATGACCATATTTTTTGATTTTTATCATTTATTTTATATTATTTTTTATTTTTATCATTTCAAATCATTTTTAATTAAAATAAATTATCAAAAATCAAAGATTTGATTTAAGATTTATTTTGGGATCAAATATATGGTATTCAAAGTGATTGAAGTCATCCAAATTCGTTCAAGACCAATATGGTATGATTTAATTTGATTTTTTTTTACAATTATGATAATTGGCTCCTTCATCTTCAAGCAACCCATAAAATTCCAACCAAGGCCCAATTGTTTACCCTAATTTACACTACTTTATATACACAAGAAAGTCAGAATGAAAAAAGAGGGGAGAGAAAATTTTTTTTGGAAGCCATAAGAACCTTAGAAAAATCTTAAAACAACTTTGCAATAGGATTCAATCAGCTCTACAGGTCCATTCACATTCCTTAAGATCATAGGAACCTATCCCACAAAGACTTGAAGGTTGAGACCTCACGAAGTGCATCCCATGAACATGCCTCCACTCATTCTTCTTTTTTTTGCTTTCTAATCTTTTATTTCATTGCACTTTATCATATTTTCTGTTCATAATGATCTTCATAATCATATTTAGGTTTGTTTTGATCATTTGTTTGCAAGATATGATGCAGGTTTCAAGAAGTGCCATGGTTAAGGCATAAGCTTTTCAAGAGTCGAAACTCTTCGTACGAACATTTTCAGGCCTTCCTCCATTTATTTTTAGTGAATTTCTTCCCTTTTTTTTTTATGTTTTATAGTTATTATTATTAAAACATTATTATTAATTTAATTAACCATTAATCTTTACTAACTGCTCACCAATTATTTTTCTTAAAATAAATTTTATCATATAATTTTATTTTTTTTCTCTCACATAACTTTTTTTTTAATTTATTAATTAAAATTGTAAATGAATATAACTAGATTTAGATTAATTTAAAAACCCTAATTTTTCACTAACCCTAATTAGACCCTTATTTTCTAAACTTGATCTTTTTTTTTAAAACAATTAATTTCCTAATTTAATTTATTTTCATTGCTTTATTTATATTATTTAGAGGATTGTATATGATTTTCCTTATGTAATTTATTTTTTCGCACCGATTATTCTGTAATTGCCCCGAAGCCGTGTAATAGCTTAGGACTTTATTTCTTATTTTTTTTTTATTATTTCTATAAATATTTAATTGCTTGGTTAGTAATCTAGGGCGTGAAAAGATCTAATTGAATAAATTGGGCTTAGAGAATCAATAATAAAAGAAATATCTAAAAATAATCACTCACACACGTAAGTCGATCGTTCCACGATCGCCATCTACACCTCCTAGGGTTACCCCTCTTAGTTGCCTTAATATGGTCAAGTCCCTCGAACGTAGGGGTGTCTTAAGCGATGTCCCTGCAAATAGATAAATCATCAAGTCCCTTTAAAGTTAAAAGGATCATAGTCCCTTCGAAGTTACCTACGGAATAAATGATCTTGTCCTTCGATGATCCTACAAAAATGATGATAGTCCCTTTCGAATTACTAAGACACCCCTACATGTTGCCTTCTTTGACCATACGATGACCATACGCCCGTCCCTACACATCCAAGGTAAAGACTACTTACTCACTAATAGTAAGGACAGTCTTACCCTTAAAGGAACTAAATAACAAGAAAGACCTTACAAACTTAGGGTAGGTATCACTTAAATACTTGCTCACTTTTTTTCAAAAAAACATTCTTTACACCCCACTTTCAAAATATTTTCAAACTCAAGGCTTTGTATACATCCATACAAGGATCACTACAAAGAACTTCTGAAAATCTTTTCTAAACATTCACTTCACATTACTTTTCAAACAAACAAGTGAGCTAAGTAACTAAGAGCCCATGGATAACCATGGATATAAAGGGTGCTAGCACCTTCCCTTTATATAGCCTACCCCCCGAACTCAAAATCTTTTCAAAAAGGTCTTTCCTGTTCTTTTATATCCTTTCCTATTGGATAAAATAAAAGTCGGTGGCGACTCTTGCTATCCGCACATGTTTTTGTCAAACAAAAACACCAAGTCAGTTCTCCGACCGTGTTACACCCGTATTTGGGAGAAATCGACCCCTAAGAAAGCTATTGGGGTTCTGACTAGAGTCTGAGGAAACAAATAGTAGCAGCAAAGAAGAGGAAGACTGAAAAGTAAAGCATCAGTACATCACATCCATACTGGTGACCTTCAAGATAAAATAACTTCTCTAAGGGAAGAATCACAAAACTTATGGCTATGATCAAAGAAGAGGGAACGAATTTGACCGAGGAGCCATAAAGACTTATATCCTCGAATTATGAGATAGATAAAAGTAGGTGGAATCCCAAATGAGATCGTGCATTTTGTCATAATAGCTATTGTAGCCAATTTTCACGTGTCCAAGATCCTTATTGACGACCTAAGCTCTTGTGACATCATGTACATGGAAATTCTTGAAAAGTTAGGGCTAAAAAAGGAGAAGTTATGGCCCTATGAAGGATCCAATTTGTACGTTTTCAATGACATTATGACCCACCTGTAGGGATACATTGAGCTAACAATCTCATTGGGAGAAGGGAAAGACACCATGAATGTTAACTTACAAGTTCTGGTTGTTCCCTTCAAAAGCATCTATAACTATATTCTAGACATACCATTATTATCAACCCTAGATGATGTGGCTTTCCCATTCCATCTCAAGTTGAAGTATCATAATGACCACAACGAACCAACACAAATATGCTCTGATCTATCTGGGTCATGAAGGATACAAGACTTTGCAACATGATCAAATATATGACATGATAAAGGAGGCGAAAAACAACATAACCTCCCTCGTCATGCAATTAAGAGATATGACGGTTAAGCCTCATCAGGTAAAATGAATAATTCTAACATGACATCTGCATGGGGGGACTCTGGATGAAAGTTGTACTTGCTAAAAATAAAAATGCATGACAAACCTTAGTGTTTAACAATTGTAAGAGGCTTTTTAAGGTTGTTGTGAGGTTGAGAGCTAGATCAAGTGGGTGAGAAGCTCACGTATGTGTGTATTTTTGTGTTGTAGTTAGGTTAGTTCTCCCTTAATCATGATGATGGGATATTTATATCCCTCCCGAGCCTGAATCTTAGGCCTTCTTAGAAATGAAAACCACTAAAGAAGTGAAAATTTTACCTCCTAATATTCATGGGAACGTGGTCCACTTATTTCACAACTTCCTTTATTCCGTTACAGGAGGGGCACATGTCACCCATTCCCACGACAAGCGAGTTATCTTAGGGAATGGTGAAAAATATAGAAAAAAGGCAATAGATTTAATAAATGGAGGTTAACCAAGTATATATAAGGTTGATGATTTATATGGTAATTCTTAATGCCCCCTTTATGAATATACTAGTACACAGTCCTTCAAGCAAGAGGGCTTGGGAGGACGAAGTGATTTAGTCTTATTTCTCTCATATGGATAAGCCCATCAAGCTTGAGGTGACTTTCTTCCATGTAGGATGAGTCCCTAATGTGTGAACTGAGTTCTTTATATGTAAGGTGCCACCTTTGTGAAGGTGGTTCTAGAATATGCTTCTAGGTGTAAGTTGTAACACCCGATGCCAAAAAGTAAGGGGATGAGAGTGTGGTTGTAACACCCGAGGGTGAAGAGGGTGAGGAACGGTCGCCCGAATTCACATCAGAATGAGGGAATCCTAAGGTTGTGCAAGTATGAGACTGCATGGTAGAATGAATGCTTATAAGGATTGATTGGTACTACTTATACCAACAAGATGGATCTTCTTTTCGGTAGCCTAACAAATAAGAACTTCATATTTAAGCGTGCTTGACTTGGAGTAGTATTTGGATGAGTGACCTTCTGGGAAGTTTCATGGAAAGCATGTGAGTGAGGATAAAATATGTTGAGATGACCCATGTTGGTTTGTGGGGTCAATTGGTAACAAAAAAACAACAATATAATTAACAAAAACCACAACAATAACATAATCCTTTTACTTAACTCAACAAAAACAATAACATAAAAACTTTATTAATCTTAACAACAATAAAAATAACTCTAAATTTTGTATTACTTCAATAAAAACGACAAAACAACAAAACAAAAACAACAACATACAACCTATAGGGTTTAATGTCTCAACAACAAGAAAAATAATAAACTCTAATGGACAAATAATTTTAACAACAACAACAACGGAACTCATAACATGAATGGTGGAAATGTTTCACATGCCAAATACACGAAGAAGAAGACAAAGAAATGAGTTTCATGTTTCTGTCTTGCAAGTTTTGTGTCACCTTTCCTTGTTTCATACGAGTTGGAGAAGATATGTTTGAGTTTTGTAAAGAAATGGTGTGCGAATGTTTATTGAGATGTGGATAAGGCATGAGAGGTTAGAGTTTCACTTATGGAGATAGGGCGCATTTCTATTCAGAAGTGAAAACAATATCACTTATATAGGTAACACTTTTAACCACAGTTGAAAGAAGAAACCGTGTTGAAATGTCTTTACATTTAACCGCAGTTGTTACTTTGTAACATGGTAAAAATTTGTTTACTTTTAATTGTAAAATAGAAATTAAGGAAATACATCCTTTTTGTTATAAAAAAAACACAAAATTACTGGTGTTGGGATTCAAAGTGTATCACTCTTACAACTTTCACCACAGTTATAAGTTTTGACCATGGGAAAAATGTTTAAAAAAAGGTTCCTAATGAATATACATTACTTCGGTAGAATAAATAACTACTATAAGGAAATGTTACGAAATGTATAATTTGTAGTAGTAATTTCACCCTGCCTGACAACCCCAAAAGCCAAGACAGTTGATTCCCAATGGATGTGATTAGCCAACTATGTCGGGCTTCATCATAAAGATTGGGGAATTAGGAGAAATCTTCATCATAGATGGAGGACCAAAATTCCCTGGTCGTCCTTGGGCTAGGATGAGCTAGTTACATAAAAGACAACCCTTCTCGAAGTTATTCAAGTTCAGGGATGGAAGCCTATAATTCCTCCCTCTTCATCTGTGATAATAGTAAGATACCATCCACCTTGGTTCGATTAGGCAAATCTCAAGCTTCCATTTATAAGGGGGAGGAGTAACTATAGCAGCTGGACTGAAAGCTAGATCGACAAGCATACCAACTAGTGTATCCAATGTAGAAACTTCCATGGTAGACAAAATGCTCATAATACTTGTAAGAAGAAAAGTAGTTTGAAGGCCTCTTATCATCCTCCATATCACTTCTATACTATTCATTGCATCTGCACAACAACCAAAGATAAACGTTAGAGGAAAGTGTAGCACCCCAAAATTTGCCCTTTCATTTTAATCGTAACTGGCTTATGTTTCTTTCCATTTTTGCATTTCTGCATATCATAGCATTGGTTCTTGAGGTATGGGATCAAGGTGTTTTCATGGCTAAGGGTTTCCTTTTATTGCAAGAGTTTAAACAACGAGCGTCAGAGGCTCTGACATTTATTTTGCCCAGCGATTGAACGTCCAATTTTATTTTATTCAACAAGTTATTTTCAGCTCAGGAGACGGTGTACAGGCTATCTCAAGCATTCTCACATTTATAATATCCAAGGGCACATTTCAGAGGCTTAACGGAGCTCAGGACAGGTGGCAACAGATGATTATACAAGTTTCCCTTCATTTGGCACCAAAATTGGCATTTTTGAATGTGGTAACCGGTTACCACATACGGGTAATCGGTTACCTCAAGCAAAATTTGCCAAAATAATCAAATTTTCAGCATTGCAAATTTCCAATCATTCTCAACCATTGATTTCCCATTATCATCATTGGAAGGATCTAGAATTGTTTCAAGTTTCACCATTTCCCTCCAAATTTCAAACACTTCATTCCTAATCCCACTCCTAATTTCCATTTCAAACACTAATCCACAATCCAAACCATTTTTTTGATTCCAAACCTAGAGCGTATTTAAGTGAATTTTCTCCAAACCTCAAGGGAATTACCTTCATTTTTGAATTCACACCAATTCACTCTCATTTTTCATCTCAATTTCAGAATTTGCTCTCAAATTCTCTCAACTTTTTCACTCTTAAAACCTCCATTAAAGCTCTTTCTACTTGAGTTCATTGATTCTACATTGGAACCCTTGAATTCTAGAGCTAAACCTCCTTCGTTCATCTCCATTATCTTCAATTCATCAATCAACTTTCATTTGGATTTGGATCAAATTTTGGAAGCAAGATTTGAAGTGCTTTTTGGATCAATTTTGGCTCGATCTTGCTTGTTCTTCACTTCTACTATAAGGAAGCTCTTGAACCTTGAAGATTCTCTGGGTTTCTAGCTTGGATTTGTTAGTTTCAAGTAAATCAACACTTACCAAAGCAAATCTCAGCTTTGAAGGTTGGAAATTCTAGATCCAATTCTTATTTTGAACTTATTTGAATAATCACAATGTAGATCCATGACTTTTGATCCATTTTGATGATTTTGATCTTAGTAATTTGTGATTTCAATGTTTGATTGTGTTTACATGATGTTTGATCACTGACTCTTGATGATACATTCTTGCTTAATTGATTACATGTTCATATGAATGATTAGATAAGTTGTTTGTTGTTGAAAACTGATTTTTGGCTTCTGTCTCAGTGGTAACCAGTTACCACTATCAGGTAACCGATTACCCTGCCTAATTTTCACGTTTCTGGACTTTTTTCAACAGGTAACCGGTTACCTGATTCTGGTAAACCGTTACCACTGGGACAGTTTGCCTTTTTTCAATAGGTAACCCGTTACGTGATTCTGGTAACCCGTTACCACTGGGACAAATTGCCTTTTTTTTGTTGCATTTCTTGCTTGTTTGAGTTCCTTTTTACATATAAACTTCATGGATTGATGTGATGCATTTATGTGGATTATTTTTGACATATTTCATCATTCTTGAATGTTTGAGTTGGATTCTTTGACACGTAACTTTCGGTTTCCGTTTGAATGCTTAACATGTTCGTGTTGCTTGATTGATGAATGATCACTTGCCTTTCTTACTTATATTATGTTAATTGATTATCATGAATGGTTGCTTTGTTGGATTTGTGATGCATGTTTGTGTTTGCTTCCGATTTTGTTTGTTGCATGTTCGTTTGATCGTTTGATCATTTGATTTGAATTGAAAAACATGATGATCTTGTTGATTCTTAATGATGCAATGTTGTTGATCAATTACGTTTGATTGTTGAAGCATGTTCATACTTGCATGATATCTATCCATGATTGGTGTTTGCTTATGTTTGATTGCATTAAATCATGCTTGCTTACTTGCTGTCCCGCTTTTCACAACTGTTCTTATTTTGAATTTGCATGTTTTCCTTGCCTTACTTGCTTGCTGCCTGCCTTTTTATACCCGCTTTTGTGCTGAAACATATGCTGTTATAGGATGTCTTGCTTGTATGCTAAATTTTATTGCTGTTTTGTGCAGGAGGCGCTGTTGTAGCTGCTGTTTTTACCTTGTTCCTTTGCTTTTTGCTTTGTCTTTGCATGCTCCCTTAGAATTCCTAGTCCAATTTAATTTTCGATTAAATTTGGAGTAGGATAGACATTAGGAGTTTAATCCATACATGATAACAAGTAGGTTAGTCCTTTTTAACCTCAACCTTAGGTCCATCTTTTGCATGCTAACATTAGGATAGAATCTTCTTTAGCATCTCGACCTTAGGACCACTTTGCATGATAACGTTAGGGCCAAGTTTCCTTTATACCTTCAGTGCGTCTCTCTTCTCATCTCAAAACACATTCTAACTCATCTAATAAATACGATGAACATTGTACGCTACGAGCCTTAAGCACATGGGAAATGATGAGTGATGGGTTTCTCCTCACTTGTCTAGAGTGTTTAGCGTATGCCCTTTGGGTGATATGCGACACATTCACTCCTATGTCATAGTCTTTAGTGCAACGTGAATCACAAAGCAATCTCAATTCACTTCACTAAAACCCACAAACAAAATTCAAACTTTTTTATCCTTGGGGATTTGTGTTTCAAACTCATTTTCAAAAAAGTGTACGTTACTTTTCCGTTCTACCGCAAACAAACATCAACCCTAACTGCTGGAATGGGAATTTAGCGTCACTCATAAAAAACAGTTAAACAACTTGTGGTTTCCTCTTTTCCCGAACTACGTTTGCTCTGATTTCTCATACTAGATGAGGATATGTAGGCACAAGACGACGATGTCTTGGCGAGCAACCTTCCCCCCATCACCCGTAGTTTTTCGAACTACGTTGACTCTGACTTTCCCATTGCACGAGGGAATACGTAGGCATAGGGTGGCGATGTCCTATCGAGTCTCTTTCTTTTTCTTTTGTTCTCGTTTCCGTTTAGCAGTAGCTTATAGATAAACACACTATTTAATTAGACAACAAGCGTGGATCCCATTGAGTACAACAGACGTGAGGGGTGCTAATACCTTTCCCTTGCGTAACCGACTCCCGAACCCAAGATTTGGTGGTGATGACCTTGTCTTTTCCCGTTCTTCAGGTTTTGTTCGATCGTTTCCTTTCCCTCTCTTTGGGATAAATAACTTTTGGTGGAGACTCTTCTGTTTTTTCGCCGGGTGTTTTTCGCAGTTGCGACAGAAAGGTAGTTCAAGCGAACAATCACAAAAAAGTAATATTTCTATATCACTTACCAAAAATGGGTTTTCTTTCTTTTTATGATTTTATGTCCACTAGCCAGTGGGTCTAAATTGAATCGTTTTGAACGCTTTCTCGACGCTGCATCGAGGGGAACAATACCACCAACATAATGAAACTCCTTATAAAAGGCCACTAATGATTCTTCAAGTATAATCGTTCTTAAGACAAGTCCTCATCCATGTAGACATATGATCCCGCCCTCGTCAAGTGACTATAACTTTAGTACTTATGGAATAATTTGTGCACATAGAAGGTGGACCGATATCTATTTGTAGATATTTGCATGAGCTTATTCGATAAAAAGGGTACCCAGCAAAAAGCAATCCTTGAAATTCTTCACGCTGTCAGAGTAACTCTCGAAGAATCCGATGTTCTACTAAAAAAAGCAAGCTTGATTCGTGCACATAACTTGGAACATTTTGAGTCTTCAAGAGATGGAAGAACATCATCATGATCGACTTAACCCCTTGTACTCACACCAATGTTAGAAAACCTTGACAAACGAATAACTCACCAAATGCAACTGTCAAGAGGCGATCATCAAATGGTTCATGACACTAACTTCAAGATCATTAAAAGGAAGATAAAAGCTAACGAGAAAGAATAAATATTCGTGAAAAGGGATAAAACACTCATCATATTGGCTTCATATACTTTTATCTCTATCTAAGGTATACGACCTCCAATAATATGAAGAACCCACATCAATTGAAGCCTGATCTAAAACCCAAACAAAAATGGTCCCTAATGTGTATTGATCCTCCCACTTGCCCAAGATACCCCTACTTGTCTTCTTAGTCGAAGTTGATATAATCTCCATGACTAATAATGCTACGAATATAGATAAGGTGTAGAAAAGGCCAACAACAGAAGAAATCTCTCAAAAAGAAAGGTGAAAGATAAAGTGTTTATTGAAACCCAAAAAAAGGGAGCAAAAGCAAAAGAAAACATTGAACTTTGGAGAAGGTGGATCAATCAAACATGCACGACAAGTACCAACGAGCGAGATCATACGAACTCGACCAAATACTAGAACTTGAAAGCTCGCGAATAAAAAAGACAAAAGAAGTAGAAAGAACTTTTTTGCAGGTTGCTAATGGTAGAAAAGGTCAAAATGACGCTCTAGAAACCGTTTATACATCACTCATCCACTGACCACACGATCTAATACGTACCACCAGCGAATGATATTCCCTAAAAAATTGTTTGAAAGCACTCAAGTTCTATAAGGAGGAGGAAACATCATCACTAACTAGCGCAGGGACATCGTTAGTCACTTCTAGCGAAACGTTATTCATTACAAAAAAATGAATTTAAAATACCTATTCCCAAGGATGACGACACCCCATCAAAAGCTTCCTCGTCCCCATATTCGGTGGCCTACTCGTCCCCATATTCGGTGGCCTATTTGGAACACACGTTACAAACCCTCGTCCTACAATGTAGAAATAAGAGTTTAGAGGACAATTTTTTAAACCGTCTATAAAGTCCAAAGATAAATGCCCAATACTATAACAGAGGAATGAAGCAAAAAACATACAAACTTTCTTTCCCGTTATGAACAATTTGTTATGTGTATGAAAACCCTATTGACCGTCCAAATTAATCTGACGTCTGACCGTAATCCACACCTCACTTCTCGCTTTCGGTTGCCAAAATGCAAGCTAAATGCCTTATCACATTTGTTATCAAAACCATAACTAAACTAATACCGTCTAAAACATGAATACTTCTAAAATGGTAAAGTACTGATACCCAATACACACCTGTACCAGATACTTATACCGTACCCGTGATACTTTATTTTTTCTCATTATTCAACTTTGAGTGAATTTTCTAATTTTCTCAAATATAATATAATATATTTATGTGTTTTAATTTCTTTGATATTACATTTTAATATTATTTTTTATTTTTTAAAATTTTTATAGTGATATTCTATTACTAACCTAACAATTTAATTTTATACTCATACAATTTATTTTTTAATTTTTATTAAAATACCATCTTAATTTTTTATAAAAAAAACTATTCCGTACCGGTATTCTATCGCGCAAAACATGCAACCGCGCAGCATATATAAATTGTTACCATAGGTCTTAGGGCTTCACTTCAGTACATTCTCACTCTCACTCTCTCTCTTTCATGGCCAATGTCGAGTCTACCCCCACAGAGACCCTAGAATTCAAATGGGGAAAAAAGCGATCAAAAGGTGGCAAAAAACGGGACACACAGTTTTACGAATCATTCACCTTAGACGGCGATGATTACTCTCTCTTCGACACCGTTTATCTTCAAAACGATGCGCACCCCGAACCTCACATTGGTAAAATCATCAAGATATGGGAAACTCCTACTCGTGAAAAGGCTAGGAAAGTTAAGGTTCACTGGTTCTTTCGTCCCCGCGAGATCGCCAAGTTTTTGATTGGGGTTCAGATTTATTACAATGAATTGTTCTTAGGTTCTGGTCATGGTACGGGTCTTTGCAATATCAATCCTCTGGTAATTCAATTCTTACTTTCAACTTTTTTTACTATTAGATAGGTGGTAGATTAATGCAATTTAATTGAATTCATGTCTGTGAATTTTATTATATAGTGAGGAGGTTAGTTGAAATTTTGTGAATTTTAGGGATTGTTGAAGTTTGTTGTTAGTGTTCCTAGGTAAGTAAATTTTATGTGGGCAAAATGAGTACCACTAGATATGTGTTAGATTTATGCAGTTTAGGGGATTTAGCGCGGCTCTGCAGCCAGAAGATTTGATTTTAAATAAATTGATTTTGTAAAATTGATTTTAGCTAAAAGTCAGATGAATGTAAAGTGATTTATGTTTGATTAAATTCATGTACAAGTGAGTTGAAAAGTAATATTTAAACTCAAAAACTACAAATTTTAGTATTTTAGTGTGTGTTTGGTTCTTCGGTGAAAAGAATTGATTCTAGGTTTAAGTGAGTTAAAAGTAAATTGATTTATGTTTGGATGAATTTATGTAGAAGTGAGTTGAACAGTAAATTTCATTGTAAAAAAAACACCTTTAACTCAAAAGCTACAAATTCTAGCTTCAAGTAGAATCAGTTTTGAAGGCAGATTCAATTTGACTTTAGAAAAACCAAACACCTCAAAATCATTCCAAAATGAATTCTACACCTCTAGAATTGCTTTTGGCTCTTCTAAAAGATTAAACCAAGTATACACACAGTGGAATTCATGTGGATGTTACTCAATTATATGGTGAGTGTTGGAAAGAGATTGTTAGAGTGTGTGGGTAGAACTCTTTGTTAGCCTGGTAAAAGCTGCTGCTTGTGTGGTTATGTTGATCTCTCTAGTCTCTAACCTGTGTGTTGCTTTTGTAACTAAAAATTTATTCTTTATTTTGAGTAAGTTATTCAATTTTGCTTGGTTTTGGTTGGCACAGAACATCAATTTGTAACCCTAATTGAATTGGGTTTTTTGTATGGTGTATCAGGAGTCTATTGCAGGGAAATGCAATCTTGTTTGCATTTCTAAGGACGCTAGGAATCCACAACCATCAGAGGAAGCAGTACAGAATGCTGACTTTGTGTTTTATCGCTACTTTGATGTTGGGAAGCGTAAAGTAGTGGAGGAGATAGATGACAAGATTCTTGGAGTTGAAGGTATGCAGGACTGATACGCTTATGTGTTTGAATATGTCGGACTTGTCAGCAGTCACTTCTTTTCTTTGATTTGTTGAAATCTTATGGTTTGTTTTTTCTCAAATTGTTGCAGTTAAAAACCTATTTAACAAAATGGCATAGTTGAAAAGCTTGTTGCTGCTGTAAAATATTATTTATACAAGAAAGGAGTTGGTGGTGGAATGCCATGAAAGTACTGAAGTTGCTTTTCTAAGTTATAAAAATTGCAGTAGTTAAATGGTAGCCAACGAATATTTGATATATTAGTTATAGAAAGGGGATATTAATTTACTTGGAGTAATAAATAACTATGTATAAAAAACCTACTTTGAAGAAAAAATCTTGGAGGTTCAATTATTTTTTGTATCGCCAAGGAAGTTTCTCAGGCGGATATATAAATTTGGTATATTGTGGTATTTAGTTATGAAATTTGGTGCCTTTGTAGTTTCACTGCCTGATGCGTTTAGTACTAAGTTCACTTACTATCATTGTCGCCATTATTTAAGTAAGATTGAGTTGTTTGGTGAACTCATAACTTTCTATATGTTACGTTTCTCTAGAACTGTTTTTTCTTAACTAATGTGGTCAAGCATTGTGCTGTTATCTATTTCTCTGGATATTGTTTCCCTGCCTAATAAATCACACGATATAACTGGACACGGCTTCTATGGAAATACAATATAGGCAACTGCATTATTTAGCCCTTAGCTTGATTCGGTGAGAACTAATCTTTCACTGTGTTATTTAATGACGTAGACACATTCCCCTTCATCCAAGGATTATGAGATTTTGATTTGCTTTCAAGCCTTCAAGGATAATAATGGCATAGTTATTTATATTGTATAGGTCAAACTTTGGTTATATTTAAAATAAAAGCAAGAGCTTAAAAATAGTTCATTAGCGAATAATTTGAGGACTTTTTATTTATGTTAGATTGATGATATACATGGCTTCAAATGCATGATGAGTTTTTGGATTTCTTTCAAGGACAATAATGGCATGATTATTTATGACGTAGGTCATGCTTTGGTTGTTTTTAAATGAAAGCAAGAAATGAAAATGTGTTATTAGCAAATAATTGAGGACTGTTTATTTATGTCAAATTGATGCTATTTCTATACTGTCATTTGGTTCCTGCTTGGTTAGAACTTATTAAATTATGGATAGCTTTGCTTGGGGCTCAAATATAGTGTGTTTTGCGTACCCAAATTCCCTGCACTCGTGTAGATCATGCAGCCTCACGGTCCTTTGGATGAAGATAACTTGGATTTAAACTCAACAAATCAGCCTTTAAATGCAACAAATTGGCTTTTAATTTATAATTTGCAATTTCAGGGCATCCATTTCCATTTTTTACAGCTCTGTTATTGTGTCATGGTTAGCAATTAGGAAATATCCTATATATGTATTGGGGGTCTGTTTTATTGTATTTCATTTTCTCCCGCATTCTTAGGAAGACATGTTATGCTGCACCCTCTTACCAAGTTTCAATACTTTCATGGTGATAGCTTTTGTGTATCAACTAAATTCAGATTGATGGTATATACTTTTTAGTTTCAAATGAATGATATGAGTTTTAGATCTGTGTCAAGGACACATGGCACGATTATTTATGATCTGTGCAGGTCAAGCTTTGAATATATTTATGGTAAACCTAGTGAAAGCTTGTAATTAGTATATAAATTGAGGATTGTTTATTTGTGTCAGATTGATTGTATTCGCAGAGCTTCAAATGCCGTGTAGAAGGAGATTCAAGCTTATTTTCAACAACTTGGTAGAAGGAGATTCAACAAATGATGAGTTTATCACACAAGAAAAAAAGAAAAAGAAAAATGAAGAATGTTTATTGTATATTCATTGAACTACTTAAGTTGAATTGGCGTATTTATTAGGAGTCCATGTAAGCGGATAGTAGTTTCTATGGGAATTTACACAAATCTTCCAATCAGGATTTGTTCTCAAGCTGGTGATGATGGCCATGAGAAGTTCCGACCTATTGGCTGTTAGAATTGTGATTGTTTGCTTCGGCTGAGGATGGTATGGCATGTAAACCATGACCATGTTTCTCACTCTTCCTTGCTTCATCTACATGCAAATCATCTTCAACTGATATAACTACTGCTTGTTGTCCAAAAGGACCAGGAACAACGGTTTCGTTGCCCTTTTTATGCTCATCGATACGAATGATATCCGAGGATGATTTGGCTTGCAAACCATGGCCGAGTTTCTCTTTCTTCCTTGTTTCATCTACATGCACATCATCTTCAACTGATATAGCTACTGCATTTTCCCCAAAAGGACCAGGAGTAATGGTTTCCTTACCCTTTTTATGCTCATCAATATCTATGATGTCGGTTTCTTGCGTCTTTCCATTCCTCTTCTTCAAGAAGCAGAATAGTGCAAAAGTAAGCAAAGAAAGAATGACAAGGCCTCCAGCACAGACAACCACAACTACTAGGACTATGGGTTGAGTTGAGGCCATCTTGTTGTTTTGATGTGTCAATCAATTGGTGATGTTATCAAAATGTTGGTTTTCTGTGTTGATGCTGTGGTTTAGGTGCACTTCTGAAATGTGTATTTATAAGAAATACTTGGTATAGAATTATGCAATCGTTTTAGTAACTTGACTCTCATGCAAAGTTTCAGAAGGGTTGTTTGTAGTGAAAAACACTACTCTTCATGCTTCCCTGGCTGATTTTGCTTGTTGATATTTTTTTTTATATTTAATTTATTTAATTTATTTTTTAATTTTTAAAAAGTTAATCGGACAAAATTTAGATACAATGGCTTAAATCCGGTTGGTACCATTTTCCAACAGATGAATAACACTTGTGCTCACGGTTTATTAGCATTTGGAACAATGTATAGTAAATGCCACGGTTTATTAGCAATTGGAAGAATGTATAGAAAATACAACGGAAAACTATTAATAATTATAACTTTTAATTAATAAAAACCAACTTACCTAACATAGGAAAATAGTTTCAACCGTGCAATGTGTATTCTTGTAAAGTGATTTAATATGTAAATGTTAGATCATTATCCATAAGCAACACATTTGAAATTCTGGTATGCAGATCTCATATGTTCCAAGAATATTGATCTCTGCTCAACAAGGACGAGGATATACCATGACCATTTTTAATTCCTTTAAGAATTAACAATGTCATGACCTCTGTTGTGACATCTGCAGACTGACAACACTATTTATCTAACCATTTAAATTGTGTCGAATTGTAAATGCTGAAAGATAAATAACACAATGAGAGAACCCAAGCACATGGAAACACATGTGCACAGAATAAAAGTTGATGATGTTAGCCATACAAATACAAGACAAAGCACTTGGATAGAGGCCCAAAACCCTGACTTGATCCATTGATACCCAATGACAGAACAAAACACTGTGAGGTTGACCATGAGCTAGAGCAGTAACACAATGTCACAACATCTGGTATGACATTCCACCCTCCTAGAGGCATACACTCACCAATTGCTTGAAACCACAAACAATCTTGAGAAATAACTGTACTATTGCAGCAACATATCCGAGATAGAAGTATACCTCTCCATATCAAGGATAACTGGTGCTCTATTTCCAGAAGCACGTGAATGGAAAACATAAGACTCATCTTCATGTCTTCAAGAGCTCACTCCTTGTTCAACACACCTGCTGAACGCATTCACTTACTGCTTGAACCACAACAACTAGTACACCCATCAGATAGAAGCTCTCCCCATATCTTCTATAAACGCTGCTCCAAGAAACACTCAAGATGCTCATACAGTGGGAAGGTACCAAACTGCTCCACTTCTTACTAGAGTTACTTGCAGCAAAAGAACCATTTCTCCATAAGAATTCTGACATCATCCTGAGTCAGAGAACAAGATAGACACCTCATAATCCAAGACATTCTTTCCTCATCATTCTCCCGTATGATAAGTTTAGAACACTTCTGATCCAACTAGTGACTATCATCTTCCATAATTTGAATTTCAAGTTCAGCAATCAAAATGATGTTCTAACATCAGTTAGGACATCCTAATCACAGACACCATTCATAATGGTTCTTGATACACTAACCACTTGGACTTACTATCTGAATAGTAATCCACTCATCAGAGAGCACAGTTCCACCAATGAGAACTCCAAAGAGCATAAAGACAGTAAACTTTGCATACCTCTCCACAAATAAGGTACTCATCTTTCATAGGCTCCAAGATATGCACAGAAGCAGAACCTCCTTTGGTCTTCAAATAGCTACCCTTCTGCACAAGAGTAGTTTTCTCCAAGCACACTACTAAAATAATCAAATGCCACCGTTTGATTACTCAGCATCTTTCAGAGCTCTAGAAGGTCTTCTGCCAAGCAACCTTGATCTTCAAGTTACATATTCTACTTGCTCCATAGCAAGGCATCTTGGAAACACCAAGGCTTGGACCTACAATATCTACTCCTTCTCACAACTCCTTGAAGTTTCTGCTTGATGTCACAACATCTGATCATACATCCTGCTGGAGAGTTTAGGCTTTCATGCTGCCACTTAGAATAACCTTCTCCATATAACAGAATAAGAGCTCCATGTTATTATAGACTTGAGTACACAACCTTCATTCTGTATTTCTGTACACACCTTAAGGAACTACTCTTTAGAGACCCCAACCATGCCAAGGCTAGATTCTTTAAAGAGGAAGGGTCATAAAAAAATCTTTACACAAGGATTCCCGCTTTCCTTAAGTAGAGACTTCTTCAGAAAGTCAGAGATAACTGCCACTTATCCTTGACCTCCAAGATGAGCAAGGTCACATGCACTTATATCAGAAATAAACTGACCCAAGCAGAGCTATCACCAACACCATCTTCTAGACATGTTTCTTGCCAGGAAACTTTCTAGATAAAGATCAAATGCTTCTAGTGGAAACTAGAACACACCTGTTGCAATACTCCTATATTAGAAATAAACAGATCTAGGAGAAATGTCTTCATCTTCCCTTCCATCAGCACTACATTCTAGCCTCAATTTCTTGCCAAGAACCTTACTAGAATGAAGACAGATCCAACTAAATCTCCTTTGAGCCAGTGATTTACTCCTTGAATCAACAGAATTCTGCACAGCCTCTGCTGATGGAATGTCTCAACATCTGGTTGAACATCAGATCCTTGAAGTAGACAAAGCAGATCAGGGGCCTGATGCTTGTGCAACAACTGATGAGGCACCTTGATCATCAACTAAGGATAATCCATTAAATATTTGAGAATAACTCAAATAGCAATGAATCTTAAATCCTTATGATAAGTCATTCTCTTCAGCAATCTTGAACTTGATGGATAACCAATTAAATATGTGTGCAGTCCACAAATAACAATGATCTTAAATCCACACAGCTTCAGGAATCCCAAGGCTGAAGCATCAAGGCTAACACCCTTGACTCAACCTGCCTATGACTTCCTCTTGCTAGTAGAGCTCTTGTTTTGCCTTAAAGGTTCATGATAAAACCAAACTTCCAATCACGAGGTCGACAATAACATTTAACACCAACCAACTCTCTTCAGTCCATTGCTCCCGATGATGGAATGATTAGAGCTTTGATATCTTCAAGAATAACAGGACCTCCAGAGTTCTTCCATCATAAAAATATGCAGCGGAACCATAAGAAGAACATCTTTAACATGCCCTAAACAAGATGTCAGAACATCTTATAGAACATCATATAGAAGTAGCCACTCCTCCTTTGGTAGACCATTTAGCAGATCATAGAAGCTCCTATATCAGAGGGCACAACAGCAGATACACATAATCCTTTGCAACCTCCTCCTAAAATCCATAAGCAGCAACTCAAATGTTTAGAAAGATCAGCAACTCAGCTGTAGCTTCTCCTTGTTCAAGCCACCAGAAAGTATCTCCCTAGATCTCATCCAAAACAGACAGGATGCCTGCTCTGATACCAATTGAAATTCTGGTATGCAGATCTCATATGTCCCAAGAACATTGATCTCTGCTCAACAAGGACGAGGACAGACCATGACCATTTTAAATTCCTTTAAGAATTAACAATGTCATGACCTCTGTTGTGACATCTACAGACTGACAACACTATTTATCTAACCATTTAAATTGTGCAGAATTGTAAATGCTGAAAGATAAATAACACAATGAATTGTTTACCCAGTTTGGTGCAACCTCACCTACATCTGGGGGTTACCAAGCCAGGGAGGAAATTCACTATTAGTAGAATTAATTCAGAGTCAAACGACCCGTTTACACTCCTCACTTAAGACCTACCCAATGACACTTCAGCCTAGAGACCACTAGACCAGAGTTTCCCACTCACTCCCCCTCAATCACCGTAGTGATAAACAATTCAATATAAATGACAAACTTTAGAAGACACACTTCAAAGTCACAATACTTGATTTTGCTTTACAGCTTCAATCAAGGACAATACACTCTTGCTTAAAAGCTTTGAGTGAACACTAAACAGCTCAACAATACTAAATTAATGCAATCAGACAATTGCTTGGAGTACAAGTATTCCTAAGACACAACATACACGTGAAGACCTAACTGCATAATACCGAGTTCTTCACTCACAAATAAGACCTAACAGTCTAAACATGTCTACCACAATGCATCCAAAGATACAAAGGGTGACTTACAAAGTCACACACACGGACTCTCAAAACCATACTTTTACACTCAAGTTTTTCTTGTTGTGAGTGCTTGATTTCCCTTGCTTCTGCTCCTCCTTAAATAATACTGCAGACTGGGCTTGGGCTGGTCACAAGTAACAAACATTAGGTTTAACAGAGTAAAACTAATTTCCACAATTCAAGGCGCTTTCAAATAGGTCATAGCCGTTCCATGATAAGCTCAGCACTGCCTAGAATCTCGTCTGAGATATCTAAGGAACCCTAACAAATTTCCTGAAATCTAGCCTGAGCTTACTCATGCATTATAACAGAAAACCAACATGTCTGCTGTGCATGTCAGCTACCTGATGTCATACGTTTGATGTCATAACATTGGTAATGACATTCAACACACTTTGTTCTTAGTTGACCAAACTCCCCCTGCTGAAGACTCCTGCAGAATCTTCTTCACAATAGTAGAAACAAGCATATTATAGTTTCTTAAAAAGTCTCAAAGATCCTTTTTATGAACACCAATTAAATCTGCACTTTGTTCCTAATGAATCACTTTGGCCTGCATATACTGATGAGGTATATCCAAAGCACTTCTGTCAAGTGATAAAACAGCAGCGCCTGTTGTACCAGACAACGATGTCATGACATTCAGTATGACATCCATGACAGCAGTTCTGTCATCAGCTCCTGCTAGCTCCTACTGTAGCAGACATCGATGTCATGATATTGGTAATGACATCCTGTTTAAAACACATGACAACATTTCTGTCATCAGCTCCTGCTAGCTCCTGCTGCACCAGACAGCGATGTCATGACATTGGTAATGACATCCTGTTTAAAACACATGACAACAATACTCTCATCAGCTCCTGCTGTGCCAGACAGCAATGTCATGACATTGGTAATGACATCCTACTTAACATTAGTGCAAAACCATGTTTTACCAAAATTTAGCCAATCATAGAACCATGGACAATCATAGAGTCATAGAACTAACAACAATCTATGACTCAAATATAGTGTTAAAAGAGCAAGAGTCGCTGCATCGCCGTCTAAATATAGTAAAAAATAAGAATATTTTCATTAATGAGCGTGGGTAAAGAAGTTAGTTTGTGAATGCAGAGGGTAAATTCATCTAAATAATTCGATACAAGTACCAAGAATATTGGTCTCTAGGGCTTACACTGACAATTTAAGTTTGAGTTTGAAATGGTTATCTAAGGGTAACATGCAGAAATTGAAAGCATTAAAAGAAAATAAACTCATTCTTTAGAAATGAGAAACTCATCAAGAGTTGCATTTCCTTATACCCATCATGTACGAGAAAAAATCTATCGATCAAATACACTCACCCAAATACTCATAAAAAGCCTCATGTATCTCTCATAAATGGAGGTTATTTCTAACACAGAGTTCTAGAGATCAACCCCGTTCTTTCGAAGGTGATATATCACACGACAAATCAACACAGAGAATTAAGCTCCAGCACACACGCGTGAATATTTAGACCATTTCCCATAGCATATAGATCACCATCATAGGTCGAGTTTGAAAAGTATATATGTACAACGACTCAAACCCATCAATATAGATATTAAATAAAAGATAACATCGATTAAAATTTGTAAAATGGATTTTATGCAAAGATCCATATATGAACATATAATCTAAGTAACATACATACAACAACCTCAGCACAACGAAAAATACAAAGAGAAGAAGAAAGGTGAATAAATTTCTCACGGTTTGTCATCTCCGATTAAACTTCTCATGGTTTGTCATCTCCGATTAAAGTATGATTTGGCTCCGAATTATCTAGATGTATCATCCATGTGTTGTTTCTAAGCTAAACTTACTAAAGAATATAGTTCTGATCAATTGGGTCCAAAGGCTCCCAAAAGATAACCTAAAAAAAATCTAAAAATGTGACTTTATAGGAAAAAATGGATGCCCGTGCTCGCTGGACGAACACCGGTTTGCACTACGAACATTCCAAACATAGCTACTGCCAAAACAATGTTTTTCCACGCTTCTGGGAAATATTTGTTCGCCTTGGGTTCGCTGGGCGAACTCTTTTTAAGCTCGCTCGCCTCCAGTTTGCATAGCGAACATGACAGCAAACTCAAAACTTGTTTCGACCATAACTTGAGAACCATAACTCTGTTTTACGCACATTCGGAAGAGTTGAAAAGCTTATTCAATGCTTTATAAGACAATGAAAAAATATCATTGCTTGTATACCTACAAAAATGAGAGAAAAACTAGAAAACTCAAAGATATGTACATGATTACGCATATTACACGCTATAATATAAACTACACAAAATATACACTAAAGTTGAGGTTTATTGGTATAATTAAGCTGATAAGTGCCAATTATTTACACTCAAAATCAATACAATTTAGCACTTATCAAACTCTCTCCAACTTAAACTTGTTTGTCCTAAAAAAAGAATCAATCAACTCAAAGAAACAAGAGAAATTATCAAGAAATCATGCTTAACAAGTTTTTTTACAAACACAAACAAACGTATGATACAAATATCAAAAGTACATGCAAAGCAATGCTTACCACTAAAATACAGTGACAACATGACAGTGAAGCAAAGTCTAAGCATAAAACACATGTAAAAAAAACTTCTAAAGCAATACAAATATTCAAGAATGAATCACACCTAACACACAACATCATCAAGGGATAAAAAACAAACACGAGGGACAACTCACACACAACAATCTTGCTAACAACAATTCAAATTAGGCGTTCATAAAAAAACTCATATTGAAAGTATAAAAGCAAAAATCACAAGGACTTTAAGGGTTGTAATGTGGCTTGACTAACAAGGAAATGTCATATCTCAAAGTAATTGAAACAAAAATAATGCCTAATAAACAAGAGCTATCACAACTCAAATACTCAAGAATTCACAACTTCAATCACCTTTTTCTCATTGCACATTTATCACACCAATCCACACAACTCATTTGCACAACTTTATTTTATATTGTTTTTCAAGTCTTTTTTTTTCTTTTTCATTCATTTTTTTTCTTTCTTTTTCAAACTTTTTCTTTTTCTCAACCTTTTAACAACCAACCTCTTCTCCTCAACTTGAGTACAACCACACATAGTGTATTGAATGCTCCTAAACTTATTAGGAAAAGGTAAAAACTCAAATAACAAGTCATGGTTATGATTCAAGAAAAAATATTAGAATCCATTCAAAAATGAACTTAATACCACATGGATTCTAACAAAGACTCAAAGGGGGTAAGCAAATTCTCACTCACTCTCAAGGTAGATGGACTATTTAGTCAAGTGGTTATGCTTAAAATCAAGCAAAATGCCTTGATCATTTTAGTGCTAGCATACAAATCAACACAAATACAAGATTAAATATAATTCAAACGAGTAAAACAAGAAAGCTGGTCTCCATGAAATTTAGTAAACAATGGAAAGGTTCATCACATTGAACTATGAACTAAAGTGATTCACAAATGAACAAAAATTGCAAGAGAATGAATGATATGTTATTTGTACAAAGTATAAAGTTCATAACATGTTATATTCTAGAAAAGTAACAAACACAAATCTTAACAATGCAACTCTCTTTAAATTTTTCACACTATCATAACATTTTCTTGTTGACATAATTAAACTTGAACAATCACAACATGCATCTTCAAGCTAATAAAAACAAAGCTTGAGACAGAACACAAACGTTTTCTAGCAACCTAACAAAATTGAACCCAACTAAATAAACATAAAGTTATACGAATTTGAAAACTGTTGGGTTGTGTCCCAACAAGCGCTTGTTTCATGTCGTTAACTCGACGCCTTTATTGTGCTTGTCTTGTAACTTCCTCACAGACATGGTTAGTGAAACTGAAAATTAATGAGTGGAAGTTAGTTATCAAATAATGTTTAAATTGTTAGAAAGGGATAGTGAAATTAGTTAATGCTATGAATTGCTTGATGGAACACTAGTCATGTTAATTATTGAATTGGATAAAAATGTGTGAATTTGTTTTAGGGACTGATTCTGCTAGTTTCCCAAGCTGTTAGCAATTTTTTATGGTTTAATTGTTAGTGAAATGGACATTGATTTGTTAGCTTGTTTTTTATTATGGTGTTGAAACTGTGTCTATTTGAAATTGGTGCAGTTGATCAGAAAACTTCAGTTAGAATGGGGTTTTGGATCGAAGTGAATGATTGAGTTACTCTATTGTAACTCTGTGAGAAGGTTAATCAAATGAGTAGGGTTGAATACACTTGAAAACATTTAGTTATACTTAATGCTCTGTTAATTCTGTTAAAGGTTAATTGAAGAGTTAGTTATGCAACTTGAGTAGGTTGTTGAAGGTGGTAACAACTACTTTGAATTTCCCAAATGAAGTGGAAGTTATGAGTTGTGTTCAGTTAGTGTTGGTTTTAACAAACAAAAAATCAGTTAGTTAGTGAAGTAGGATAATTGTCATGTTAAAAAGGAACTATTAACAAGTTAACATTAAGATGGATTAGCTTTAAAATGGATTAGGATGTAGTGAATTGAAACTATTATGAGATAATAAGTTCTCTTTGATTTAAATGTTTGGTATGTATGTTAACTGTCAGATATTGCTTAAACTGGTGAAATCATTGAATTGTGTGATAGTTTGGTGAATAAATACATGGTTTTATGAAGTGTGTTACAACTGATTTTTGGTTTGCTCATGTAGGTCTTGGCACGACTATTTGGACATAGCAAGCGGACTTGAAGAAATACCATGGATTAGATTAGAAGCATTGCATGGTTTAGAACTTGTGAATTTTTGTAACATGGAAATGATGTAACAACTTTGTGATTTGGGAATTGTGTAATGAATCTTTGACACTTGGAAATGAAAGTAGATTCCGTGACCTGGAAATTAGAGATTGTGACTTGCAATGTGATTTTCATATTCTTTTAAATGAAAAGGTCCTTTGAATAACTTGTATTCCAAGCTATTCATTTTCCTTCCAAGTTGATTTATTCGAGTCTTGAATGTGTATAAATGGAGTCCTTGAATTGTGCTTGAATTCTTGAATGAAATACCATGTCTTATGCCAAATAGAACTAACTCTAATGATAAGTCTTCTTAGGAAACTGGTCAACTTAAAAAGGTTTACCTTTCAAGTTTGACTTTGACTAAAGTCAAACTTTTTGGTGATCTTTAAATTTAAATTCCATGATTCACTCAACATGACCCAAAATTCATAATCCACAATTAGGGTTTCCCAAAGGACTAAAACCAAAAGAATGATCAACCCTAGTTTGTTATGCTCATAACTAAAAGTCAGAATGAAGCAACCAATAAATCTATGCTTTGCATCTTAAATTAGAAAGGACCTTTGAATCAAAGACGTTATTTGGGAAAATGAAATTGTATATGATAGTCTGAAATGCCGATGAGTATGCAAATGGACCATAGACCAAAAGTCGGATGAAAGGATAAGGCAAATTTTGGGGTATAATGAGGTCTAAGTTTCCTATTTTTTTAGTTATTTGCTTATTGACATGTATCCCAATCATTATGTAATGTTAGTATAAATACCTTGGAGGCATTCTAAGCAATGTTAATGAAATACTCTCTCTCCCTCTCTCTCTCTCTCTCTCTCTCTCTCTCTCTCTCTCTCTCTCTCTCTCTCTCTCTCTCTCTCTTAATTTCCTCTTTCCCTCTACATTATAATTTCCTCCATTATTCACTAATATTATGGTTTCATGTTCTAACATTTGGTATCGAAGCTTGGTTCTGATCCACAAACACATAGTGTGCAACATGAATTTTGTCTCTAATGAAAGAATTCCTGCAAACCTAACCATCGTTGTTGTGAATAATTATGATAAATGGTGAAAAAAATGGAAGTGTTGTTTGGATACCAAGATGTTCTTGAAGTGATCAAGAACATGGTGAATCCACTTGTCCAAGGTACAACAGATGCACAACAAGCAACACATAAGGAAGAGAAGAAATATTTCAAGGAATTATTTTTGATCCATATATGTGTGAATGGTGACAATTTTGAGAAAGTCGGTAATTGTGAATCGTCAAAGTAAACGCGGAAAATCTTAGAGAAATCATACGCAAGGGTTGACAAGGAAAAGGTGGTGAGGTTACAAACTCACAAAAGTCAACTTAAATTGATTCAAATGGAGGAAAAGGAGATAATTAACAAGTTCACAACAAAAATTAGTCGATTAGTGAATCAAGTGAATGCATGTGTGTTGCACCCCAAAATTTGACCACCCTTTTTCTTGTTTTTTGGCTTATGTTTCATTGCATTTTAGCATCTTGCATTTGCATAGAATTGTTCTTACAGGAGATCAAGTGATTGTGTATGTGTGCCATCTAAGAGGAGAGCCTCATTGGCTTCAAGCTCAAGAAAAGGCATTGGTACAAGTTGTCGCTTACTCGAAAAATGCAACGATGGGGACGCGAAAAAGATAGACAGAAGAGTCCCCACTGAACTTTATTTATCCCATGAAGGGAAAGGAAAATATCGAGAAAAACTCAAGAAAGAAACGGATAAGATGGTCTCGCAACCAAGAACGGGTTCAGAAGCCGGTTATGCGAAGGGAAGGTATTAACACCCCTCGCATCCATCGTACTCGATGGGAACCATTTGTTTGTCGACCTATGAAGATATTTGCTAAAATATATTGCTTTTTATGAGTGTTCCAAGAGATAGAGAGAAGGGCTAGAAACAGGGAAAGAGAGGTAACAGGGAAGAAGAAAGGGATGACAGTGAAGAAAGGACTTAGTAGGACTTCGCGGTCCTAGGCTTACGTATTCTCAATAGATATGAGAAAGTCAGAATCGATGTAGTTCGGGGAACCACGGGTAAGAGAGGAATATGCTTGGCAAGGATTGTGGCCCTTGTGCCTACGTATCTTTACTTAAAAGAAGTAAAGAATCAGAGCAGCCGTAGTTCGGCCTACGGTTTGTGGATGAGTTTTGGTAGACGCTGATATCGTGCACATTCTAGCAGTTTAGGTGTTTTGCTACTCGCATGTGAGGAGACTTAAGCGTTACCTGTTTGCGATAGAACGGACGTAGCATGCCTTTCTGGGAAAGGGTGGAAAAGAGAAAAGGGTGCTCGATAGAATTGTCGCAATCCTATGCCTACGTATTCTCAACATGCAAGAGAAATTAGAGCAACGTAGTTCGTGCTACTACGGGTAACTGGTGTTTTTGTGGATGATGTTATCGTGCGCATTCTAGCAGTTTAGGTGTTTTGCTGCTCGCACGTGAGGAGACTTAAGCGTTACATGTTTGTGGTAGAACGGACGTAACATATCCTTTTTGAAAGACTGGTTTTCGCCATGCGAGGCAAGAAGTCACGTTTCATTTGTGGGTTGTTTTTAGGGGTGAGATAGGTCCTCGGATAGTAACCCATTTCGGGTAATACCTAATTCCTTATCTCAAAGTTTTGTTATGAAAATGGTATGGCGAACGTAGCGTCTTCGTATTGAAAGACGAGTATCAAGACCACACACATTACAGTGAGTATCCTGACACTCGGAGAGGAAGAAGACTACACTCAATCCTCTCTCTTTAATTCAATACAAATAGAACTTCATTATCTTATTAAAAGTGTTTTTGGTTTTGAACGGTAAGTGCTTTTGTGACTGTAAACCATATGGTAAATGTCAAGCACTCGGGATAGGAGAAGGCCTACGCCTAACCACTCCACGAACATTCATGTTTTTGTTATGAAAATGATTTGAAAATACACTCGGTACGGGACCGGGGTTTTTTTAAGAGAAAAGGGTTGCAGAAAGAAGTTGTGAAAAGAGGTGTGGTGGATAAAGTCGTGTCTTCGTATTGAAAGGCGAGTATTGAAACCACCCACACTACAGTGAGCATCTCGACACTCGAAGAGGAAGAAGTCTAAACTAAATCCTCTATCTTTAGTTCAATACAAAGAGAAATCAAATTTCTTATTGAAAGGTATTTTTGAAAATGCACTCGGTATGAGACCGAGGTTTTGGGAGAAAAATGGTTTGAAAATGCGCTCGCTATGGGACTGAGGTTTTAGGAGAGAGGGTGTGGAGAAGTTGTGAGAAGGTGTGGAAAGAGATAGATGATGGATGAAGTCGCGTTTTTGTATTGAAAGACGAGTATCGATACCACCCACTCTATAGTGAATGTCCTGATACTCGGAGAGGAAGAAGTCTACACTCAATCCTCTCTCTTTAGTTCAATACAAAGAAAAATCATTTTTCTTATTGAAAGGTGTTTTGAAAATGCACTCGGTACGAGGCTGAGGTTTTAGGAGAAAAATGGTTTGAAAATGTACTCAATACGAGACCAAGGTTTTTTAGGAGGAGAGGTGTGGAGAATACGGACGCGTCTTCGTATTGAAAGACGAGTATCAAGACCACTTACACTACAATGAGCATCTCAATACTCGGAGAGGAAGAAGTCTACACTTAATCCTCTCTCTTTAATTTAATACAAAGAGAATTTGATTCCTTATTGAAAAGGTGTTTTGGAAATGCACTCGGCATGGGACCGAGGTTTTTAGGAGAAAAGGGGGTGGTGAATACAAGCTTCTTCGTATTGAAATACAAGTGTCGAGACCACACACACTACAGTGAGTATCCTAACACTCGGAGAGGAAGAAGTCTACACTTAATCCTCTCTCTTTAATTCAATACAAAGAGAACGTCATTCTCTTATTAAAGAGATGGTTTGATAGCATTGGTGAATAGAGTCGGGACAATGTGGCACTAAATCGTCGTAGCTCGACTTATAAGGGAAGTCGAGCTATAGGAGGTCGCGTGATTGATATCCATGCTAAGGACAAGATAGAGAAATGATATTGAGAATCATTCTCCGATTTAATCATGTCACACAGAACACAAGAATGGGATCTCGTCTTAATCGCAAACAAAATGTCGATTAATCGAAGGTAGCCTATCGCGATCCCAAAGTAAAGAAAATGACCCAAATGGTCATCTTCCATAGATTTGAAACCGGGAAGGTTATCAACTCCGACAAATCCGACGCCTGCGGATACAAGACTTCATCGATCCAAATATTCAAAAATAAAATTGAAAGATGAAGAGAAATGAGGAGAGAAAAGAGGTCTCAGATCCAACATTATCCATCAACAATTTGATTAATAACGGTTTACGGAGGTTTCATCATTGACCCAAACAGATGAAATGGCATAAAGTCGAAAATGAGAAAGAAGAGAAAAAAGTTGGTCTCAGATCCTTCATTTCTCATCAATAATTTGACGGAGAATCGAAGGAAGTCTCTTCATCGACCCAAACAGATGGAAATGAGACAAAATGCCCAATAACAAATGAAAAATAAGATCAACTTCTAAAATGAAAAGAGATTTAAAGTTCTAAATATAAAACTATATTATAAAATATCTAATATAAAGTATATAATATATAGAAAATCTAAGAATATAATAATATAAACTATATTACATAATAATAATATAAATTACATAATAATAATATATTTACAAAGTTTTAAAAGAAATGTTAAGAAAATAATATAAAACTTATATATATACAAACAGAATAATAATTAAATACATAAAAAATAATTCACAAATTGACACAGGGGGTGTTAGAGAAGAAAGCAGAGGGGTAAGAACAATCCAAATTGACACATAACAGATGGGCCGTGAGGCCCAATCAAAACCAATAGTCCAAAAAGAAACATAAAAATAAAAATCCAAATAAACCTCCTTAATCAGTGGGCTACGTTCAATTGAAAGAAAATTTCGAAACTGAGTTGTTGCCTCAAACTGAACAGACACCACACTGGAACCTATCTTTGAAGTCGCCTTTAAGAGATAATCAGTTCCCCATCTCACTGACTTCAACGCATTCCCAAGCTCAGGTCCCATTACTGTCTCAAAATCGATCACGCTCCATGAAAGCATCGTCGTGGTGAACGCCATTGGAAATCCAAATTTTATATTATCGCTGACGTCGTAGTAACCAACAGTCAAGTCCACTCCGGCAGTGGCTCCGTCGTGCATTCCGGAGTCCCGGCGCCATCGGAGTCTCTGATCAGATGGTAATTTTCCAGAGCGTTGTCCTTCGAAGAAGAGAATACTCTTACGGAGAGCATCATGGTAGTCGTGACCGACGGAGATAGAAGGGGTTTTGCTGGATTTTTATCTTCGAAAATGGAGGTTGGAGGAGTGATTTGGGTTTTCGGATGGGGCTGAGATGAGAGAACGACAGGTTTCGCAGAAGGTTCAGATCTGGGTTCGTTTCGATGAAGGAAGTTTGGGTGTGGGTTTTTCATATGTGAAATCTGGGTTTGGTTGTTGTTCGTTTGAGATTTGAGGTGAGTGGTATGTATTTGAATGGTTATGAAGGAATTTGGTTTTACGGGTTGAAGATTGCTGGGTTTGTAAGTTGAAAGAGATGGAGGCTGTGAGTGAGGAGATGGTGCTTCTTGGTAATGAAGATTGAAGGTTTGAAATGGTGGAGGTGGCTGTTTGAGAGGTTGATGATGATGAAGAACAACGAAGCGGAGGTAGGGTTCAAAGTGGAACGATGTTTGGTAATGGTGAATGGTTTTGTTGTAGGGAGATAATGAAGGATGAAGTTTGAGGTTTATGGTCGTTTTGAAAGGTTACAACCCAAATGTTTTCTTTCTGTTTGTTAAGTTCTCCTCTTCTTCCCCTTTATTCTATTTTTTCCTCATCCTTTTAAATTTGTTTGTTAACGGTACTCTGCTGTTGGTTTGTCTCCTTTTCACAGATGCTGTCCGGCGTGGTGTGGTGTTAGCTGCAAGGTGTTTGTCATGATGCTGCAGTAGCATGGTGAGCTTTGCAATAGATGTGAATTCTTACTAGAATTTTTGTAATGGGCCTATGTTCCATGGAGTTTTTTTTGGACATTCTAATTAATTAATTTTTTGTAATTTGGAAATTAATTGGATGAAAATGGGTAAAAATGAATATGGATTTGAAAGGGATGGTTTGGAAAATGGGTTTAAGAAAATGTTTTGTGAAAGGATATGGATAAAATTGAAAGTGGAATATGGATATTAAATGATGAATTTGCAAAGTGGACATTGAATTGGATTTTCAAAATGGATTAAAATGGATAACTAAAAATGGGTAATTGACAAGGTGGATAGAAATTGGATTGGTTTGAAATGGGTTTCGTAATGCGCCATAACACTTAAAACCTCGAGATTACATTTGACCACCATAAATCATGAATCACATCACAACCTTGAATCAACTTCTGATGAATGGAATCAAAGCAATGAATCTATCTAAACCTGACCACTTAAGTACTGAAAAATCTTCATTATAAACCAACTGACATCTGAATCCACACATAATTGATCTGAATCAGTACACAAATCCTAACCGTAACCCTAAACACACATCACCCGAATTGCACACCATAGTCTTGATTCTGAAAAAGAACTCTTGTTTGACCACGACTAGGTCAGGACCTCTTGAACTAGAAATAACATCATATACAAAAATATGCCCTGGAACACTTCTGACAGACCCCGACTGATACTTGCTTCAACCCTACTTGCAGAAGAAAACTATTGGTGAAGTACATTTCCCCAACTGTCTACAAAATTGCATTTTGCTTCAAAAAGGAAGGAGACTACAAGTTGGCTCGAAAGAGGAATTCTTGCTTGGTGCTGTTGGCTGGTTGAGAGGAATCTACAAGAGGTTAGTACTTATAAACCCTTTCCTTATATGCATAAATATCATCAACACATGTTTGAGTTCTGAACTTGAAAGTTTGGTTTATCATATTGGACCTCTTGTTAGGTTGGCTGCCTTTGAACTACAATCATATGAAAAGCTTACTTTGAGTGTGCTAATGTTTGACTTTAGCAATGTCATGTATAGAGTAGGACAGTTGGAATTAAATCTTTGGCTTTGGTATTAAATTGTGTTTAGACTGTTGAATTATGTTTGAATTTATCATTATACTGTCAATCCCTTACTGCAGAACTGGTTAACTTCCAATATCATGAAGTAATCATTTTCCATCATTTTAATGTGTGTGTATATGAGCATCATTGTTATTAGGGTCCTTTTGCTTTGTTGCTTTTCTTTTTTGATTGGTATGACTTTAAGTTAACTAGAGGAGGCTGCTGCCATATGTTCTATGTATGACTGTCATTAAGGATATGGCTCTGCTGTCATCTTATGATCAGTTTGGTTTAATTAGATTTTGGGTAATGCCTATGACTGTTAAAGAAGATTAAGAGTAGCACATTAGGCATATCACCCCTGTTTTGAGTTTTGCTTCAAAGATTCACTTAGTGTTGGAACAATACTCGAATTTTGTTTGTTCAACTTTGTCTTAGCATACTTTGCTGTTGTTTTCTGTCCTAGAAGTTTGTGCAGAATGAGGGAGTAACCAAGGGCCAAATGTCATAATTGTGGACTGTTGGATTCAGAGGAGTTGTCTGGTCTTGGTTTGTTTATTTAAGTCTGTTTGGGGTTTTTGGCATTTAGGAACTAGATTAATATTTGGAGGTGGCTTAGAATCAATTCAGGTTTAGACCAAGGAGAATTTGTCACAGCTGTTTAGATCTCATGCTAATGCTAGATTTGGCTGGGATCTGTTTTGGATTAAGAACTCCCATCTAACAATTTTGGAGTTAAGTGTTAGGAGCAGGGCTGGCATCAGAGTTCTAGGACTTTGAGGTGATGTTTAGTTTGGTTGGCTGCATCAGGTTTGGTATACTCTTGCTGCTGTCATAAGACACTGCACTATTGTTGTAACATCAAGTTGGATAACCTATCATTGGCATACCTTGACAGTCTAGGAGGGATTGGCAAATTTTTGACATGAGGGTTTTGTTTGAAACTGAGGTTATTGATCAATATGAGTGACTGCCTCTGTCAACAAGAGTTTGCTTGTGTAGTTTACTTTGTTTTTATTTTTAACCCACTGCTAGAACCTTGTTTGTAATTCATCAGTGGACATAAGTTTGAAATACCAAAAGCAATAACTGTCCAGCCCTAAAAAAAACTGTTGTATCATGATTTGAGCTTTTCAAAGCTAGTTGTGCTAGACTGCTTGGAATGCTAAGTTTGTTTAAAGAGAATTTATGCTATCTTGATAAGATGAAATACTGGTTAAATGAGCATAAGGATCTTGGACACTCATTTGTGTGTTTTCTCTGCTGAAGCTTTGTATTAAGAGCTGCACTAAAAGACTTCCAAGTCTTGGCTGTTTCCTTTGGATTTGTATCTAGGTTTCATCAATAGATGTGTTTGAAAACACAATACCCTTCACCTGATTTCCACCACAGCTTTTTATTGAGACCAAACCAGCTTTACTTGATTTATGCCATGATTATGCTTTGGAATTCATCAGTAAATTTGGTCTGAATACTAAGACTGGCTGGCTGTCAATTCAAACTCATTTCTAAGTCATTACAATGTGATGTGTGTAAGTTTTTTGACTCATGGCAATGTAGAGGTAAGCTGTTTGTTGGGATACCAAGCCAAGTTTAAACCATTCACCCAATTGGCCCTCATTTGACATGGATCACATCTGTTTCAACCCTTTTTTATGTTTTGTGTCAGCATGCTATTAAGAACTAGCAACATTTTTTTTAACCACATCCATCACCCAATGTATGTCCTAAAGCTGCTGTTTTAGGTTCATTAGCTGTTTGAGACATTTAGGATCCATGTTTTCATTTGGGCTGGCTTGTTCAGAATCTTGATGTGTGAATAACTTATCTGCTTTGCGTCAATCTTGTCACATTCTTGCAACTTGAACTTTGTTTACATTTCCCATCTGTTTAAAAAACCATGTGTATGCTGTTTGCATCTTCATTCCAACACAGCTTTATTCAACATAACAGCTTGACAACCCCTTTTGAACCATAACAGAATAATGTGTTCCTTTGAATTTATCTTGATTTCTTGCATTTCAAACATGTACAGATCAATGCTAGTGTTGAATTCATCATTCCATTTTGGCTCATGTCCTCATCATGCCTTTGCTTGCCACTCATATATCTCATTTTGGTCCAAGGCTATTTTGGATCAAACTCTTGTTAAAATTCATTCAAGGTTACATTTAGAACTTGCTCATGCCTTTCCATAGTCCTAATTGCAACTGCCTTGATCTGTGGATACCAAGTTGCATGTCAAGTTCATAGAGTGTGTGTTCTATCGATTTTATTTGTATGTGTGAAATCTCAAAATTTGAACTGCACCATCTCAGTCCTCATTAAACTCCAAGCAATTTAGACTCTAATTTTGTTGAATTTGGTTTTGATTTGATAGAGTTTCGATCCAATCCGTATCTGCTTTGTTTGCCTTGGTTTTGGGCCCAAAATAACACGCGTGAAGGCTTATGTATTTTTTGGGGTGGGATAATCAACGGATGTATCGCCACCCCAGTGGTTATTGCCTTGCCATTAAAACGTCTATCATGCCTTGTGTCTTGGGTTCGAGCCCCAGCGAGGCATTTTTTGCTTCAATTATTTTCTTTTCTCGTTGTTTATATTTTATTCATTCCTTTCCTTTCCATACCAGCACGCGCATAGTGCTCCAGTGGTAGAGTTGGTGTGTTGGTAAACACAAGGGCCTGGGTTCAACTCCCAGCTTGGCCCTTTCTCTTTTTATTTTCATTTTGTTTATTTGTTTTATTATCATAAATCACCTAAACTTCCGAATTTCATAACTCATTCATCGTTCATTATTTTCAAACCGTTCTTTTTGCAAATTTTTCATTGCGATGTCTAGTTGTATTAAATGGATTGTAATTTCATAATTGCTTGTTTTTACAATGCTTTTTCATACTTGTTAGTAGACTTATTCTTAGGTCGTTACCTTACGTCTCGATTGAATTTCCCTCTATGCCACGCTTATTTTTATCTTGTGAGATTTGTGGATATTTAATTTCTTCATGTTTGTTAACATGTTGAGATTTCATCTCTTGTTGGTTGTTACCATAACTTGTCGTTCTCTTCCTAAACTTTTGAGTTTAGCTGTTGCGATCATTTCTTGCGTACTTGATTGTCATCAATGCTTAAATATTGTTACCTTTGATATACTTTGGATTTATAACATGATTCTTTTAAGTTGTGACCTACTTGCATGAATGTTGCTTCAATCTTTGTCAAGATATGCACCCCCTAATCCTTGTTAAGATGATTGACTATTGGTTGTAATCCTTGATACCATTTGAAGTATATGCTCATTGAAATTTGCATGCTTACTTGTTTTGATCTTATCTCCTTCATACCTCCTAAATTACGAGGCTAAACTAATTTAATTGTGTGAGATTGTTATCTATGCATATTGTTGTTACGCTTTGAGTTTATAACATGATTTGTTTTCAAATTGATATTTGTTTACATGGTTGTCACCTTTATCATGTTTCCTAATCTTTGTTAAGACCGTACTTTCAATCTTTGTTAAGATATGTCTTCATTTGTCAAGATATGCCATTTGTAACATGCTTGTATATTTTGGTTGTAACCATTCATCTCACTTGAATTGCTTGCTCATTGTAATGTGTTGGTTAATCCTTGATCATAATCATTGTCTTCTATATTCCTCATGCTTGAATATGTTTATAGTTTGTTAAGTATTTTCTTCCCCAAGTGATGGAACTCTCTAGTTCTCATCCAAGTTGCCTCCCCTCTCTCCTCCCAAAGGAAAAGTCTCTCCATTGACCTTTGTGTCATGGATAGCTCATTACCCCTTTTGACTTTGTAAAGTCATCTTGAACCTTAGTTAAGATTAGAACCCATAAGACATTAGACTTTGCTTAAGTCTAAAAGACCCACCTTTACTAGGAGTGCTCCTCAACTAGAACCCTAGGTTAGAGTTTGTTTAACATCTATATAAGAATCATAGTGATGATTACTTATTCCCCTTTGAGAGTTCAACGTAGACATAGAGAGTTGTGGAAAACTCTATACAAGCATTGTAATGTTTGTTCCCCATTGAACCTTGCTCATAATCAAGTGTTCTTCAACCCTAGTGAGGTGAACTACGGTTGCTCTGATTCTATCCTAGTTAGGATACGTAGGCAGAGGACGCGATGTCTTTGCGAGCAAACTTAGAAACTATCTTTAGGTCATAACCTACACCTTTTACCCAATCCCAAATCTTAGCAAACATTTACAAACTTAGCATGCAATCAAACAAAAGGTTCCTGTAGAGTACTACAAATGTTTAGGATGTGAAATACCTACCCTAGGCATAACCAACCCCCGATCCCCGAATCTCTTAGCGTTGTTGTTACATTGCACAAAAAGGTTATTTCTTTCTTTAGACCTTTCCTTTGGATAAATTAAAGTCCGATTGTACTCTAAGAATTAAAGATTCAAGTTAATTCAATAGCTTGGTATCACGATTCTCACCGCAACAACCATGTTGCGTGTTGCATTTTGATTTGCTTAACCCAGGCCACGCGTGCAGTTGACTTTGACTGGACTTAATGAAACGCTGTGTTTCATTAAGTCTGAGGGCTGGGTTGGTTTGGGCCTGAGATGCTATCCACACCCCTCTTTTCCTTGGCCCATGCACGCTTTGCAAAGACTTCAGTGTTTTTCCATTTTACTCTTGCACCCCCTTTTCCTATTTCACTTATTTTATTTTATTTTATTTTTTTGTTTTCATTTTATCTTGTTAAAAATACTTCCCATTATCAAAAAATTCCCAAAAAATATTTTCTCATACTTTAAAATGTTATTTAATTTTCCATAATTTTTGTTTCTGTTTTTATTTTAATTTGCTATTTCATTTTAATTTTGAAATTAGATGACTTTTATGGTGTTCACCTTACATTGTCTTGATCATTTGGACTTCAAATCCAAATCCCCTATGAATATGGATTCTCACTCACTTAGATGAGGGATTAAGGCATCTTTGAGGGTGAGTTTGAGTGGCCATTGATCCTTTTTTATTTGACTTTGAGTTGATTTTGTTTGTCCCTTGACTTATGCTCGATAAGGTGGAGCACCATTAATGATTGAATTATTTGGTGATGCCTTGAGTGGAATTCATCCATGAGACTCTGGATTCTATTTTTCACTTGACCTAGCTTGGTTGTGTTTTTTATTTGAGATTTATTGAACATTTTTCCTATTTTTGGTGAAGCTTGCAAGTCAAGTCATCTTAGGAAGTGTTCATACAAACTAGTTTGACCTAGCTCCTTTGGGAAATGACTTTTATGGATCCCACATGCACCTTATGACTTGTGATGCTTGTTTATGACATGATTAAGGTGTTGGTTCATTAATTTTAGGTCATAAATTTGTGTAACTTGTTTTGCAAGTTACTTAGAAGTCATGCCTTTCCACTTGGTTTTAGGTGTTGAATTTGTGATAGAACCATGGTTCTTTCACTTGCCATGATTTGTTTCATGATTGTGTTTTGTTTCTAATTTTGTATTGAGATTTCCTCTTATGGATTCACCTCTGCCCATTGTGTTTTGATCATTATTCAAGATGATTTGGTGTTCACATTCATGCTTTGAGTTTGTCTTGAGTATTGGATCACTTCTTGCACTTGTTTGTTCTTTTCTTCTTCATGATCAATGTGAGATGTTTGGTTGAGTTAATTCATGTGTGCTTTCCTAAGCTCCTTTCTTCCATCCTTTCTCTTGATCATGGCCTTTGCTTTTGCTTTGGGTTTTACTTTTGTCTAAGTGATGGATGTTTGAATGGTTGTAGGAGTTGTCACTTCTCCCATTTCATCTCACTTCTCTTGACTTGCTTAAGTCAACTTATTTAAATCATTTGTTTTTGTTGAATATTTGTTGCATCATTTGAGTCTTACATCCCATCTTTGCATCTTTGCATTCCATGTTTGCATTGCTTTAACTTGTTTAAGTCCACTTCTTCTCTTTCTTCATTTCATCTATGATTAAATTATCTGTTGTTTACTTGGTCTTTTGACATGATCCCTTAGGATTCCTAGTCCCTCTGTTTAAGATGGGAGTAGGAGAGACATTAGGTGTTCAATCCTTTGCATGCTAACATTAGGATAGATTTCCCCTTTTAACCCCAACTTTAGGATCACATTGCATGATGACATTAGGATTGTTTAGTTTCCCCTTTGAGTTTGTGTCTTCTCTTCTCATCTCCTAACTTTCATAAGACATCTAATAAAGGATAATAAATGTTGTACGCTATGAGCCTTAAGTACTTGAGGAATGATGGTTGGGGGGCCTCCTCTCATACTGTCTAGAGTGTTTAGCGTATGCCCTTTGGGCGATATATGATGCATTCTCTCTCAAGTCAGTCTTTAGTGCAACATGAGTTACAAACTAACTCAATTCACTTCTTCATAAAAAACAAAAAACAAAACATTAAACCTTTTTATCCTTCGGGATTAATTGAAAACTATTTTCAGAAAGAATGTGTTAAGTCTTGGTTCTACCGCAAACAGGTAACGCCTAAGTCTCCAATGGTCGAACAACAATACACCTAACTGCTAGAACGAAGGTTTAACCCTACTCAGTTAAAACATTTGAACCAACCTGTGGTCATGTCAGCCCGAACTACGTTTGTTCTGATTTCTCATACCAGATGAGGATACTTAGGCACAAGACGACGATGTCTTGGCGAACAACCTTCCCCACCTTCACCCGTAGTTTTCCAAACTACGTTGACTCCGACTTTCCTATTACACGAGGGAATACGTAGGCATAGAGCGGCGATGCTCTATCGAGTCTCTTTTCTTTTCTTTTGTCCCTGTGAGCCAGCCTTTAATAGATTAACACCGTTTTAGATAGACAACAAGCGTGGATCCCTTTGAGTACAACGGACGTGAGAGGTGCTCATACCTTCCCCTAGCGTAACCGACTCCCGAACCCAAGATTTGGTTTCGATGACCTGTCTTTTCCCTTTTTCGTAGGTTTTCTCTGATCATTTCCTTTCCCTCTCTTTAGGATAAATAACGAACGATGGCGACTCTTCTGTCTTTGTCGGCCCTTTTTCGCAGTAGCGACACATCTAACTTCTTCTCTTCATCCTTTCTTATTTAGAATTTTAGCTTCATTGGTTCAATATGAAGTTTTATTTCTTTCACATTATTACTTTTTTCATGGTGGGTTGCTTACAACTCCATAAACTCAACCACTTTCATTTCTTTAAATAGTTATTATTATACTCTTTGTCTTTATTTTGACTTCTAAAAATATGATTAGTAATGTTAATATATTCTCAAATGCAGGTTGTGATACTGGCAACTGATGCTGAAACATTACCACCTCAACTTTACTGGAAGTCCATTCTTCCCAACACTCCAATGCCAAAAGTCATCACTAATCTTCTTACCAACTCTCCAATGCCAAAAATCATCACTAATCTCCTACTCCCTGGTCAGTCTCATACTATAAGATTTATGCTTATATATTAATATCTTAAAACCCTTTCTAAACATTAATGTATATATATAAATTTACTTCCACATGTTTAAAATTATTCAATTTTAGAATTTATCTCCTACTTTAAATAGGTGTAGATGATGCAAGCAAAAAAGGCTACGATGATGGAGGTGCAACTGATGTAAAATCCAAAGAATCACCTAATCCCCTATTTTACCACCGTTATGCTGCAAAGGAGAATGATGTAAAATTCGAAGAATCACCAAACCCCCTATTTTACCACCGTTATGCTGCAGAGGAGAATGATGAAAAATCTAAAGAATTAACTATTCCCCTGCTTTACCACCGTTATACTGTAAAGGAGACTGATGCAAAATCCGAAGAATCACCTAATCTCTTTTATTACCACCGTTATGCTGCAAAGGAGACTGATGAAAAATCCGAAGAATCAACTAATCCTCTGTTTTACAACCGTTATGCTGCAAAGGACACTGATGTAAAATATGAAGAATCACCTAAACCCTGTTTTACCGTAGTTATGCTAGAAGTGAGACTCAATTGCATGCTAAACCAAATGCAACAATATTCTTCTTTGAAAAGGACTTATTCCATGAAAAAAAATTGTTCGTGAAATTCGTCAGGACCACTTCAAATAATGAAGAAATTTTTTTTCCTAGAGAAATTACTAACTCGTTACCTTTTTCATCTAACAAGATGGAATACATTCTCAATAAATTGAACATCGAGAAAGGGTCAAAGGGTGCTCGTATTGTGAAGAACACAGTTAGTGAGTGTGAAGAGGAAGGCGTCAAAGGAGAGGAAAAACTTTGTGTAACATCATTGGAGTCCATGATTGATTTCATTACTTCTAAACTTGGGAAAAATGTTGAGGCTTTTTCAACAGAAATTAACAAAAAAAGTGTGTTTCAACATTATACAATAGTAGAAGGAGTGAAGAAGTTGGGGGACAAGAACAAAGTTGCTGTGTGCCACAAAGTGAGTTACCCTTATGTAGTGTTTTATTGTCACGAAACAAATACAACTAAGGCTTACTCAGTTCCTTTGGAGGGTGCTGATGGAAGCAGAGTTAAAGCTATTGCTGTGTGTCACACTGATACATCAGAATGGAACCTGAATCATTTGGCATTTCAAGTCCTCAAAGTTAAACCTGGAACTGTTCCGGTTTGCCACCTCCTACCTCAAGATCATGTCATTTGGATTTCCAAGTAGAAGATCTCTTTTTTCTTAAATGTTTAGGTGTATTGTGTTTGCTATGTTGTATTATTACAAGTGTGTTATTTTTTTTCTTGATTTATTTGCTATGATATATTAAGTCTAGGTGCGTTGTGTTTACTATGATGTATTATTACATGTGTGCTATTTGTTTTACTTTGATGTATTTGCTATGATGTATTACATGTGTTCTAAATAAAAGTTTCTTTGATGTTACGGCTCACTGCAACCTAAATAAATGTCTATCACCCCTTTTGGGCAACCTTAAAAATAAATTCTCAATTCGGGCTTTGACAATGGACGTTTCTGCACTTGCCAATTCTACAGATTCTAAATTTTCAAAATTTTCAAAACTATAACCAATTACAACTTTTACGTAACTAGTTACAGGCTGTTGCGATTGCTTTATCTCGTCGAAAACTATTGAATAAAATAAGTGTGAGCAGTGTGAAAAAAACACACATTAATTAGACATGTGAAGATTTTAGCATTTCTAAGTGAAAAAACACACAATTAGCATCTTAAAATTTTGAGTGAATATATGATATATCTTTTACAAAAATATATTACTCTTAAAAAAATTTCAAAAATAAAAAATGTTTCTTTGTATTGATCTGTCAAATAATCCAACAATGAGACTTTGACATAAAATTAGAATATTCCATTTTGTTAGTTTTAGAAATATATAACGATTAATTTATAATCTTACTAACATACAATTGATTTGTTTTATTATATTCACTCAAGATTTTTTGAGATAATAACATGTGATGCGGCATTAATGAAACATGGTAAAAGCAGAGAAGAGTAGTTCGACATGAATAGCAAGCAGTCATAGTATGTCCATTTTGTGAAGAGTAATACTAGTACTTGTCTGCAAAGCTTTAAAGATAAATTGCATTTCTATTTCTTCCCCAAAATTCCAATAGTAGACCAATAAGTTATTGTCTCAAAATTGCATTTCTATTTCTTCCACATAATTTCAATGATAGGCCGAATAAGTTATTGTCTCAAAAAATCTTGAGTGAATAGAATACAAACAATATCATATACCCCTCTATATTTTAAGAGCCAATCTACACTATTGATTTATTTCTATTTTTCCCTATATGTCAGCTTGTTGTAATTTTCCTTTTTTATTAAATTATATTAATTTTAAGTGATATTAAATTTATATATATTTTATTACTTTCTCTTTCACCTTTATTTAATCCATATCTTCCATGTCGTTTACTCAGAAGATCTTACCTATTATTTGCAATAATTTAAAGTTATTTTCTTGTCGAACCTTTTTAATTTAAATTTTACATCAAAGTTAATTGCTATCTGATATTAATTGTTAAAACATAGTAAATTAAAAATAAATAAAAATAAAAAACAATGAATACAATTAATTTTTATTAACGCAATTCAATCAATAACATTTACCTCCACAATAATCAAAAGCTCCATCTCAGTATTTTAAAAACCGTAATAATTTAAAATTATAAAAATGTCTCTTTCCTCTCAATTAAAAATAGCTAATCTATACCGTTGATTTCATATCCAACTTTTCAGTCTTAATCTCATATTTGTGATCAAAATGTGAATTTTTTAAAAAAATAATCATGTTTAAATTTTTTTTTAAAATAATCATCTTTTCAAATATTTTATTAAACTAACTATATTTCAAACAAATAGTAGTTGCATAGAAAAGGAGTAGCCAACGGATATGGAGTATTGATGCATTTGTTTTACATAGACATCTTTACACATTTTTATAGTGACAATCAAAAGTCGCAAGAAAAAATCTATTTACTGTAGCTATAGCCTTAAATACTTATACCTACGACATTTTACCGTAAAGATGATGGTTGACTTAAATCTATTTACTTCCACGAAGATCTTCGAGTTCATGGCTGACACGGTCGATCTCTTGAGCTTGTTCTTCCATCCTTTTTCGAGCTTGGGCTCTAGTGTTGTACTGATGCGGAGGACCCAGGGTGACGAAACTGAAAGGTGAGAGAACCGAGTATGAGAAACCGGGAGACACATGAAATGCAAAATATGTCGCAAAAATGCAAAATGATTTCATGGAATTCACAAATTTACGAATATTGCAGAATAACAAAGAAATTTTATTTATTAATTGAAAATGGATTACAAATAATATTCCTAGAAAAATCTTGGCATAACATAAAAGCTAATAATGACCCTAAGGAAGCTTTTTGTTCTGCCCCTTGATCTGCTCTTCTAGTTGGGCCTTTTTGAGGATGAGCCTATCTTCAAAAGGTAGATCGAGTGTTAGAGGAAAATAAATCCTCCGTTAAAACCAAACAAGGGTACGTTGGAAAAGTCTTCACAATTGTTAGTGATCATATTGCCCTTGATATCGGATACCTTCAAGCATATGGCTTTAGCAACAGTCTTGTTCTTTAGGGTCTTTCTCCAAGAAAAGGAACAGAGTCTTATCCAAAATAGACAGCCCTACAAGTTGAGAATATTCTTCCAAAGTAGGTAATAGCTGATAATCGGGGAATGTGAAGCAATGGTAGTCGGGATCATAGAATTGTAGCGAAATCGAAAGAAGTTCTTCGTTCATTTTATATTCCAACAGAGATAACAATCTTCCATACCGGTTATAGAATCCTTCTTGATCTTTGATTAAAGATCCTAGCTTCCTTATGTCATCTAGCTTAAGACTTTTAAAAGTATATTTCAAAGTTTTCCTTCGATTGTAATCCATAATCCTACAATATTCATAAATAAGGTTTGAATTCCATGAAATGTAATGCAATGTAATGTTTTAATGGATGCAATGCACATATATTCACAAGTCCTAGGTTAAAGGTATGTGCAAGGAGTTAAGGTCTACCCATCTCAATAAGGTATGTACTAAGGTTAGTTGTACCTGCCGAACAAGGTTCTAAAGAAGTGCCCAAGTCATTAGCCCTTCCCTCGGATATTACCTACCTTCCGACTGACTCGGGGGTCGGTAATATTCTCAAGAGAACCTCTTTTCAGTGTAGCATCGCGTAGCAACCATTGTAGGACTACTCCCACATAGTTCCCGCACTACGTCCTATATAAAGCCAAAGTGGTGTTAAGGTACTACGGTACTTAATATCATAGACTCCAATCAAAAATAGTAAAAGTTTTCACGACTAACTCGATCAACCGAACCATTTTCGAAAGGGTCTCAACTGAGCGATGATTCTCGGGTCAACTTGGTCGGGACTCACTCCCGGCAAGCCTCGTCGAATATCTCACCTTCCTATAATAAGGTCACTCAAGTCCGGGTTAGGACTTATCTCACAATAACAGGGTACCCCCCAAGCAAGGCACAATAATAATATATACAAGAGAATCAATAATGAAAAAAAATCATACAATAAACAAAATAGGAATAACCCTTAAAAGTTACTTCCCCAGTGAAGTCGCCATTTTCTGTTGCGGTGGAAATAGGATATCAAACTATTAATTAATTTGAATCACAATTCAATTTACAATCGCTCTTTGATTTATCCGAAGGAAAAGTTCAAAAGAGGGAAAACCTATCTTTGCATCGTAAACACAATGCGGGGAGAGAGTTAGGTAAGGGGTTGGTTAAATTTAGGGAAGGTACTAGCACCCTAAACTTCTGTAGTACTCTACAGGAACCTTTTGTTTATTGTATGATTTTTTATTTTATTATCTGTTTGATGTATATTTTGAACTAAGGGATAGAGTGACCTAAAGAGACCTAAGGGTTAGTCCTAATTTTACTGGGCAAGACGTCGCATCTTGTGCCTACGTATCCTGGATAGGGAATGGAATCAGAGTAATCGTAGTTCCCCTCGAAAGGGAGGTTAGAAACATCTTGACTGTGGTCAAGGTTTCAATGGGGAATAAGCATTTCTTAAGGAAACGCTTACGTGGAGTTTCTAAACTCCTATTTCTATGTTGAAAAGTTGAACTGAAATTAGGGTTAAAATTAGGGATTCCACGGCGGGAAACCTTAAACAGAGCACGACGGCTCTTTGACCTAAAAGTTAGGGTAAAGGGTATTTTCGTCCACGGGGGGACGCCTAGGCTATTAGAGTTTTGGAAACGGTCAAGAATTAGGGTTAATGACTCGGCGGTCAACGGTTAAACCTAATTCCTTCGGAGGAGAAAATTAACGGTAAAACATGCAAACATGGAAAAATATTATATGGCAGAAATTAAAGTGCGGAAAGTAAAGAAAGCGTCACGACGATCACTCGCGTAAATTACAAACCCCAAAAAAAGAAAAATAAAATAAAACCGCGACCATGGCCTCGCGTAAATTACATCCATGGACCAACATAAATTGAATAAACTAATCATGATTTAAGTATAGTCTGAGGAGAAAAACAGAGAACATTTGTGAGAAGGGTTAGACAGAAATATGGCAAAAAAATGGAACAGTTAGTATTGAAAGAAAGACAAACTGCAATTTAGAATTTTTATTATTGTTTTATTAGTTTTAAAAAATGATTTTAGTTTTAATTTTGAAGAAAAGAATTTTAATCTTAGTTTAAAAAAGATTTAGTTTAAGTTTTATAAATTTGTTTTAGTATAGAAGAAATATTTACAATTTGTTATTTTAATTTGCATGTCATTGTCTTAGTATTGATACATGATCTCAACTACATGCAAAATATAGACAATGACTTGTTATAAATGACTTCTAAATGTTAATATTAGATAACACAACACTACACCCAGAATTACGACCTAATAAATTTATTAAACAAAAATAATATATTGATCTCAAATGAAAATATTAGCAAAATTAACAAATACATAACTCATTCACTCAAAATTTTATTTTATTTTTATTTTTTAACTAATTAATTTATTTTTTCACCTAAAAAAAACTTCACTTCAATATTATTATTTTATTATTATACCCTTATTTATTAACTTTTATTCTATTCAACTACTCTACTAACTATAATTAATAAATACTTTAGTAAATAATATTAATTTTATCATTAAAATTAATACATTTAATTATTTTTTTAAAAACTGCGCATAACTCAAATCAAACACTAATTATAAAAACAGAGAGAGTATTTGTCTAATATAGTTATCAGTTAAGCTGTCAAGATGAATCACATTTATATCTCATCTACATTTCAATGGTAGGCCTAGGCTAATAATTTATTGTCTCTACATAAATTATTAGAATAGAAAACAAGAGCATATACCCCTCTATATTTTAACAGTTGGAAAATTCTTAAAAGGACACAAATATAATCCGTAGTTTAATAATCGATCAATTACAATTTTTTTATTAATAAAAAAAATAAAAATAAAATTTTGTATCTCCTCATTATCAGAACCACCTCCATATTTTTATTTAAAAAGAAATTAAATTTTAAATAAATTTAAAATTTTCTCTTTTCATAGTTTATATTTCTAAGAATACAAATTTTTGTGCGGTTCCATCCAAGTATTTCTCTTAAGAAACAATCCACACTCTTGATTTTATTTCCAATTTTCCCTACGTGTTGTCATCGTGTTCCCCTTTTTTTAATTAAATTATATTAGTTTTTATTGATATTAAACTTATACTTCTTATTTTAAGCTTTAATTTGTATTTTTTTAAAAAAATTTTTTATTTTATTATCTAAAAACGTTTTTATTTTAGAAAAGCTTTTAAGAAAAAGTTTTTAATTTGTTTTATAAAAGTAGAACTTTCACTTATTTTTAAAAACAGAATTTTCAATTAAAAATAAATGTACTATTAAAACAACAAAAGGGAAAACAAAAATTGAGTTGGGTTATGGTTACTGCTGCATGCGGCGCCGCTGTCAATGTTGCCTGTTGAAGCTTTTTCTTCTTCTTTGCATGGCCACGATCCCTTCTTCTTTTCCTGCAAAAAAAAATATCCGTTAGAAACAAGAGTTACTCACCTTTCACGGGTTTGAAGTGAATTTTCTACGTTAAGAGTGTGTTTGGATAATGCAATTGATGATTTTTAAGTAATTCAAAATTCTGAACAATTTAAATAATTTAATTTAAATTCATTTGTTTTTAAATTCTTTTGTTTGAGTGAAGTATTAAAATAATTCACTGTAAAAATCTTGGGGTCATTTTCATAAATTTTGAAAATTTTATGCCAAATTTAATAATAAAATAGAGACTAATTTGCAATTTTTATAAATTTAAAGAGATTAATTTGTAAAATTTAAAAATTAATAAAAATTAATTTACAATTTTTTATAAAATTTTGGATGTGACTTTAAAATTTTCATAAAATACGAGGATCATCTTACAAATATTTTATTGTTTACCACATATTATGACATATTATTTTATACTTGTTTACTACTCTCTAGCATTCTTGTTTACCACATATTATGACATAATATTTTATATTTGCATTATTTTATATTTTATTGCACTAATTTAAAATTATATAAATGTCTTTTCCCTCTCAACTAACAAGAGCTAATCTATACCGTTGATTCCATATATCCAACTTTTCACTCTTAATCGTGATCAAAATGTGATCCAAGTGATAACACTTTCTAAACAATAAAAAAATTATTAATGACAAGGTGTGACATACACTTGAATTATAAAAAATTCTTAACAATATTCATTCAAGATTTTTTGAGGCAATAAGTATTAGCCTAGCATTGAAATTATATAGAGGAAATAAATGTCACTATTTCTAACGAGTATCACATGGTGATGCTGCATTATTGGAACATGGAAGAGTAGTACGACATTAATAGCAAGGTGCCCTAGTAAGTTTTTTTTTTTTTTTGTGAAGAGTAGTACGACATTAATAACAAGGTGCCCTAGTATGTTTGTATGTGAAGAGTAGTACCTCCTCCGTTCCATAAAAAATATTTTATTTAAACATTTTATTCTTATTTTTTAAATATTTTTAAAAAATTACTTTCATGCATTAAATTTTTTCATTCAAACACACGTTAAGAGTGTGTTTGGATAACGCAATTGATGATTTTTAAGAAATTCAAAATTAAGAACAATTTAAATAATTTAATTGAAATTCATTTATTTTTAAATACTTTTGTTTGAGTGAAGTATTAAAATAATTCACCATAAAAATCTTGGGGTCATTTTCATAAATTTTGAAAATATTGTGCCAAATTTAATAATAAAATAGAGACTAATTTGCAATTTTTATAAATTTAAAGAGATTAATTTGTAAAATTTAAAAATTAATAAAAATTTATTTACAATTTTTTATAAAATTTTGGATGTGAATTTAAAGTTTTCATAAAATACGAGGATCATCTTACAAATTTTAAAAAATTAATAATAAAAAATTTAACATTCACATTACATAGAATTAAAAAACAATTTGAATTCTTTACTTTTTTATTGTTATTTGAAATTCCTTCAATTTAACTTGAATAAAATACTTTATAAATTTATATTATTTTAATAATTCTCCATATTTTTTATTTAAATAATAAATTTTGATTAGAAATTATTTTAAAATCCGAAGAATCACCTAACCCCCTGTTTTACCACTGTTATGCTGCAAAGGAGAATGATGAAAAATCTAAAAAATTAACTATTCCCCTGCTTTACCACCGTTGTGCTGTAAAGGAGACTGATGCAAAATCCGAAGAATCACCTAATCTCTTTTATTACCACCGTTATGCTGCAAAGGAGATTGGTGCAAAATCCGAAGAATCAACTAATCCTCTGTTTTACAACCGTTATGCTGCAAAGGACACTGATGTAAAATATGAAGAATCACCTCATCCCTATTTTACCGTAGTTATGCTAGAAGTGAGACTCAATTGCATGCTAAACCAAATGCAACAATATTCTTCTTTGAAAAGGACTTATTCCATGAAAAAAAATTGTTCGTGAAATTCGTCAGGACCACTTCAAATAATGAAGAAATTTTTTTCCTAGAGAAATTACTAACTCGATACCTTTTTCATCTAATAAGATGGAATACATTCTCAATAAGCTGAACATCGAGAAAGGGTCAAAGGGTGCTCATATTGTGAAGAACACAATTAGTGATTGTGAAGAGGAAGGCATCCAAGGAGAGGAAAAACTTTGTGTAACATCATTGGAGTCCATGATTGATTTCATTACTTCTAAACTTGGGAAAAATGTTGAGACTTTTTCAACAAAAATTAACAAAGAAAGTGTGTTTCAACATTATACAATAGCAGAAGGAGTGAAGAAGTTGGGGGACAAGAACAAAGTTGCTGTGTGCCACAAAGTGAGTTACCCTTATGTAGTGTTTTATTGCCATGAAACAAATACAACTAAGGCTTACTCAGTTCCTTTGGAGGGTGCTGATGGAAGCAGAGTTAAAGCTATTGCTGTGTGTCACACTGATACATCAGAATGAAACCCGAATCATTTGGCATTTCAAGTCCTCAAAGTTAAACCTGGAACTATTCCGGTTTGCCACCTCCTACCTCAGGATCATGTTATTTGGATTTCCAAGTAGAAGACCTCTTTTTTTCTTAAATGTTTAGGTGTATTGTGTTTGCTATGCTGTATTATTACAAGTGTGTTATTTTTTTCTTGATTTATTTGCTATGATGTATTAAGTCTAGGTGCGTTGTGTTTACTATGATGTATTATTACATGTGTGCTATTTGTTTTACTTTGATGTATTTGCAGAGAAGAGTAGTTCGACATGGATAGCAAGCAGTCATAGTATGTCCATTTTGTGAAGAGTAGTACTAGTACTTGTCTGCAAAGCTTTAAAGATAAATTGCATTTCTATTTCTTCCACAAAATTTCAATAGTAGGCCAATAAGTTATTGTCTCAAAATTGCATTTCTATTTCTTTCACATGATTTCATTGATAGGCCCAATAAGTTATTGTCTCAAAAAACCTTGAGTGAATAGAATACAAACAATATCATATACCCCTCTATATTTTAAGAGTCAATCTACACTATTGATTTATTTCTATTTTTCCCTATATGTCAGCTTGTTGTCATTTTCCTTTTTTATTAAATTATATTATATTTAAGTGATATTAAATTTATATATATTTTATTACTTTCTCTTTCACCTTTATTTAATTCATATCTTCCATGTCGTTTACTCAGAAGATCTTACCTATTATTTGCAATAATTTAAAGTTATTTTTATTGTCGAACCTTTTTAATTTGAATTTTACATCAAAGTTAATTGCTATCTGATATTAACTATTAAAACATAGTAAATTAAAAATAAATAATACTAAAATACAATGAATACAATTGATTTTTATTAACGCAATTCAATCAATAATATTTACCTCCACAATTTTTTATTTATTCATGTCTCATGACTTAGTTTGGATTCTAATATTCCAAATAATATATAATACTATAGTTTAATTTAACTAAACTATAATCCTCAGTATTTTAGCTAATTTAATAATAATCCAAAAGCTCCATCTCAGCATTTTAAAAACCATAATAATTTAAAATTATAAAAATGTCGTTTTCCTCTCAATTAAAAATAGCTAATTTATACCGTTGATTTCATATCCAACTTTTCAGTCTTAATCTCATATGTGTGATCAAAATGTGAATTTTTAAAAAAAAAATAATCATGTTTAAAAAAAAATTAATCATCTTTTCAAATATTTTATTAAACTAACTATATTTCAAACAAACAGTAGTTGCATAGAAAAGGAGTAGCCAACGGATATGGAGTATTGATGCATTTGTTTTACATAGGCATCTTTACACATTTTTATAGTGACAATCAAAAGTCGCAGGAAAAAATCTATTTACTGTAGCTATAGCCTTAAATACTTATACCTACGACATTTTACCGTAGGTAATTAAAAGCCTATATTTTGATATATAATTCATTGTACATACGGTAAAAAATTGAAGATATAAGTATTTTATTCTATATCTAAGGTAAATAGACTATTACCTACGTCTTTTGATTGTCACTATAAACATGCATTATCATGCATTACGCCTATGTACATATAATGTATGCATGCGCCATGTTTTCTGACTACTCCTCTTGTTGTCTAAATATTTTTATTTCAAACATGATTAATTTGATAAATTATTTAAAAAGGTGGTTATTTTAGTATTAATTTTGAAAATATGATTATTTTAAAATAAATTTTCTTAAAATATGATCCAAGCGACACTCTCTAAACAATTAAAAAATAATTAACGACAAGAAGTGATATACATAGGATACACTGCGCCCATTGGCTTTCATGGTCCCGTAATGAATAATAATCACATACGATAGTTATCAAAATAATTTATTATTTTAAAGAAGACTTTATTGCAATTTTGATAATTCTATTTTTTTTTATTTCTCTCGCCCAAATTAGACTGTCTTCTAGTAGAAATTTTATCACACTAATATTTGAATCCACAATTTTACTGTTGATTTTTTTGACACCTTGGTATGTTGGAGAATGCCACTATTATTTACATATATTTATCTTATTTAGTAGAAACAATGCATATACTTAGTTGAAGCGAGCCACATTTTTGTAAATGAAAGAGGATTCACATTAAATTATGGCAAACGAGAATTCCAGTCTAAATTTATCAATTAAATTTAATTAATTTTTTTTATAATTTCTAAATGTTTTAGCTGCAGATTTACTTCTAGATTTGGAATCCTGTGAGTTTGCATACAGATTTTGAATCATATAGATTAATCTGCGAATTTACATTACATGCAAAGGTTTTAGCTGAGAAACGGCGAGAAAAACTGCAGGAAATTTGTTACATGCATGATATTATGTAATACACTAAATATATGGTGCAAAGTTAACATACTTGCACCATAAAAATTGAGGCATGTGTTTAGCATATGAAGACAAATAAACTACTTTGTCTTGAAATGATTTGGTATTAGGTGTGAATTTTTAATTTTAGTATAGAAGAAATATTTTACAATTTGTTACTATTGATTTGCATGTAATTGTCTTAGTACTGATACATGATCTCAACTACGTGCAAAATATAAATAATGACTTGTTATAAATAAAGGATAGTAAGCATTGTAATCTATACGATTGGTTTAAATTTTCGTTTGATTTTTTGTAACTTTCTTAAACATGTTGGTGTTTGTATCCCTGTTGTCTTGAGATTTTCTTAATCTCTTTCTAATATTGTTTGCCTATCAAAATTTTTTTTTTTCTAAATGTTATTATTAAATAACAAAACAATACATTCAGAATTACAATCTAATCAATTTTAAAGCAAAAATAATTTATTGATCTCAAGTAAAAATATTAACAAATACATAACTCTTTTCACTCAAAATTTTATCTTATTTTTTAATTTTTACCTAATCAATTTACTTTTTCACCTAAACAGAAATTAACTTCAAATTTTTTTATAATATTACAATATTTATTATTATCTTTTCAGTATTATACCTTTATTTATTAACTTTCACTCTATTCAACTACTTCAATAAATATAATTAATAAAAATATTTACTAAATAATACTAATTTTGTCATTTAAATCAACACATCTAATTATTTTTTTTTAAAATTGTACATAATTTAAATATAATCTATAACAATATATAAAGGCAATAGTTAGTTTTGGTGTAGCTTTTTATTTTCCAATTTTGTCCAATAATTCACACTATTATTCCATTAACACCCTTTACAAAAATCAACTACATAGACGGTTAAAAAACTTCTACCACCTCACATTTTTATTTTTTTATATTAAAATTACTTTAAAAACTATTTTATGGTTATATCCTCATCTTTAGTAACAAATAATTTATTAATTAAATTTATTAAATAAAAAATAATAATAAAAAACTAATAACTTTTAAAAATAATTAACTGCTTTATAACCCACTAATCCCAAGAATCATGTAACAACTTCCGTACTTAATTAAATTAATTAAATAAGAAATAATAATTAAAAAAATAATAGTAACTTCTAAAAATGATTAACTGCTTTATAGCCCACTAATCGTATTATTGAATGAAATAGAATCATATAACAACTTTCGTACTCAACTAATATTACTATATTTAATTATATATTTAATTGTTTTAATTTTGAAGATTTATAATGTATTTTATTTATGACTAAATTTATCCAAAACTTTTTCTTAAAAAAAACTGAATGATAATGATTATAAAGTCCGTATACTCTAAGTTTTGATAAATTACATACTTAAAATAATCAAAATTACATATTATCTTTTAAAAAGTTAAATAATTATTGATCATTATCATCAATAATTTTTATCATACAATTTAATGAATTGTACGGATAAGTGAATTATAATTGCCTAAAAAAATTAGTTGTAGTTCTTAAAATACAGTTTTTGAAAATATGATTAACCAATATTTTATTTTATTTTAAAAATAATTTTTAAAAATTTTGAAAAATCTCAGTCAAATTTAAACCGTCAATTACTTTTAAATCCAACGATAGAGGATAAGCAATTTCTTCATTTCCCGCTCAGAATGATATATAAATACCCCTTTCATCTTCTACTTTTTCACATTCAAAATTCAAAAGAATAAACAGTTTCTCAAAATTTCTTACAAAAATGACAAGTCGTGAAAGGGTATTAAGGGGCCTGGAAAGGGAGGAGCAAAGAGGCACATGAGGATTCTGCGCGGCAACATTTGGGGAATTACAAAGCCAATGATTCGTAGATTGCGAGGAGAAGAGGTGTCAAGAGGATAAGTGGTTTGATCTATGAAAAAATTAGGTTATTTCTCAAGGTTTTCTTGACAAAAATCATTCATGATGTTGCTTCATATATTGATCATGCAAGAAGGAAGGTTGTGACTGCCATGGATGTTGTGTATACTCTTAAAAGACTAGGAAGAACTTTATATGGTTTCAGAGGTTGAAGAAGATACTCTCTTTTATTTATTATTATGTTATCTTTTTATCGTCTAAGTTGTGTAATTTGTATTCTAAGTAATAGTCGGTGATTATACAATGATCACCATCTAAGTTATCTAATTTGTATTTGTATTTTTAAAAATGTTTATTTTCAAGTATTAGTTGGTGATTATGCAATGATAATCTATAACAATATATAAAGGCAATAGATTGTTTTGGTGTATCTTTTTTTTCCTTCCAAATTTACCCTTTTCAATTTTTTTTTAAATTTTTATTTTTTTCTCACAACGGCGGTTACACAAAGGTTTATTAACCGCCAACAGTTTATTATTTTTCATATCATTATCTTTAATTATTTTATAAATAGTTTATAATTAAATTAAAATTAAATAATTTATCTAGGGAACATGAAATTTTAGACTGACCTATTTTTATTTCTATTTATCCTTTAAAATTTAATTTTAGTTAATTTTAAAAACAAAAATACAAATAAAAAAATGAAGTTTTTATTAAATGATAGTAGTTATTTTGAATCTATAACAATATATAAAGACAAAACATCTTTTTGGTGTAGTCTATTTTCTTTCCTCTTTTACCCTTTAAAACTACCTAGAAGTTACACAAATAAAAGTTCTCCCTCCATTTTATATTTGAATATTGTACAAAGTAATTAGTTATTTGAAAAGAAAACTCACTTTAACTTCTAATTAAAAATTATATTTAAATAACTTCTTATAATTTATGTCTTTCATTTCTAACTCATTAGGTCCATAGAAATCAAAAATAGAGAAGACGGAAGATTGCATGAGGAAAATTGGAGTCCAAATAATGTTCATGATGATGGTAGAAAAGAGAAATCTACAAGTTGCAGATGACATAATATGAATTGCGAATCAGACAATGATTTCTGTTACAGTTGATTATTAGGGTATTTAGATTCTTCAATCTAATTTTTTGATTTGATTATTTATTTATTTTTATTTATTGTTCTGTTCTTTTTACAGAAACAAATCCATATGTGAAATTAGGGTTTGAAAGTTGAGATTATTGGATTTTTTAAATGTCTAATACTTTAACTTTTCTCTCCATTGTAGAAGAAAAATGAATCATTATCTCTTAGGAAAGAAATAAAAGGCGCGTCTTAATTTCTATGATTAAATAAGAATGACTATTTTTATTAATTTTTTAAACTTTGGTTTCCTCTCTTGAATCTTTATCTATTATTGTTCCAATTTTACCTGTGTAATTTGCAAAAATTTTAAAATATAAACAATATCTTAATTTTTAAATTGTATAATTTCTACAATGTGATGTAAACATTAATTTATATCTATCTCGATAGACATTCATGATGGCATTAACTTCGTGTCCAACGCATCATTCTCATCCGTCAAGTCACTTACTATAACACCGTTCAACTCCTCAGGAATACAAACTTGAATTATATATTTTTAATTTTTTCCTTTTTAATCAATGCATCAGAAAATAATTAATCATTTTTAAAATATCCAAATATATATATATGATACTTAATTATATTATGTAGGTTGTTATTGAGAATAATCTCTAATTTTGTCATCTATAAGACTCACATTCACAAAGAAAATTACAGTTTGTATCAGATAATGTTAAATACAGGCTTTAGAGTTTTTTTTTGTATAATGTCATTGATACAAAACTACAGTTTGTATAAGATAATGTTAATGATATTAAGGGTTGAATATTGTTTAAAGACTGAAGGTATTTGTGTTTATATTTTCATCATGATTTTTCGTTGAATGATAACCGGTCATTAACTACTTAACAAAACAAAGAAATAGGAACAAATGAATGTCATGTGCAAAGGAGATTGGGATATATAGAGAGGTAGAGAGGCTGATAAGTGATATAAAAAAAGAGTTAGAGAGAGACGAAGAGGAAGTGACAAAAAGAGAGAGAGAGGAAACACGTATTAGTGCCAACATTCATAAATAAGTTATAAGAAACGGGTAAGTTACAAAAACAAATAACAACTACCACATTATTTTATTTTCTATATATGTCTTTTTTTATTGAACACAAACATCGAGTATAAAAAGTAATAGTAACATTATTAATGTCTTTTATGGTAAAATATGTGAATATTAATTTTTTGTTATTTTATATCCATTTATAATTTGTATTATAATTTGTATGATTTCTACATTGTGATATTATTAAAAATTTAAGACATTAAACAACATACATGGGTTGTTTTCTTACTTTTATTTTTTTAAATTGTGTAAATAATATTATTTTATATAACATTTAATGTATTGATAAGTTTTAATTTTCACATTCTAATCTTTAGATTATTAAATTAATTTTAAGTTTACATTTGCATTGTTAAATTGGTTTGGAGATATTTTTTTTTTATTGCTAAATTGGTCTAAAGACATTACTAAAACATATTGAAAGTTAATATGTATATTTATATTTTGATCCGAAGACATTACTAAAACATATTGAAAGTTAATATGTATCTTTATATTTTTATTTTTATTTTTATAATTGTTCCTAAATAATATTATTTTTAATAGAATATATGTCAAAAACACCGTAAAAAATCGCACGCGTTAGCGCAATAAAAAAAGCGGACAAACGGGCACGGAGTGCCCGTTTGGACGCTAGTATTTATTATAAGACGGAAGTAGTACATGTCTATTATATCTAATAATCAAAACTGTCAAAATAAATAACATTTCCATTTTCTCCACATAATTTCAATGGTAGGCCTTGGCATTAAATTATGGTCTCAAAAAACCATGAGTGAATAGAATACAAAACAAGAGGATAAACCACTCCACATTTTAAGAGCCGAAAAATTCTTAAATAGACACAAACATAACACGTAGTTTTACAAATAGTTAATTATAATTATTTTATTAATCAAAAAATAAAAATTAAAATATTTAATTTCCTTAATTATCATAACCACCTTCATGTTTCTATTTAAAAAGAAATTATATTTTAAATTTTCTCTTTTCTTATTTTATATTTTTAAGAATATGGATTTATGTGCTGTTGCGGTGGAAATAGGATATCAAACTATTAATTAATTTGAATCACAATTCAATTCACAACCGCTCTTTGATTTATCCGAAGGAAAAGGTCAAAAGAGGGAAAATCTATCTTTGCATCGTAAACACAATGCGGGGAGAGACCTAGGTAAGGGGTTGGTTAAATTTAGGGAAGGTACTAGCACCCTAAACTTCTGTAGTACTCTACAGGAACCTTTTGTTTATTGTATACTTTTTTATTTTATTATCTGTTTGATGTATATATTGAGATAAGGGATAGAGTGACCTAAAGAGACCTAAGGGTTAGTCCTAATTTTACTGGGCAAGACGTCGCATCTTGTGCCTACCTATCCTGGATAGGGAATGGAATTAGAGTAATCGTAGTTCCCCTCGAAAGGGAGGTTAGAAACATCTTGACTGTGGTCAAGGTTTCAATGGGGAATAAGCATTTCTTAAGGAAACGCTTACGTGGAGTTTCTAAACTCCTATTTCTATGTTGAAAAGTTGAATTGAAATTAGGGATTCCACGGCGGGAAACCTTAAACAGAGCACGACGGCTCTTTGACCTAAAAGTTAGGGTAAAGGGTATTTTCGTCAACGGGGGGACGCCTAGGCTATTAGGGTTTTGGAAACGGTCAAGAATTAGGGTTAATGACTCAGCGGTCAACGGTTAAACCTAATTCCTTCGGAGGAGAAAATTAACGGTAAAACATGCAAACATGGAAAAATATTATATGGCAGAAATTAAAGTGCGGAAAGTAAAGAAAGCGTCGCGACGATCACTCGCATAAATTACAAACGCCAAAAAAAGGAAAATAAAATAAAACCGCGACCATGACCTCGCGTAAATTACATCCATGGACCAACATAAATTGAATAAACTAATCAGAATTTAAGTATAATTTGAGGAGAAAAACAGAGAACATTTGTGAGAAGGGTTAGACAGAAATATGGCAAAAAATGGAATAGTTAGTATTGAAAGAAAGACAAACTACAATTTGGAATTTTTATTATTGTTTTATTAGTTTTGAAAAAGGATTTTAGTTTTAATTTTGAAGAAAAGAATTTTAATCTTAGTTTAAAAAAGGTTTCGTTTAAGTTTTAAAAATTTGTTTTAGTTTTAAATTTTAACAAAACTCTAATTTTAATATTTTAGAAAAAACAAAATTTAATTATTATTTTGTGAGGAAGAAAGTTTTAACTTTAATTTTTTTAAAAATATTTATCAATTTTTTTAAAAAAGTTTTATACTTAAAAAAAACAAAGTTTTAATTTGTATTTAAAAAAAAAGGTTTTTATTTTATTATCTAAAAAAGTTTTTATTTTAGAAAAGCTTTTAAGAAAAAGTTTTTAATTTGTTTTATAAAAGTAGAACTTTCACTTATTTTTAAAAACAGAATTTTCAATTAAAAATAAATGTACTAATAAAACAACAAAAGGGAAAACAAAAATTGGGTTGGGTTATGGTTACTGCTGCATGCGGCGCCGCTGCCATTATTGCCTGTTGAAGCTTTTTCTTCTTCTTTGCATGGCCACGATCCCTTCTTCTTTTCCTGCAAAAAAAACATCCGTTAGAAACAAGAGTTACTCACCTTTCACGGGTTTGAAGTGACTTTTCTACGATGGAGTTCGTTGATGATGAAAGATGATGGTTTTTTTTCAAAAATCTCTCCTCTTCTGATAAGTCGTGAGAACGGCCGCCGTTTTTCTCTTTTGTCTCCTCCCCCTTTTATCAAATACAACTCATGTTTATATAGGTAACAAATTAGGGTTAACTCTAACCTAATGCCCACTTTAAAGCTCAACTTAAATAATTAGTCAAAACTAAATACAATCTAAACAAATTAAAACAAACTTAAAACCCTATTTATTTACTAAACATTAAAAATATTATAAAAAGAATAAAATCTTTTCTAATATTTTTAATTTTATGATTTTTGGATGTTTTTATGAATAATATGGAAAAACGTGAAAAAATAATATTTTTTAAAAAATAATTTAAATAAAATACGAAAATAATAATAAAATAATGAAAAAACTATTTTTGTAATTTTTTTAATGAAAATAGAAAAGTTAGAATAAAACTAAAAGAAGTCAAACAAAAAGTGAAGAAGGTGGGATTCGAGCTCTCGACCTCTCGCACTCACAACTTCTTACACGCGGTCTCTTGCCAATTGTGCTATTTTATTCATTCAAAATAAAGTGGCACTAGAAACCCTGTAAACTAAAAGAGCGCGCCACATGATATTTTCTTGCAACAATCAAACAACTGCACAACCCGTTAGTGGTTAGTTTAAACGCAATGCAAAATGAAATGTGATGTAAGATGAAACGACTAATCTTAGAGCAAAATTTGGGGTATTACAGTTGCCCCTATTTAAATAGCTTCACCGGATGATTTGTACGAATGTCACGGATAAGCTTCTCGAGTGAGAACTGCTTGTAGAGGTGGTAACAGGTAATGTAAATTGTAAAGAAAGTTGTTGTGATGAGCTTCTTGTACGAGAAGGTCAGTTGTAGAGTGTAATGTAAAGTGTAATGTAGGCGATGAGCTCCTCGGTTGGGAACTGCTACTTGTTTGTTGTGTAATGTATGGATAAGCTTCTCGGGCAAGAACTGTCGCATATCTGCAAAGGATTGTAAATGCTTTTCTTGAAAGATAGCGCAAAATAAATGCACGTCCAGGTAGGTTCGACGACCGACAGGACTGAAATTCGATTTAGAATTGGGCTAGAAAGAACTGAAAAACAAAACTCCATTGAGGAAACAAATTCGAATGGGGACTACCTTATCTTAACGCGGAAAGGTAACGGAAATAACCATCGTCCACGAGGGTTGAACTCTGTGGGGAAACTGGAAACACGTAGGTATTTTATGCTTAGGGCTGACGATCTACTTGGAAAGAGCGGACAAACCCAATGACTCGTTGGTAACGACAAATGATGACACGGATAGCAAACCGATATAGATGCTAATACGTATGCCAAAGTGTATATGAATGTGTATGTTAATGTGTATGAAAATGTCATGCAATGAGTATGCAATGTTTATGCTGACAAAACAGACGAGCGAGGAAACATGAGATGAAATAAACATCTCGACGGGGATACCCGGGGACCTCTGCACCAGTACCTTTATCGAGGGATAAGGAGAGTTGATGATAGACCCAAATCTTGCTTCAAAGTTCTAACTTCCCTGGGGAGAAAATCTCATGACTTCAACATGGGGATAGGATACGACTTCACTGGAGAGTACGATGTCACGACTTCAACTGGGGATCCGTGATCTATGCACGAGGATATGATGTCATGACTTCACGTGAGGGATTTCTATCATGAATGATAATCAGCCAAAGAACTCCTAGAATCAGAGACTTCCGGGGATAAAATAAATATCCGTTGTACGGGGAAGACGTGAAGCTAGGTAGTTTCATGGAGAGAGTGTAGCAACTTCCTGGGAATAGAACCTCGGCTTTCTGGGGAAAGGTACGTCCGACTGGGGATAAAGTATATCAAACTTCCCTGAGGAGAGTTCGTCGGACTTACTGGGGAGAAATCAACAGACATTCCTGGGGAAAGTATCTGGACTTCTTGGGGTGGATATGGCAATCTCCTGGGGAATATTCCTGAGGAAGGTAAGGCAATTTCACCGAGGAACATATAATTCCACTGAGAATGGGTCTTCCAAAACATATATCACTTGGAGGATACCGGGGATATCTCTCTAATCTTGAGAGCCACTGGGGATTTACCGGATGGATCCCAAAAGTGTGGACAGCTTAAAGTCTCGCTGGGGACTATCACTGGGAAGATGCTGGTATGATCTCTGCTGTCTTGGAGATTACCGGCTCGGTCCAAAGTGATGTCAGCTTAAAGTCTTGTTGGGTACTGTGTCGGCTTAGAGTCTCTCTGGGGACTGTCAGTTTAAAGTCTCTATGGGGACTGTGTCAGTTTAAAGTCTCTCTGGGGACTACGTCTGGTTAAAGTCTCTCTGAGGAATGTGTCAGCTTAAAGTCTCTCTAGGGACTGTGTTGAGGCAATGGTTAAGATGTAGATTCTGCAACGATGAGATTTATTAGGGAATGAAAACCGCCGGGAATAAAATCCATCGGGTGCATGAAGCATGTTGTAAAGCTAATTTTGATCTCAATGGACTTTGTAGTAGTCGTCATTTTGAAAAATATCATGCCCCAGGGTACCTGCTTTGTAAGAAAGTCATCTCGAGAGGATTTTACAAAGAACATGGGGTTCGGTTGCCCCATTATTTTCAAACTCTTAGAGGGATATGTCAGATCTCAAGGTAACTGGCACGGATCAACCGTGTTACGACTGAGTCTTTAAGAATAACTCTTTAAGAAAGTCAGGCTTGCATCGTTAGTGAATTGGAAGCCACCTGCCCGTGCTTAGCATGATCTTCAAGCTTTGTTGTCGCCATCTATATGTAAGTTTCTAAGGTATCAGGCAAAATCAACACGCGTAAAATGCTAATTCTGAAACTATCAATGCAACAATATTTGTCTTGAGATTTGTGTTTTTGTTTTGAAAAAGATCACCATAACTCGTGATTGAAATCACTAGTTAGGATATGAATTTGATTTACAATGCCAACATTAAATTGAGCCTAGCTCATAAGAGTCAGGAAACGTTATCTCGTCGAGTATGCTTTCAAAAGAAGTCCTACTTCAATTAGGTCTTTTAATGGTTGTATCGTGGCTTGGTTCACGGTCTAAGAAACAAGGGATAAAGGCTCAAAGTTATTTGTACCCACCCATTCTTTGTGATGTTCTCCAATCCTAATTCAGTTAACCGGATACGGGTGCTCATACCTCAATCGGATTTGATAGGGTCGAGAACTCATCAAGGCTTTGGACAATGGCAGTCACTCACCTATTGTCTTTTTTTTGGTTAATCACACGACTTTGTTCTTTATTGGGGATTCTTTACGGTAATCCCTTGTTTTTATTATATTTTTTCATTCCCTAACTTTTGCCTGGGCAACATCTTTTGGATTTTTTTTTTGACTTTGGAGTCCAGCGGGATGCCCCAGTTTTGCCTAGGTCTCCTTCATAGGTTTTGACTTAGCGGGCTATATTTTTTATTCTTGTTGACTAAGCCGTGTGGCTCTTTTCAAAGGCTCATGACTTCCCACTCTTTAGGTAATAGAGGGCTAGTCATGGACTTAAACTTCCTAAGATGTCAAGGATAGACTGGATCCTCAAAGGTTCGCTCCTCCTTTTTGAGGGTCTGAGCGCTCGATCCATATAACTGGAAACTACCCTGCCCCATGTTAAAATAAGGGTTTTTTTAATTTTGCAAAGAAAACTCCTACTTCAAGGCTCAACGGGGTTAAAGAGGGGTTATCATCCTTATATCTCTATTGTTTGGGGTTTGAAACAATGCCTTACATCATCAGCAGGTTTCAATTGGAGCATACGACAAGAAATTTAATGTTTTTGCCTCATCATCCTCCTCCTAATTCTCTATCACAGCGAGAGATCGGGTAAAGTTGGCATTATAAGTTTATGGAAAATATTTTTAATGAGTGAAACGAATGGATTTATTCAAGACAAACATGCATTGCATCAATTATTCCAAAATAAACAAATTCGTACATGATAATTATGCTTAATCAAAGAAAATAAACATATAAATAATCAAAATGTAATGTCTCAAAGTCCATCAAGATGTTTATGAAGTCTTCGCGTCTGAGACCGGCATGGTAGTGGTTTCCTCTGGCGGAGCCTCACTGGAAGGACTCGTCTTGCTTGCCCCAGTTACGTCTGTCATTACTTCATTATCGGTCTTTAAATCTTTACTCAGAATAACTCTCCCAGATTCTCTGTTGCTCGGGGTCGCATCATCTTGAGGATTGCTGAAATGAAAAGGATTAGGCATCTGAAGAACTACCGGCTTTGGCTGATTCACCGTATGCGTCACTGGTTAAGATTTGTTGAAAACGGGCTTTGCAGAGCTTGATTTTGGCCCCTGGGACGCCCTGAGAGGAGTCTTGACTTTCGGCTGAGGATTGTCAAAAGACAGGACCTTCTTTTCTAGCAAATCTCTGACAATATTCTTAAGCGCGTAACATCCTTCCAAATCGTGACTAGGCGCACCCTCATGAAATAAACAATGAGCGGCGGTGTTGTAATTGACAGGTACCGGATTGGGAGGTGGATCCAAAGTTCGGGTAACAACCAGACCTTGTTGCACTAAGAAAGGATACAACTCAGTGAACGTCATTGGGATCGGAGACAAGGCTTGTATGGTCTCCTATTTTGACGAGGTATCGTCTCCTCTGATGGTTGGCACACGGGAGCGTTGGGCACTCGTTGACAGTTGACAGGAGCTTATGCAGGCTGATAAATAGGAGGTTGTTGATAAACCGGATGCTGATAGACCGGAGCCGGTTGCACAGGCTGATATATAGGAAATTGCTGACTAAAAGGTGGTGCAACAGTAGCTACATAGGGTTATGGAGTATACTGAATTGGATAACCTTGAACATAATTCTTCTGAGGTTGCCAAGGTTGATGAGTAGCCATCGAGCGCTTTCTCGGACGTGTAGGTCCTTTATGGTGGTCAACGCTAGGAGTTTTGCACTTCGGAGGAGTAACTCGTCGAACTGGTTGAGCAACAGTAGGATTCACTGAACTGGATTGACGATTCTGAGGAGGTATGTTCTCGACAGTAACAGCTGGTTGAGGATCCACAACAGTATCGGTAATTTCAGAAACAACGGTAGGTTGATTATCCATCTTCACCTTAAGGGCTTGCAATATCACCATAATCTGCCCCACAATTCCACGAAGATCTTCGAGTTCATGGCTGACACGGTCGATCTCTTGAGCTTGTTATTCCATCCTTTTTCGAGCTTGGGCTCTAGTGTTGTACTGATGCGGAGGACCCAGGGTGACGAAACTGGAAGGTGAGAGAACCGAGTATGAGAAACCGGGAGACACATGAAATGCAAAATATGATGCAAAAATGCAAAATGATTTCATGGAATTCACAAATTTACGAATATTGTAGAATAACAAAGAAATTTTATTTATTAATTGAAAATGGATTACAAATAATATTCCTAGAAAAATCTTGGCATAACATAAAAGCTAATAATGACCCTAAGGAAGCTTCTTGTTCTTCCCCTTGATCTGCTCTTCTAGCTGGGCCTTTTTGAGGATGAGCCTATCTTCAAAAGGTAGATCGAGAGTTAGAGGAAAATAAATCCTTCGTTAAAACCAAACAAGGGTACGTTGGAAAAGTCTTCACAATTGTTAGTGATCATATTGCCCTTGATATCGGATACCTTCAAGAATATGGCTTTAGCAACAGTCTTGTTCTTTAGGGTCTTTCTCCAAGAAAAGGAACAGAGTCTTATCCAAAATAGACAGCCCTACAAGTTGAGAATATTCTTCCAAAGTAGGTAATAGCTGATAATCGGGGAATGTGAAGCAATGGTAGTCGGGATCATAGAATTGTAGCGAAATCGAAAGAAGTTCTTCGTTCATTTTATATTCCAACAAAGATAACAATCTTCCATACCGGTTATAGAATCCTTCTTGATCTTTGATTAAAGATCCTAGCTTCCTTATGTCATCTAGCTTAAGACTTTTAAAAGTATATTTCAAAGTTTTCCTTCGATTGTAATCCATAATCCTACAATATTCATAAATAAGGTTTGAATTCCATGAAATGTAATGCAATGTAATGTCTTAATGGATGCAATGCACATATATTCACAAGTCCTAGGTTAAAGGTATGTGCAAGGAGTTAAGGTCTACCCATCTCAATAAGGTATGTACTAAGGTTAGTTGTACCTGCCGAACAAGGTTCTAAAGAAGTGCCCAAAGTCATCAGCCCTTCCCTCGGATATTACCTACCTCCCGACTGACTCGGGGGTCGGTAATATTCTCAAGAGAACCTCTTTTGAGTGTAGCATCGCGTAGCAACCATTGTAGGACTACTCCCACATAGTTCCCGCACTACGTCCTATATAAAGCCAAAGTGGTGTTAAGGTACTACGGTCCTTAATATCATAGACTCCAATAAAAAATAGTAAAAGTTTTCACGACTAACTCGATCAACCGAACCATTTTCGAAAGGGTCTCAACTGAGCGGTGATTCTCGAGTCAACTTGGTCGGGACTCACTCCCGGCAAGCCTCGTCGAATATCTCACATTCCTATAATAAGGTCACTCAAGTCCGGGTTAGGACTTATCTCACAATAACAGTGTACCCCCCCCCCCCCCCCAAGCAAGGCACAATAATAATATATATAAGAGAATCAATAATGAAAAAAAATCATACAATAAACAAAATAGGGATAACCCTTAAAAGTTACTTCCCCAGTGAAGTCGCCATTTTCTGTTGCGGTGGAAATAGGATATCAAACTATTAATTAATTTGAATCACAATTTAATTTACAACCGCTCTTTGATTTATCCGAAGGAAAAGTTCAAAAGAGGGAAAACCTATCTTTGTATCGTAAACACAATGCGGGGAGAGAGCTAGGTAAGGGGTTGGTTAAATTTAGGGAAGGTACTAGCACCCTAAACTTCTGTAGTACTGTACAGGATCCTTTTGTTTATTGTATACTTTTTTATTTTATTATCTGTTTGATGTATATATTGAGCTAAGGGATAGAGTGACCTAAAGAGACCTAAGGGTTAGTCCTAATTTTACTGGGCAAGACGTCGCATCTTGTGGCTACGTATCCTGGATAGGGAATGAAATCAGAGTAATCGTAGTTCCCCTCGAAAGGGAGGTTAGAAACATCTTGACTGTGGTCAAGGTTTCAATGGGGAATAAGCATTTCTTAAGGAAACGCTTACGTGGAGTTTCTAAACTCCTATTTCTATATTGAAAAGTTGAATTGAAATTAGGGTTAAAATTAGGGATTTCACGGCGGGAAACCTTAAACAGAGCACAGCGGCTCTTTGACCTAAAAGCTAGGGTAAAGGGTATTTTCGTCCACGGAGGGACGCCTAGGCTATTAGGGTTTTGGAAACGGTCAAGAATTAGGGTTAATGACTCGGCGGTCAACGGTTAAACCTAATTCCTTCGGAGGAGAAAATTAACGGTAAAACATGCAAACATGGAAAAATATTATATGGCAGAAATTAAAGTGCGGAAAGTAAAGAAAGCGTCCACTACGCCAGAAATCACTTTTAGCAGCGCATAGAAAGACAACGCTTTATACAAAAGCGCTGCTAAAGGGCCAATAAAAAAAAAAGAAAAAAAGCGCCTACCAAAGACAGCGCTTTTAAAAAAGCGCTGCTAAATGGTGGGCCTAAGAAAGCGCTTTTAAAAAGCGCTGCTAAAGGGGGGGCCTATGAAAGCGCTTTTCAAAAGCGCTGCTAAAGGGGGACCCTTAGAAAGCGCTTTTTATATAAAGCGCTGCTATATGGAATTGATAAGGCACCCTATGAAAGCGCTTTTAAAAGCGCTGCTAAAGGCCTTTAAAAGCGCTGCTATAGGTATTCATATTATAATTTTAAAATATCCTCCAGAATTTTAATAGAATCAGAACAGTCACGCAACACATTTCTTCTTTCTCTGGCGAACGAACGGACCACTGTTCATCGTCCGACCATCAACTTCTTCCGTCCGATCATCCTTCCGACCATCACCGACTGTTCACCGTCCGTTTTTGAGTTCATCCATTCGTCTGCATTGCCGGTGCACCATTGTTACGGTACGTGAAGCTTTACTCTGCTTTTCTTGTTTTTTTTATCTTTTCACCATTGTTGTTCTGATGATATAGATGGTTTTTATCTTTTCAATGATGGTTTTTGTTGTTGTTGTGTTATTTGTTGTTGTGTTAATATGATATATGAGATATATATGATATTGTTGTTGTTGTTGATGTAAAATAGTTTATATAGATGGTTTGTATTTGATATAGTTTATATTTGATATAGATGGTTTGTGTTATAGTTTATATTTGATATAGATGGTTTATATTGTGTTATATAGATGGTTTGTATTTGTTATAGTTGATATAGATGGTTTATATTTGTGTTATATAGATGGTTTGTGTTATAGTTTATATTTGATATAGATGGTTTATATTTGTTATAGTTTATATAGATGGTTTGTATTTGATATAGTTTATATTTGATATAGATGGTTTATATTGTGTTATATAGATGGTTTGTGTTATATTTATATTTGATATAGATGGTTTATATTTGTTATAGTTTATATAGATGGTTTGTATTTGATATAGTTTATATTTGATATAGATGGTTTATATTTGTTATAGTTTATATAGATGGTTTGTATTTGATATAGTTTATATTTGATATAGATGGTTTGTGTTATAGTTTATATTTGATATAGATGGTTTATATTTGTTATAGTTTATATAGATGGTTTGTATTTGATATAGTTTATATTTGATATAGATGGTTTGTGTTATAGTTTATATTTGATATAGATGATTTATATTTGATATAGATGGTTTATAGATGGTTTGTTATAGTTTATATTTGATATAGTTAATATGATATATGATATATATGATATTGTGTTATAGTTTATATTTGATATAGATGGTTTGTTGTTGTTGTTTAATATGACATTTATTGTTATTGTTGTTGATATTTGTTGTTGTTGTTGTTATTCTGAATTACAGGTATATTATGGCCAGCAACGAGGAAACATCACATGATGGAAAAGAAACACCCAAAGACGTTGAAGGCGAAATTAAAAGAGGCATAACGATAATGAAAAGTATCATCCGTGCGAGAGATAGAGGTGTAAAGTACGATGTCCATTGGAATGAAAGAGATCAGTTGGTTGAGCCTAATGGTGCGCTGCTGACAAGTTATATTGGAGCAGTTGTACGTTCGCAAGTTCCGATTACTTGCGATAACTGGAGAATTCCTGCATTAAAAGCGGCTAAGGATAAAATTTGGACCGAGATTCAAGTATGAGATTTGATCATTTTTAATTATGTTGACAGTTACATCTTTAAATTAATTATACTAACATGTTATATGTATGTGTATTTGTTTGCAGAGATCTTTTAATATTGAGGATTCTAGGAGAAAATATTGTATTCAGTTGGCCGGAAAACGCTTGAGGGGATTTAGAGAGTTTTTAACCAACAAATATCTTAAAGATTCTGATGGCAACTTTGTAGAGTCGGAGCGTCCAGCGAAGTACGCTGATTTGATTTCGGATGCAGAATGGGAGACATTTGTTGCGAAGCGAAGAACCAAAGAATTTGAAGTACAACTTATCATGAACAATGTATAGTATATATACCTATTCCACAAACAAACTGATATGACTTAAACTTGTTTTTTCAGGTTAAGAGTGGCGTAAATCGGGAACGGGCATCAAACCCTGCGTATCCATATAGAAAGGGGCGTTTGGGATATGCACGCTTAGAACAAAAATTAGTAAGTGCATATATATGCTTTAATATGATCTATTTACAAAAAATAGTAAGTATACATAATAGGATATAATGCTTTATTGTTCGTCTTAATGCGTAGTTGGAAGAGGAGAAAAGTGATGCGACATCTCTTCCGGACCATGTCGTATGGAAGGCTGCCCGGGTGGGAAGAGATGGAGCCGTCCAAGAAGAAGTTCAACAAGTGTTTGAACAATGTGTAAGTACAACATTAGTTTTTGAACAAAGTGTTTGAACAAAGTGTATAAAATATTTAAATATGCTTTTATCTATATTTCAGGAGTCCCTATCCCAGACTATAACTCCTGCTGAAGACGATGATTGCAGGAGTTTATTGAGTCGGGTGTTACAGAAGGATAAGGAGAGATACATGTCCGAAAGGCGCGCTCCAGAGGCCGGTAAAGCTACTAGTGACAAAGATAGTATCGGTTGTCCGCAGAAGCTTCCATAGGTAATTGTATATATTACATTGAAATTAATTTAGCACATTTTTCTTAATTGACACATTAACTGATCATTATTTGTTTAGGGCATTTCACCTTGTCGACTATATTTATCGTCGCCGACTTATCGCATGGTTGGCAAGGGAAAGGTGCATAACACCCTGGGAGACTTACTTCACCATAAACCCCTCCCTGCTGGATTTTTGAAAGTATCTGTTGATATTGCATTAGAGGGGGGGCGTTGTTGCCTATGCCAGACGATGTATCAGACGCAACAGTGGTGGGAGACGCGATAGGAGCTTATGTAGCATGGCCGGCGAATCTCATTTTCATGGATGATGAGGTAGGTTGAACCTTGTAATATTCCAATGTTTTATTACCCATACATGAAAGTTATTATGACATTTACACTTTCTTATTGACATGATGATCTTAGACTCCCACAAAATCCAAAACAAAAGATGATAAAATTATTGTGCGGGATACCGATTCAGCTGCATCAAAGTTACAGGTACTAGTACTACAGTTTAAGTGATTATTTTATTATAAATTATTTACTGAACTTATATATGACTTTTAGGTTCTTGATCAGCAGTCGCAACAAGTCAGCAAGGGAAACATGCCTGAAACTTCCAAGGTGCCCAAAAAAAAGGTTGAGACAAAAAGAGCATTTGTTCCTCAATTTAGGTCGTGCCTTCAAACATATGTAGGGACAACAGACGTGCCTGAGGGCGGCATCCGTCTAATACATATGGATCAAGGTATTTTCGGTTTTGAATATTCCGAAACACTTGCTAAGGAGGATTTCGACCAGGTTTTCAAACATTTAGAATTGGGCGTCGGGGTTATGCATTCCTACATCAGGTACTTCGATCCATTTTAATTAGATAATTGAACATTTTAAAATTCGCTCGTTTAACTGAATAATCTAATGTTGATTATATTTTTTTTAGGCGCTTGTATGACAAGTTGTTGGTCCCCGCTGATTTGACTTCAGTATTCGCATTCTTATCTGCTAGCAGTGTCAACTCATGGACAATAGACCAGACACCAGAAGCAGTCAAAGAGTACACAGTCCATAGATTTATGGGTGCGAATACGGAGAAGTTGTTTATGTTGCCATATAATACTGGCTATGGGTTAGTTTTTATTCTAAATTCATTTATTATAATTGTTCGATTTTTGCCATATTATATAACATTTCCGTCTAAACTGTTGTCTTATTTTATAGTGGTCACTGGTTGTTGGTCGCAATTAATCCGATTAAAGAAATAGTGTATTATATAGATTCATTGGATGGCGATACAAACAAATATGAAAATCTGAAGAACATGGTTGATACGTAAGTGATGATGTATAGTGTTCTGAATAATTATATATGTTTATTTATTATGTGACATTGTTCTAAATATGTGTTTATATTATGTTAGAGTTATACAAATATACAGAGCACAGAGAGATGCAACAGTGCCAAAAAGCAGGGCTAGCAACATCAACTGGATCAGAGTGGAGGTATATTTTCCCATGTTTGACTGTTATAGTGGTTCTACTTATAAAACTATTTAAACTATATATCCTGATAAATGTTTGTTCGCTTTTTTCCTAATACAGTGTCCTCGTCAGCGTGGTGGGATTGACTGCGGATATTTTGTACTGCGCTTTATGAAGGAAATCATTCTTTCTGGTCAATTAGAGATTCCAATCATGGTATGGATCAATTCATGAGTTATATGATTCATTTTGATAATTAACTAATATTTCATCTGAGTAATTAGTATTAAATCGTGCTTGTTCTGTTATATTATGTAGTATTTTGATGAATTCAGATGCGCTACGTACTCGAAAGTAAAATTGGAAGAAATTAAGGAAGAATGGTGTCAATTTATGATTGAGTTAAGAATTCTATAATGTATATTGGATTTGTAATTATGTGTAAATTGTATATTGTATATTGTATATTGTATATTGTATAATGTACAATGTTTAAATTATGTGTAAATTATACTTGAGTTAATTATGTGTAAATTGCAAAGTGTTATTGTATAATGTACAATGTTTAGTTATATTGTGTTGAATTAAAGGCCAAGTGTTGAATTACAATGTTTAAAGGCCAAGTTATGTTTAAAGCCTGAATTATAAGCAGGGAATTTAATTGTTATAAGCAGGTTTGTCTAAAAATATATAAAAAATGTGATTTTACAAAAAAAAAATTTTAAAAACGTGAAGTATAGACAGCGCTTTTACAAGAAAGCGCTGCTAAAGGGAGAAAAATAGGCATAAAAAAGCGCTGCTATAGGTTAGGAAAGGTCTAAGAAAGCGCTTTAAAAAAGCGCTGCTAAAGGGTGGTCTACAAAAGCGCTTTCATAAAGCGCTGCTACAGGGGGGGAGGGGGAGGGAGAATAGGCAGCGCTTTGAAAGCGCTGCTAAAGGGGTAAAAAAGCGCTGCTAAAAGGGATGCCTTTAGCAGCGCTTTTTCCACAAAAAAAAGCGTTGCCTTTACCTTTAGCAGCGCCACTTTAGGCAGCGCTTTAAAGCGCTGCTAAAGGTCAAAAAAAAGCGCTGCAAAAGGCCATTTTTGGCATAGTGGTCGCGACGATCACTCGCGTAAATTACAAACCCCATAAAAAGGAAAATAAAATAAAACCGCGACCATGGCCTCGCGTAAATTACATCCATGGACCAACATAAATTGAATAAACTAATCAGAATTTAAGTATAGTCTGAGGAGAAAAACAGAGAACATTTGTGAGAAGGGTTAGACAGAAATATGGCAAAAAAGTGGAACAGTTAGTATTGAAAGAAAGACAAACTGCAATTTGAAATTTTTATTATTGTTTTATTAGTTTTTAAAAATGATTTTAGTTTTAATTTTGAAGAAAAGAATTTTAATCTTAGTTTAAAAAAGATTTAGTTTAAGTTTTATAAATTTGTTTTAGTTTTAAATTTTAACAAAACTCTAATTTTAATATTTTAGAAAAAACAAAATTTAATTATTATTTTGTGAAGAAGAAAGTTTTAACTTTAATTTTTTTAGAAATGTTTATCAATTTTTTAAAAAAAAAGTTTTATACTTAAAAAAAACAAAGTTTTAATTTGTATTTTAAAAAAAAAAAGTTTTTATTTTATTATCTAAAAAAGTTTTTATTTTAGAAAAGTTTTTAAGAAAAAGTTTTTGATTTGTTTTATAAAAGTAGAACTTTCACTTATTTTTAAAAACAGAATTTTCAATTAAAAATAAATGTACTACTAAAACAACAAAAGGGAAAACAAAAATTGGGTTGGGTTATGGTTACTGCTGCATGCGGCGCCGCTACCATTGTTGTCTGTTGAAGCTTTTTCTTCTTCTATGCATGGCCACGATCCCTTCTTCTTTTCCTGCAAAAAAAACATCCGTTAAAAACAAGAGTTACTCACCTTTCACGGGTTTGAAGTGACTTTTCTACGTTAAGAGTGTGTTTGGATAATGCAATTGATGATTTTTAAGAAATTCAAAATTCTGAACAATTTAAATAATTTAATTAAAATTCATTTATTTTTAAATTCTTTTGTTTGAGTGAAGTATTAAAATAATTCACTGTAAAAATCTTGAGGTCATTTTCATAAATTTTGAAAATTTTGTGCCAAATTTAATAATAAAATAGAGACTAATTTGCTATTTTTATAAATTTAAAGAGATTAATTTGTAAAATTTAAAAATTAATAAAAATTTATTTACAATTTTTTATAAAATTTTGGATGTGAATTTAAAGTTTTCATAAAATACGAGTATCATCTTACAAATATTTTATTGTTTACCACGTATTATGACATATTATTTTATACTTGTTTACCACTCTCCAGCATTCTTGTTTACCACATATTATGACTTAATATTTTATACTTGCATTATTTTATATTTTATTGCACTAATTTAAAATTATATAAATGTCTTTTCCCTCTCAACTAACAAGAGCTAATCTATACCGTTGATTCCATATATCCAACTTTTCACTCTTAATCGTGATCAAAATGTGATCCAAGTGATAACACTTTCTAAACAATAAAAAAATGATTAATGACAAGGTGTGACATACACTTGAATTATAAAAAATTCTTAACAATATTCATTCAAGATTTTTTGAGACAATAAGTATTAGCCTAGCATTGAAATTATATAGAGGAAATAAATGTCACTATTTCTAACGAGTATCACATGGTGATGCTGCATTATTGGAACATGGAAGAGTAGTACGACATTAATAGCAAGGTGCCCTAGTATATATGTGAAGAGTAGTACGACATTAATAGCAAGGTGCCCTAGTATGTTTGTATGTGAAGAGTAGTACCTCTCCTCCGTCTCATAAAAAATATTTTATTTAAATATTTTATTCTTATTTTTTAAATATTTTCAAAAAATTACTTTCATGCATTAAATTTTTTCATCCAAACACACATTAAGAGTGTGTTTTGATAATGCAATTGATGATTTTTAAGAAATTCAAAATTATGAACAATTTAAATAATTTAATTGAAATTCATTTATTTTTAAATTCTTTTGTTTGAGTGAAGTATTAAAATAATTCACCGTAAAAATTTTGGAGTCATTTTCATAAATTTTGAAAATTTTGTGCCAAATTTAATAATAAAATAGAGACTAATTTGCAATTTTTATAAATTTAAAGAGATTAATTTGTAAACTTTAAAAATTAATAAAAATTTATTTACAATTTTTTATAAAATTTTGGATGTGAATTTAAAGTTTTCATAAAATACGAGGATCATCTTACAAATTTTAAAAAATTAATAATAAAAAATTTAACATTCACATTACATAGAATTAAAAAACAATTTGAATTCTTTACTTTTTATTGTTATTTGAAATTCCTTCAATTTAACTTGAATAAAATACTTTATAAATTTATATTATTTTAACAATTCTCCATATTTTTTATTTAAATAATAAATTTTGATTAAAAATTAATTTAAATTCTCTCAAAAAATTATTTTCTTTTATAAAAAATTTTCATCCGAACATACTCTAAAGAGATTAGTAATTAGTACTACTGAAAAATAATACACTTAACAAACCCTACCTTTATTTGTCAGTATTTAAAATGTGTATTTAGTTTTTTACCTAATTTTCTTTAACTGATTTTGATTGTTCTAGTTGCTTGCTAGCTAATAAGACGTTAGTAAATTTTAAAAACAGTAACTAGAGAGTCATTAATTATCGTTAATGAAGTTAATATAAAAATTTAAAAACTGTAACACAATTTGGTTGGTCCATCTAGAATTAATATCTTCAACCTACACCAACGAAAACAGGCAATCAATTTGGGTGGTCCATCTAGAATTAACATCTTCAACCTACTCCAATGAGAACCCTGTTTATATGCATTCACTCTACATAATTGAGGCATACGTTGCATTTACCAATGTGTTCTATATGCATTCACTCTACATAATTGAGGCATACGTTGCATTTACCTTTGTCTTGCAATGATTTGGTATCAATTGTTGGATGTAAAATTTTAATTTTAGTATAGAAGAAATATTTACAATTTGTTATTAATTTGCATGTCATTGTTTTAGTATTGATACATGATCTCAACTACATGCTAAATATAGACAATGACTTGTTATAAATGACTTCTAAATGTTATTATTAGATAATACATCACTACACCCAGAATTTCAACCTAATAAATTTATTAAACAAAAATAATATATTGATATCAAGTGAAAATTTTAGCAAAATTAATAAATACATAACTTATTCACTCAAAATTTTATTTTATTTTTTATTTTTTAACTAATTAATTTAGTTTTTCACCTAAAAAAAAACTTCACTTAAATATTATTATTTCATTATTATACTCTTATTTATTAGTTTTTATTCCATTCAACTACTCTAGTAACTATAATTAATAAATACTTTAGTAAATAATATTAATTTTATCATTAGAATTAATACATTTAATTATTTTGTTAAAAACTGCGCATAACTCAAATCAAACACTTATTATAAAAACAAAGAGAGTACCTGTCTAATATAACTATATGTTAAGCTGTCAAGATAAATCAATAAATTATTTTCTCCTCTACATAAATTAATTGAATAGAAAACAAGAGCATATACGCCTCTATATTTTAAGAGTCGGAAAATACTTAAATTGACACAAATATAATCCGTAGTTTTATAATCAATCAATTACAACTTTTTTATTAATAAAAAAAATAAAAATAAACTTTTCTATCTCCTCATCATCACCTCCATATTTTTATTTAAAAAGAAATTAAATTTTAAATAAATTTAAAATTTTCTCTTTTCATAGTTTATATTTCTAAGAATATAAATTTTGGTGCGGTTCCATCCAAGTATTTCTCTTAAGAAACAATCTACGCTCTTAATTTTATTTCCAATTTCCCCTACGTGTTGTCATCGTGTTCCCCTTTTTTTTTATTAAATTATATTAGTTTTTATTGATATTAAACTTATACTTCTTCTCAATTACATTTTTATTCATCTTTGACTAATCAGTATCTTTCATTTGGCCTGCTTTCTAACGCAGCGCCTTCTATAAATTTTGCTAAGCCAACAAATCCTCAATTATCATTTGTAATTATCTGAAATTATTTGTCTTGTTAAACCTTGTTACTTTGAATTTCACGTCAAAATTAATCGTCGTCTAATATCAATAGTTAAAACAACAATCAATATAGTAGATTAAAAATAAACAAAAATACGAGACAATTAACACGACTTATCTTTGTTAGCGTGGTTCAGTCAATAGTGTCTATCTCTACGACTTTCTATTTATTTATGTCTTATGAATTATTTAGAATTTTAGTGTTCTAAATCCTAATTTCATACTATAGTTTAATTCAGCTAAACTATAATCCTCAATTATCCTCAACAAACATTTATCTATATTCATAATTATCTTAATAATATAATCAACAACTCATAATATTCTCAACATTATGAATTATACTTAACAATCCAAAATAATCTCCAACAAAAAGGGCTCAACCAAATTAAAGTTCAGCACTCCAACAATCTAAGGCAAAAGCAAAAAGGAGAAGCTAATCAATCATACTACAATGTCTATAGCAATTGCCGAACATTAACACAACCTATAACAGTCTCCTACAAGAAGAAAAAAGCCTCTCAGTCAGTTAACTAATTTAGAGGTCGATTATTTTATGTGTGAAAAAAATAAATATCTTTTATATCTTAAACGGGAACAAGAAATAACAACAATCCAAAAACTATAAATATAAAATGATAAAGTAAATAAAGATAAATATATCTTCTTGAGTCAATTCTGTGACTTTCTCCTTACGTTGGACAAAAAACAATAGTAACATTAAGAATGAGAAAATAGATAAGCTAGGTGAAGCACATATCAACAAGTGTGACAGGTTCAAATATTTTAAAGAATTTTTCAACAATTTTTTTTTTAAAAATCAAATAAATTATTGTAAACAAAATTAAAACAAATTTTATGGATGGTTTTCCATCCGCTCAAAAATAATGTTATCAGATAAGGTTGCTTTCATCCATTCATTTCCAATCCAATTCACACTCAAAACTAATATCATTCTCTCTCACTATATTATATAAAGGGTGCATGTGTCTTTGTTTTTCATTCCATCTAACTTCTTCTCTTCATCCTTTCTTATTTAAAATTTTAGCTTCATTGGTTCAATATGAAGTTTCATTTCTTTCACATTATTACTTTTTTCATGGTGGGTTGCTTACAACTCCATAAACTCAACCACTTTCATTTATTTAAATAGTTATTATTATACTCTATGTCTTTTATTTGACTTCTAAAAATATGATTAGTAATGTTAATATATTCTCAAATGCAGGTTGTGATACTGGCAACTAATGCTGAAACATTACCACCTCAACTTTACTGGAAGTTCATTCTTCCCAACACTCCAATGCCAAAAGCCATCACTAATCTTCTTACCAACTCTCCAATGCCAAAAATCATCACTAATCTCCAACTCCCTGGTCAGTCTCATACTAAAAGATTTATGCATATATATTAATATCTTTAAACCATTTCTAAACATTAATGTATATATGTAAATTTACTTCCACATGTTTAAAATTATTCAATTTTTGAATTTATCTCCTACTTTAAATAGGTGTAGATGATGCAAGCAAAAAAGGCTACGACGATGGAGGTGCAGCTGATGTAAAATCCGAAGAATCACCTAATCCCCTGTTTTACCACCGTTATGCTACAAAGGAGAATGATGTAAAATCCGAAGAATCACCTAATCCCCTGTTTTACCACCGTTATGCTGCAGAGGAGAATGATGAAAAATCTGAAGAATCACCTAATCCTCTATTTTACCACCGTTATGCTGCAAAGGACACTGATGTAAAATCAGAAGAATCACCAAATCCCTTTTTTTATCATCGTTATGCTGCAAAGGAGGCTGATGTAAAATCCGAAGAATCACCTAATCCCTTGTTTTACCACCGTTATGCTGCAAAGGACACTGATGTAAAATCAAAAGAATCACCTAATCCCTTATTTTATCACCGTTATGCTGCAAAGGAGGCTGATGTAAAATCAGAAGAATCACCTCTTCATCCCTTTTTTTACCACCGTTATGCTGCAAAGGAGAATGATGTAAAATCCGAAGAATCACCTAATCCTCTATTTTACCACCGTTATGCTGCAAGGGAGACTGGTGTAAAACCCGAAGAATCACGTAATCCCTTGTTTTACCATCGCTATGTTGCAAAGGAGACTGATGATAATTCCAAAGAATCACCTAATCCCTTGTTTTACCACCGTTATGCTGCAAAGGAGACTGGTGTAAAATCCGAAGAATCACCTAATCCCCTGTTTTACCACCGTTATGCTGCAAAGGAGACTGATGTTAATTCCGAAGAATCACCTAATCCCCTGTTTTACCACCGTTATGCTGCAAAGGAGACTGATGTTAATTCCGAAGAATCACCCAATCCCCTGTTTTACCACCGTTATGCTGCAAAGGATAATGGTGCAAAATCCGAAGAATCACCTAATCCCCTGTTTTACCATCGTTATGCTGCAAAGGAGACTGATGCAAAATCCGAAGAATCACCTAATCCTCTATTTTACCGTAGTTATGCTGGAAGTGAGACTCAATTGCATGCTAAACCAAATGCAACAATATTCTTCTTTGAAAAGGACTTATTCCATGGAAAAAAATTGTTCGTGAAATTCGTCAGGACCACTTCAAATAATGAAGAAATTTTTTTGCCTAGAGAAATTGCTAACTCGATACCTTTTTCATCTAACAAGATGGAATACATTCTCAATAAATTGAACATCGAGAAAGGGTCAAAGGGTGCTCGTATTGTGAAGAACACAATTAGTGATTGTGAAATGGAAGGCGTCAAAGGAGAGGAAAAACTTTGTGTAACATCATTGGAGTCCATGATTGATTTCATTACTTCTAAACTTGGGAAAAATGTTGAGGCTTTTTCAACAGAAATTAACAAAGAAAGTGTGTTTCAACATTATACAATAGCAGAAGGAGTGAAGAAGTTGGGGGACAAGAACAAAGTTGCTGTGTGCCACAAAGTGAGTTACCCTTATGTAGTATTTTATTGCCACGAAACAAATACAACTAAGGCTTACTCAGTTCCTTTGGAGGGTGCTGATGGAAGCAGAGTTAAAGCTATTGCTGTGTGTCACACTGATACATCAGAATGGAACCCGAATCATTTGGCATTTCAAGTCCTCAAAGTTAAACCTGGAACTGTTCCGGTTTGCCACCTCCTACCTCAAGATCATGTTATTTGGATTTCCAAGTAGAAGATCTCTTTTTTTCTTAAATGTTTAGGTGTATTGTGTTTGCTATGTTGTATTATTACAAGTGTGTTATTTTTTTCTTGATTTATTTGCTATGATGTATTAAGTCTAGGTGCGTTGTGTTTACTATTATGTATTATTACATGTGTGCTACTTGTTTTACTTTGATGTATTTGCTATGATGTATTACATGTGTGCTAAATAAAAGTTTCTTTGATGTTACGGCTCACTGCAACCTAAATAAATGTCTATCACCCCTTTTGGGCAACCTTAAAAATAAATTCTCAATTCGGGCTTTGACAATGGACGTTTCTGCACTTGCCAATTCTACAGATTCTAAATTTTCAAAATTTTCAAAACTATAACCAATTACAACTTTTACGTAACTAGTTACAGGCTGTTGCGATTGCTTTATCTCGTCGAAAACTATTGAAAAAAATAAGTGTGAGCAGTGTGAAAAAATCACACATTAATTAGACATGTGAAGATTTTAGCATTTCTAAGTGAAAAAACACACAATTAGCATCTTAAACTTTTGAGTGAATATATGATATATCTTTTACAAAAATATATTACTTTTAAAAATATCTCAAAAATAAAAAATGTTTCTTTGTATTGATCCGTCAAATAATCCAACAATGAGACTTTGACATAAAATTAGAATATTTCGTCTTGTTAGTTTTAGAAATATATAACGATTAATTTATAATCTTACTAGCATACAATTGATTTGTTTTATTATATTCACTCAAGATTTTTGAGATAATAATATGTGATGCGGCATTAATGGAACATGGTAAAAACAGAGAAGAGTAGTTTGACATGGATAGCAAGCAGTCATAGTATGTCCTTTTTGTGAAGAGTAGTACTAGTACCTGTCTGCAAAGCTTTAAAGATAAATTGTATTTCTATTTCTTCCATAGAATTCCAATAGTAGGCCAATAAGTTATTGTCTCAAAATTGCATTTCTATTTCTTCCATATAATTTCAATGGTAGGCCCAATAAGTTATTGTCTCAAAAAACCTTGAGTGAATAGAATACAAACAATATCATATACCCTTCTAAATTTTAAGAGCCAATATACACTATTGATTTCATTTCTATTTTTCCCTATATGTCAGCTTGTTGTCATTTTCCTTTTTTATTAAATTATATTAATTTTAAGTGATATTAAATTTATATCTATTTTATTACTTTCCCTTTCACCTTTATTTAATCCATATCTTCCATGTCGTTTAATCAGAACATCTTACCTATTATTTGCAGTAATTTAAAGTTATTTTCTTGTCGAACCTTTTTAATTTGAATTTTGCATCAAAGTTAATTGCTATCTGATATTAATTGTTAAAACATAGTAAAGTAAAAATAGATAAAATAAAATACAATGAATACAATTGATTTTTATTAACGCAATTCAATCAATAATATTTATCTCCACAATTTTTTCTTTATTCATGTCTCATGAATTAGTTTGGATTCTAATATTCCAAATAATATATAATACCATAGTTTAATTTAACTAAACCATAATCCTCAATTATTCTAAACCAACATTTTTAGATAATAATAATCAAAAGCTTCATCTCAGTATTTTAAAAACCGTAATAATTTTAGTTTTAGTATAGAAGAAATTTTAATTTTAATATAGAAGAAATTTTAAACCAACATTTTTAGTTTTAGTATAGAAGAAATTTTAAAAACCGTAACTAAACTATAATCCTCAATTGTTGGATAGTAAAATTTTAATTTTAGTATAGAAGAAATATTTACAATTTGTTATTAATTTGCATGTCATTGTTTTAGTATTGATACATGATCTCAACTACATGCTAAATATAGACAATGACTTGTTATAAATGACTTCTAAATGTTATTATTAACACTACACCCAGAATTTCAACCTAATAAATTTATTAAACAAAAATAATATATTGATCTCAAGTGAAAATTTTAGCAAAATTAATAAATAAATAACTCATTCACTCAAAATTTTATTTTATTTTTTATTTTTTAACTAATTAATTTACTTTTTCACCTAAAAAAACATCACTTCAATATTATTATTTCATTATTTTACTCTTATTTATTAACTTTTATTCTATTCAACTATTCTAGTAACTATAATTAATAAATACTTTAGTAAATAATATTAATTTTATCATTAAAATTAATACATTTAATTATTTTGTTAAAAAATGCGCATAACTCAAATCAAACACTTATTATAAAAGCAGAGAGAGTACCGGTCTAATATAGCTATGTCAAGATAAATCACATTTATATCTCATCTACATTCCAATGGTAGGCCGAGGCCAATAAATTATTTTCTCCATTACATAAATTATTAGAATAGAAAACAAGAGCATATACGCCTCTATATTAATTTAAGAGTCGGAAAATACTTAAATAGACACAAATATAACCCGTAGTTTTATAATCAATCAATTACAACTTTTTTATTAATAAAAAATAAAAATAAACTTTTCTATCTCCTCATTATCACCTCCATATTTTTATTTAAAAAGAAATTAAATTTTAAATAAATTTAAAATTTTCTCTAATCATAGTTTATATTTCTAAGAATATAAATTTTTGTGCGGTTCCATCCAAGTATTTCTCTGAAGAAACAATCTACACTCTTAAATTTATTTCCAATTTCCCCTACGTGTTGTCATCGTGTTCCCCTTTTTTTTTATTAAATTATATTAGTTTTTATTGATATTAAACTTATACTTCTTCTCAATTACATTTTTATTCATCTTTGACTAATCAGTATCTTTTATTTGCCCTGCTTTCTAACGCAACGACTTCTATAAATTTTGCTAAGCCAACAAATCCTTAACTATCATTTGTAATTATCTGAAATTATTTGTCTTGTTAAACCTTGTTACTTTGAATTTCACGTCAAAATTAATCGTCGTCTAATATCAATAGTTAAAACAATAATCAATATAGTAGATTAAAAATAAACAAAAATAAAAGACAATTAACACGACTTATCTTTGTTAGCGTGGTTCATTTAATAGTGTCTATCTCTTAGTGGGCTTTCTGAAGGAGGTATTGGGCCTGTTTCTAAAGGTAAAGTTAAAAAGAAAAAATTACTTCATGAGGTGTATAACAGTATTAAGATACCCTACACCCACTCGTATTTTTCAACTCTGCTACATACTGCCCCTAAGGACATCATTCGCCCTGAGCTGAAGGTTAAGGATAAGAAGGAAAGGAAGAAGGGCAAGCTGGCCAGAGAATTTCCAGGATCTAGTTTAATATGTTGTGAATCGATTACGGATACTGATGTGGAAAGAGGAAATTCGAGATGCAGGAAAGCTATTGAAGATATTCCATCAAAACTGGGAAATTACATTAACGCTCTGGGTATTCAATGTGAAGACGAAGAGAATCTTGGGCTTATCTTGAGGAAGTTAGACATGGAAGATAAAGAGGTTGTTCTAAATAAGAAGGATGTAGCTAGAGGTGATCCATGAATATTGTAACCTTCAATGTTAGAGGATGTTGTAGTTCCGTGAAGAGAAGGAGAATATCTCAAATTATTCAGAGAGGAAATGTTGATATTTGCATGATTCAGGAAACTAAGTGTAATAAGATGGAAGCAGGCACCGTTAACAGTATGTGGAGTATTGTTGACAAGGATTGGTCAGCTCAGAACTATTAGAATGTTAATAGTAATTCATATTTATTTAGTTATACTATTTTCTTAGCCCCTAAGTTTGTTAGAGGGTATTTTAGTATTTTATCTTATTCTAGTAACCCTAGTTTTAGCTTATAAATAGGGTGACAATCATTGTAACTATAATCATGTTTTGTAGCCGTCATTCTCTTTAATAGAATATTTCCCTATTTCATCATTTATTCTATCTTTGCACCAACAATTGGTATCTAGAGCTCCGATTCAGATTCATTGGGAAACACGGGAAACACGAGTGAACGTGAGGTCTTGTGTGTTTGATTTTGTTTCTCAGATTCTTGTTGAATCTTGAACAAAATCTGATCAGAATTTTTTAATTCTGTGGGTTGGGAAACACTGTGTGAGAAAACTCTGAGTGTATTGTGCAAAGTAGAAGATGAACGGAAACGGCAACATGAACACCAAACTTCCAGTATTTGACGGTAAAAATTGGAATCGTTGGATGATCCAAATGTGTGTACTGTTTGGTGCTCAAGATGTTCTGGATCTTGTCACTGATGGTTATGTTCTGGTAGCAACAGATGCGACTGATGAACAGAAAAACACGCAGAAGGAAGTAAGGAAGAAGGATCAGAAAGCATTGTTCTTCATTCATCAATGTGTGGATGTAAACGTGTTTGAGAAGATTGCAGACTCTACAACAGCAAAGGCTGCATGGGACACTCTGGTGAGATGTTATGGTGGTGACGCATCAGTGAAGAAGGTGAAGCTTCAGTCCTTGAGAAAGCAATATGAGAATCTCAACATGAAGAATAATGAGAAAGTTTCTGAATACATCTCCAGAGTGATTCTTATCACTAATGAGATGAAGGCATGTGGAGAAACTCTTTCTGAAGAAACAATCATGGAGAAAGTGTTGAGATCCCTTACTCCTCAATTTGATTACATTGTGGTAGAAATAGAACATTCTAAAGATCTGAGCACAATGAGAATTGAAGAGCTGCAGAGCAGTCTAGAAGCGCAAGAGTTGCGTCTGACTGAGAGAAACTCTGAAAAGGAAGTAGAACAACAGGCTCTGAAAGCAACTTCTGATAGGAGGTATCAGAAGCAGTCAGAAGCCAGGAGAAGATCTGATGGTGGTCAGAAGTCAGAAAGCTCAACCTCTGATAGACAAAAGAATGCTCAGAGGGGAAAAGAGAAGTATGACAAAAGAAAAATACAATGTTACTGTTGTAAGAATTTTGGCCATTTTGCTAGAGATTGTTGGTCAAACAAGGAGAAGAAATCAGAAGAAGCAAATATAGCCAGAGGCTCTGATGACGAATCTGTGCTGTTGATGGCCTCTGAATCTGATAATGTGGATCTGACAGACTGGTGGTATATGGACACTGGCTGTTCAAATCATCTTACTGGAAACAAGAAATGGCTGGTTGACTTTGACTCTGAAAAGAGAACAAAGATCAGATGTGTTGATGACAAATATCTTAATGCAGAAGGTATGGGAAATGTCAGAGTGACTCTGAACAATGGGAAAACAACATTGATTCAGAACGTGTGGTATGTACCTGGCATCAGAAGCAATCTGATGAGTGTGGGACAATTAATTGAGAAAGGTTTCTCAGTTACCATGAAGGACAATCTTCTGAAGCTGTATGATTGTAATCAGAAGTTGATTATGGAGTCAGAACAGGGAAGGAATAGAACATTCAAGGTGAATGTCAGAACTGCAGACTCAGAGTGTCTTAGTGCAACAAGTACTGAGAAGGAGAGTGAGCTGTGGCACAGAAGATTTGGTCATTTGAATTTCAGAAGCTTACAACATCTGAATTCAAAGAAATTGGTACATGGAATTCCTGCAATTAAGAAGCCTGAAAAGTCATGCAAAGTTTGCATGGAAGGAAAACAACCAAGATTGCCATTTGCATCAGAAGTTGCTCCAAGAGCAAAACATGCCTTGGGAGTTGTACACTCTGATGTGTGTGGTCCATTTCCAGTAGCATCAATTGGAGGGAATAAATACTTTGTGCTGTTTGTTGATGAATTCACAAGAATGACATGGGTATCCCTTATTAAGTTCAAACACGAGGTGTTTGATGAATTCAAGAAGTTCAGAATGAAGGCTGAGAATCAGAGTGGTCAGAAGTTGAAGATTCTTAGAACTGATGGTGGAGGTGAGTATAACTCCAAAGAGTTCCAGAAGTTTTGTGAGGAGAATGGAATTGAGCATGAGGTTACTGCTCCCTATACCCCTCAACACAATGGTCTTGCTGAAAGAAGAAACCGCACTCTGCTTGATATGGTGAGAAGCATGCTAAAGGAGAAGAAGCTTCCTCAAAAGCTCTGGGGAGAAGCTGTTGCCACTGCAACGTATGTACTCAACAGATGTCCTACGAAGAAGTTGAAGGAAATATTTCCTATGCAGAAGTGGACTGGAGACAAGCAAAGTGTTAGTCATCTGAAGGTGTTTGGTTCTGTTTGCTATAAACATGTTCCAGAAGCCAGAAGACAGAAGCTAGATGATAGAAGCAAAGTGATGATTCTGATAGGGTACCACAGTACAGGTGCATACAAGCTCTATTGTCCAGAAACCAATAAAACTGAATTCAGCAGAGATGTGATTGTGAACGAATCAGAAGTTTGGAATTGGGATAAGTCTCAATCTGATTCTGATGTTAGAACTTCTGAAGAAAGGTCAGAGTTAAGAATTTCTGAAGTTGAAGTAAACTCTGACGTTGATTCTGACTCTGATAGTGATTCTGACTCTGGAGAAGACTCAGAAGATGAAGGTGACTCTGATGATCCAGACTCTGATGGTAATCCAGATTCTGGTGGAAATTCAGACTCTGAAGATGGCCAAGACTCTGAAAATATGCCAGATCTTGAAGATGGTCAAAGCTCTAGAGGAAGTCAACCATCTGAAGCTGGAAGCTCTGAAGCTCAAGACTTTGAACAAGTTCAGAGACCACAAAGAATCAGAAGCGTTCCCAGAAGATTTGCAGAATTTGACATGCTGCAAGACACTGAAGTAGACTCTGAAGGAGAAGTTATTCAGTGTGCCATGTTAGTAGACTCTGAACCTATAAGTACAGAGGAGGCTCTTAAGCAGAAGCTCTGGCTGAAGGCCATGAAAGAAGAACTTGATGCTATAGAGAGAAACAAGACTTGGAAGCTGACAGAACTTCCAAAAGACAAGAAAGCCATCAGCGTCAGATGGGTTTTCAAGCAGAAGTTAAAGCCAAATGGCTCAATTGGCAAACATAAAGCAAGGTTGGTAGCCAGAGGATTTCTACAAAAACCTGGGCTGGATTACTCTGAAGTGTTTGCACCTGTAGCAAGACATGAAACAATCAGAATGGTGATTGCAATAGCTGCTAACAGGAATTGGCCTCTGATGCATTTAGATGTAAAATCTGCATTTCTGGACGGTCCATTAGAAGAAGAAGTTTACGTGTCACAACCTCCTGGATTTGTGAAAAAGAATCAGGAAATGATGATGTACAGATTATACAAATCTCTATATGGACTGAAACAAGCGCCCAGAGCTTGGAATCAGAAGATTGATTCATTTTTCAAGAAGCAAGGCTTTCAGAAATGTGAGATGGAGTACGGTGTCTATGTTCAGCATACTTCTGAAGGCAATATGACTCTGGTATGTTTATATGTTGATGATATACTATTGACTGGAAGTTCTGAACAGGAGATAGCCAAGTTCAAGAAGGTTCTAACGAATGAATTTGAAATGACTGATCTAGGCAAAATGACATACTTTCTAGGGATGGAGTTCAGATATTCTGAGAAAGGTATCATTTTGCATCAACTCAAGTATGAATTAGAACTTCTGAAGAGATTTGATCTGAAGAATTGTAAGATGGCTGTCACACCTTCTGATACAAATCAGAAACTGGATTCAGACTCTGAAGGAAAGGATGTGGACGCTACAACCTTCAAACAGTTGGTTGGTTCTCTGAGGTATCTGTGCAATACCAGACCTGATATTTGCTACTCAGTTGGGATGGTTAGTAGGTTCATGAGTAAACCTAAGTGGTCCCATTATCAAGCTGCTGTCAGGATTCTGAGGTATATCAAAGGAACTCTGAAGTATGGAGTATTATTTCCCTCTGGAGGAAATAATGAGTTAGAACTTCTGAGTTATTCAGACTCTGATTGGTGTGGAGACAGAGTTGACAGAAGAAGTACATCTGGGTACTTGTTCAAATTTCTGGGAGGTTCCATTTCTTGGTGTTCCAAGAAGCAACCTGTTGTGGCGTTGTCAACCTGTGAAGCTGAATACATTGCAGGTGCTGTTACTGCATGCCAAGCTGTGTGGATTCTGAATCTGTTGCAGGATCTGAAGATTAAAGTAGACAAACCTCTGAAGTTGATGATTGACAACAAGTCTGCAATCAATCTTTCCAGAAACCCAGTGTTGCATGGGAGAAGCAAGCATATTGAGACCAAGTATCATTTTCTGAGACATCAAGTTCAGAGTGGAGTGTTGGAAGTTGTACACTGCAGCACTCAGAAGCAGTTGGCAGATGTTCTGACGAAAGCTATCAAGACTGATCAATTTCTCAGACTAAGGGATGGAATTGGTGTTACAAGTTTTGATGGAATATGAATTAAGGGATGGTATTAGAATATTAATAGTAATTCATATTTATTTAGTTATACTATTTTCTTAGCCCCTAAGTTTGTTAGAGGGTATTTTAGTATTTTATCTTATTCTAGTAACCTTAGTTTTAGCTTATAAATAGGGTGACAATCATTGTAACTATAATCATGTTTTGTAGCCGTCATTCTCTTTAATAGAATATTTCCCTATTTCATCATTTATTCTATCTTTGCACCAACAAGAACTCTGCTGGCAATTCAGGTGGTGTCCTTTCCATGTGGAATACTACCAGAATCTCAGCTTATTCTAGCTTCAGTGGGAAAGGCTTCTTAGGCCTGCATTTAGTTTGGAATAATCATAACTTGGTTGTTATCAATGTGTATGCTCCTTGTGATCCAGCGGATAAGAGGAGGTTGTGGAGAGATTTGATTAATATTAAAAGTAATTACCCTGATGTAGGGTGGATTGTGGGGGGTGATTTCAATTCGGTGAAAAACGGGGAGGAAAGACAAGGTCTTAGTGGTAATAACAGTATGGACATGAAGGAGTTTAATGACTTCATTGAAGAGTTTAACGTATCGGACCTGCCGGTTTTTGGAAGTTGTTTTACTTGGTTCAACTCAAATGGTAAGAGCAGAAGTAGACTTGACAGAATTTTGATTGATGACCGGGTTATATCTCTACTTTTGTTGAAGAACCAAGTGGTGGGGGATCGAGACATATCGGATCATCGACCGGTGTGGCTGAAGTCCAACTTTGTAAATTGGGGGGCAAAACCTTTTAGGTGTTTCAACTGCTGGTTTTATCATAAGGAATTCATCCCTTTTGTTTTGAAATCGTGGAACTCGTATCAAGTTTCAGGTTCGTATTGCAACATCTTGTCCAAGAAATTTCAAGCCCTGAAATCAGATCTCAGAATATGGAATCATAATGTTTTTGGCTGGCTGGAGTTAAATATTGAGGAAAATATTGTTGAGTTTAATAAGCTGGAATTATTATCTGTCGACGGTTCAGTCTTGCGTGATGATGATGTAGTTAGAGAAAAGACTCGGCATCAGGAGGAAATGTGGAGAAATATAAGGATCAAAGAGCGTATGCTGGCCCAGAAATCCAGAGTCAGTTGGTTGCAAAATGGGGATTCGAATACTAAGTTTTTTCACGATTCTTTAAAATATAGGAATTGGTCGAACCATCTCTCAGCTATCACAGTGGGAGGTAGGATTGTTAATGTTCCTGAGGATATTAAGCTCGAAGCCGTAAAGTTCTTTAAGGATACGAAGGCTAAAATCAGTAGTGATATAGTTCTAGCTACCTGTCCTGTGAGTTTGCATACAAACTTTGAATCATATAGATTGATCTGCAAATTTACATGACATGCAAAGGTTTTAGCTGAGAAACGGCGAGAAAAACTGCAGGAAATTTGTTACATGCATGATATTATGTAATACACTAAATAAATGGTGCAAAGTTAACATACTTGCACCATAAAAATTGAGGCATGTGTTTAGCATATGAAGACAAATAAACTACTTTGTCTTGAAATGATTTGGTATTAGGTGTGAATTTTTAATTTTAGTATAGAAGAAATATTTACAATTTGTTACTATTAATTTGCATGTAATTGTCTTAGTACTGATACATAATCTCAACTACGTGCAAAATATAGATAATGACTTGTTGTAAATAATTTCTAAATGTTATTATTAGATAACAAAACAATACATCCAGAATTACAACCTAATCAATTTATAAAGCAAAAATAATATATTGATCTCAAGTAAAAATATTAACAAAATTAACAAATGCATAACTCTCTTCAATCAAAATTTTATCTTATTTTTTAATTTTTAACTAATCAATTTACTTTTTCACCTAAACAGAAATTAACTTCAAATTTTTTTATAATATTACAATATTTATTATTATCTTAAAAGATTATTTTAAAATAAATAATATATTTATATTTTAATATGACATTAATCATTATTTTCTGTTTTAAACATTAATCTAGTAAGTTTTTGGACATCCTTTTTGATATATAAAATTTATAAGTTTACTATAGTCGTAATTGATAAGTGTGTGAGTAATAATCCCACTCTCCAGCATTCTTGTTTACCACATATTATGACATAATTTTTTATACTTGCATTATTTTATATTTTATTGCACTAATTTAAAATTATATAAATGTCTTTTCCCTCTCAAGTCTCAACTAACAAGAGCTAATCTATACCGTTGATTCTATATCCAACTTTTCACTCTTAATCGTGATCAAAATGTGATCCAAGTGATGACACTTTCTAAACAATAAAAAAATGATTAATGACAAGATGTGACATACACTTGAATTATAAAAAATTCTTAACAATATTCATTCAAGATATTTTGAGACAATAAGTATTAGCCTAGCATTGAAATTATATAGAGGAAATAAATGTCACCATTTCTAACGAGTATCACATGGTGATGCTGCATTATTGGAACATGGAAGAGCAGTACGACATTAATAGCAAGGTGCCCTAGTATATATATGTGAAGAGGATCATCTTACAAATTTGGAAAAATTAATAATAAAAAATTTAACATTGACATTACATAGAATAAAAAAACAATTTGAATTCTTTACTTTTTATTGTTATTTGAAATTCCTTCAATTTAACTTGAATAAAATACTTTATAACTTTAGTTTAATAAGCTGGAATTATTATCTGTCGAAGGTTCAGTCCTGCATGATGATGATGTAGTTAGAGAAAAGACTCGGCATCAGGAGGAAATGTGGAGAAATATAAGGATCAAAGAGAGTATGTTGGCCCAAAAATCCAGAGTCAATTGGTTGCAAAATGGGGATTCGAATACTAAGTTTTTTCACGATTCTCTAAAATATAGGAATCGGTCGAACCATTTCTCAACTATCACAATGGGAGGTAGGATTGTTAATGTTCCTGAGGATATTAAGCTCGAAGCCGTAAAGTTCTTTAAGGATAAATATATGCAGCATACGAAGGCTAAAATCAGTAGTGATATAGTTCTAGCTACCTGTCTTGGTGAGGAGGACATTAGTTTTCTTGAAGCAGATTTCTACCCATCTGATGTGAGAAAGGTCGTTTTTAGCTGCGACGGTAATAAGTGTCCTGGCATTGATGGCTTTAACTTTATATTTATCAAATCTTGCTGGGATATTATTGGTCAGGATTTCTCGAACTGCATCCTGGAATTCTTCAAGACAGGAGTACTGACTAAGATGTTTGCGTCATCTTTCATATCGCCGGTGCCGAAGATCTCTAATCCTCAACAGTTTGAAGACTTCAGACCAATTACTTTGGTTAGCTGTATAACTAAGGTTATATCTAAGATGCTTGCTTTTAGATTGAGCAAGGTAATTCACAAACTTGTCTTTCCATCCCAAACAGCTTTCATCCCGGGTCGGCAAATTTATGACGGGGTTCTATTGGCTAATGAAGTAGCAGACTACACCAAGAGGTTTAACAAGGCTTGTCTGTTCCTCAAATTCGATTTCGCTAAAGCCTATGACTGTGTCGACTGGTCTTACCTTGATGAAATGCTAGTCAAGATGGGTTTTGGTTCTAATTGGATGAAATGGATTCAAGGCTCTGTTTTTAATAGCTATACTTCAATCCTTATTAACGGAAGTCCCTCAAAAGATTTTCGGGTTGGAAGAGGTCTTAAGCAGGGAGATCCGTTGGCGCCGTTTCTGTTTGCAATTGTAGTTGAAGGGCTGGCTTGTGTTGTTAGAGCGGCGGCTGCCGGTAATCTGTTATCAGAATTCAAGATTAACGGTTAGCCCACTGTGAACTTGTTACAGTTCGCAGATGACACCCTACTTATAGGAGATGCTTCGGCTTCTAATATTTGGATTTTCAAGGCTATTCTGCGTGCTTTTGAATTGAGTTCTGGCTTGAAGATTAACTTCTCTAAAAGCTGCATTTATGGGATAGGAGTTGAATCTGATTTTCTTATTGCTGCAGAAGATTTTCTGCACTGTAAATCTGGTAGACTGCCTTTCACTTTCCTTGGCCTCTCGGTTGGAGGTAACCATCGCTGTCATTCTTTCTGGACCCCGATTATGACTCGGTTGAGGAGCAAGCTCTCTAATTGGGCTGGGAGAAATTTGTCGATGGGAGGTAGAGTATCCCTCATTAAGTTCAGAGTGGAGTGTTGGAAGTTGTACACTGCAGCACTCAGAAGCAGTTGACAGATGTTCTGACGAAAGCTATCAAGACTGATCAATTTCTCAGACTAAGGGATGGAATTGGTGTTACAAGTTTTGATGGAATATGAATTAAGGGATGGTATTAGAATATTAATAGTAATTCATATTTATTTAGTTATACTATTTTCTTAGCCCCTAAGTTTGTTAGGGGGTATTTTAGTATTTTATCTTATTCTAGTAACCTTAGTTTTAGCTTATAAATAGGGTGACAATCATTGTAACTATAATCATGTTTTGTAGCCGTCATTCTCTTTAATAGAATATTTCCCTATTTCATCATTTATTCTATCTTTGCACCAACAAGAACTCTGCTGGCAATTCAGGTGGTGTCCTTTCCATGTGGAATACTACCACGAAGATCTTCGAGTTCATGGCTGACACGGTCGATCTCTTGAGCTTGTTCTTCCATCCTTTTTCGAGCTTGGGCTCTAGTGTTGTACTGATGCGGAGGACCCAGGGTGACGAAACTGGAATGTGAGAGAACCGAGTATGAGAAACCGGGAGACACATGAAATGCAAAATATGATGCAAAAATGCAAAATGATTTCATGGAATTCACAAATTTACGAATATTGCAGAATAACAAAGAAATTTTATTTATTAATTGAAAATGGATTACAAATAATATTCCTAGAAAAATCTTGGCATAACATAAAAGCTAATAATGACCCTAAGGAAGCTTCTTGTTCTGCCCCTTGATCTGCTCTTCTAGCTGGGCCCTTTTGAGGATGAGCCTATCTTCAAAAGGTAGATCGAGAGTTAGAGGAAAATAAATCCTTCGTTAAAACCAAACAAGGGTACGTTGGAAAAGTCTTCACAATTGTTAGTGATCATATTACCCTTGATATCGGATACCTTCAAGCATATGGCTTTAGCAACAGTCTTGTTCTTTAGGGTCTTTCTCCAAGAAAAGGAACAGAGTCTTATCCAAAATAGACAGCCCTACAAGTTGAGAATATTCTTCCAAAGTAGGTAATAGCTGATAATCGGGGAATGTGAAGCAATGGTAGTCGGGATCATAGAATTGTAGTGAAATCGAAAGAAGTTCTTCGTTCATTTTATATTCCAACAGAGATAACAATCTTCCATACCGGTTATAGAATCCTTCTTGATCTTTGATTAAAGATCCTAGCTTCCTTATGTCATCTAGCTTAAGACTTTTAAAAGTATATTTCAAAGTTTTCCTTCGATTGTAATCCATAATCCTACAATATTCATAAATAAGGTTTGAATTCCATGAAATGTAATGCAATGTAATGTTTTAATGGATGCAATGCACATATATTCACAAGTCCTAGGTTAAAGGTATATGTAAGGAGTTAAGGTCTACCCATCTCAATAAGGTATGTACTAAGGTTAGTTGTACCTGCCGAACAAGGTTCTAAAGAAGTGCCCAAAGTCATCAGCCCTTCCCTCGAATATTACCTACCTTCCGACTGACTCGGGGGTCGGTAATATTCTCAAGAGAACCTCTTTTGAGTGTAGCATCGCGTAGCAACCATTGTAGGACTACTCCCACATAGTTCCCGCACTACGTCCTATATAAAGCCAAAGTGGTGTTAAGGTACTACGATCCTTAATATCATAGACTCCAATCAAAAATAGTAAAAGTTTTCACGACAAACTCGATCAACCGAACCATTTTCGAAAGGGTCTCAACTGAGCGGTGATTCTCGAGTCAACTTGGTCGGGACTCACTCCCGGCAAGCCTCGTCGAATATCTCACCTTCCTATAATAAGGTCACTCAAGTCCAGGTTAGGACTTATCTCACAATAACAGGGTACCCCCCCAAGCAAGGCACAATAATAATATATACAAGAGAATCAATAATGAAAAAAAATCATACAATAAACAAAATAGGGATAACCCTTAAAAGTTACTTCCCCAGTGAAGTCGCTATTTTCTGTTGCGTTGGAAATAGGATATCAAACTATTAATTAATTTGAATCACAATTCAATTTACAACCGCTCTTTGATTTATCTGAAGGAAAAGTTCAAAAGAGGGAAAACCTATCTTTGCATCGTAAACACAATGCGGGGAGAGAGCTAGGTAAGGGGTTGGTTAAATTTAGGGAAGGTACTAGCACCCTAAACTTCTGTAGTACTCTACAGGAACCTTTTGTTTATTGTATGATTTTTTATTTTATTATCTGTTTGATGTATATATTGAGCTAAGGGATAGAGTGACCTAAAGAGACCTAAGGGTTAGTCCTAATTTTACTGGGCAAGACGTCGCATCTTGTGCCTACGTATCCTGGATAGGGAATGGAATCAGAGTAATCGTAGTTCCCCTCGAAAGGGAGGTTAGAAACATCTTGACTGTGGTCAAGGTTTCAATGGGAAATAAGCATTTCTTAAGGAAACACTTACGTGGAGTTTCTAAACTCCTATTTCTATGTTGAAAAGTTGAATTGAAATTAGGGTTAAAATTAGGGATTCCACGGCGGGAAACCTTAAACAGAGCACGGCGGCTCTTTGACCTAAAAGCTAGGGTAAAGGGTATTTTCGTCCACGGGGGGACGCCTAGGCTATTAGGGTTTTGGAAACGGTCAAGAATTAGGGTTAATGACTCGGCGGTCAACGGTTAAACCTAATTCCTTCGGAGGAGAAAATTAACGGTAAAACATGCAAACATGGAAAAATATTATATGGCAGAAATTAAAGTGCGGAAAGTAAAGAAAGCGTCGCGACGATCACTCGCGTAAATTACAAACCCCAAAAAAAGGAAAATAAAATAAAACCGCGACCATGGCCTCGCGTAAATTACATCCATGGACCAACATAAATTGAATAAACTAATCAGATTTTAAGTATAGTCTGAGGAGAAAAACAGAGAACATTTGTGAGAAGGGTTAGACAGAAATATGGCAAAAAAATGGAATAGTTAGTATTGAAAGAAAGACAAACTGCAATTTGAAATTTTTATTATTGTTTTATTAGTTTTGAAAAATGATTTTAGTTTTAATTTTGAAGAAAAGAATTTTAATCTTAGTTTAAAAAAGATTTAGTTTAAGTTTTAAAAATTTGTTTTAGTTTTAAATTTTAACAAAACTCTAATTTTAATATTTTAGAAAAAACAAAATTTAATTATTATTTTGTGAGGAAGAAAGTTTTAACTTTAATTTTTTTAAAAATGTTTATCAATTTTAAAAAAAAAAATTATACTTAAAAAAAACAAAGTTTTAATTTGTATTTAAAAAAAAAGGTTTTTATTTTATTATCTAAAAAAGTTTTTATTTTAGAAAAGCTTTTAAGAAAAAGTTTTTAATTTGTTTTATAAAAGTAGAACTTTCACTTATTTTTAGAAACAGAATTTTCAATTAAAAATAAATGTACTACTAAAACAACAAAAGGGAAAACAAAAATTGGGTTGGATTATGGTTACTGCTGCATGCGGCGCCGCTGCCATTGTTGCCTGTTGAAGCTTTTTCTTCTTCTTTGCATGGCCACGATCCCTTCTTCTTTTCCTGCAAAAATAGAAAAGTTAGAATAAAACTAAAAGAAGCCAAACAAAAAGTGAAGAAGGCGGGATTCGAGCTCTCAACCTCTCGCACTCACAACTCCTTACACACAGTCTCTTGCCAATTGTGCTATTTTATTCATTATAAAGTGGCACTAAAAACCCTGTAAACTAAAAGAGCGCGCCACATGATATTTTCTTGCACCAATCAAACAATTGCACAACCCGTTAGTGGTTAGTTTAAACGCAACGCAAAATGAAATGGGATGCAAGATGAAACGACTAATCTTAGGGTAAAATTTGGGGTATTACATGTGCGTATTCATACAAATATTTTTCTTAAGAGACAATATACACTCTTGATTTTATTTTCAATTTTTTCAACGTGTCAGCGTGTTCTCCTTTTTTATTATTAAAATATATTTGTTTTCATTGATATTAAACTTATATATCTTCCCAATTACATTCTTCTTCGTCTCTAACAAATCAGTATTTTTCATTTGGACTATTTTCTCAAGCAGCACCTTCTTTAAACTTTGCTAAGCCAGTAAATCCTCATCTCTCATTTACAAATATCTAAAATTATTAGTCTCGTTGAACCATGTTACTTTGATTTTCACATCAAAATTAATCGCTATCTAATATCAATTGTTAAAACAATAATCAATATAGTAGATTTAAAATAAATAAAATTAAAAGATAATTAATACGATTAATCTTTATTAGACTAATCTTTATTAACTTTGTTCAGTCAATAATGTATACCTTTGCGACTTCCCCTTTATTTATGTTTATGAATTATTTAGGATTTTAATATTCCAAACTATAAATTTAATACTATAATTTAATTCAACTAAACTATAATCCTCAATTATCTTCAACAAACATTTAACTCTATTTATAATTATCTCTATAATATATTCAACAACTCATAATATTCTCAAGATTATGAATTATACTTAACTATCTAGTTAGTTTTTGGAGATCCTTTTTAATATATAAAATTTATAAGTTTACTATAGTCGTAATTGATTAGTGTGTGAGTAATAATCCCACTCTCCAGCATTCTTGTTTACCACATATTATGACATAATTTTTTTATACTTGCATTATTTTATATTTTATTGCACTAATTTAAAATTATATAAATGTCTTTTCCCTCTCAACTAACAAGAGCTAATCTATACCGTTGATTCCATATCTAACTTTTCACTCTTAATCGTGATCAAAATGTGATCCAAGTGATAACACTTTCTAAACAATAAAAAAATATTAATGACAAGGTGTGACATACACTTAGAATTATAAAAAATTCTTAACAATATTCATTCAAGATTTTTTGAGACAATAAGTATTAGCCTAGCATTGAAATTATATAGAGGAAATAAATGTCACTATTTCTAACGAGTATCACATGGTGATGCTGCATTATTGGAACATGGAAGAGTAGTACGACATTAATAGCAAGGTGCCCTAGTATATATGTGAAGAGTAGTACGACATTAATAGCAAGGTGCCCTAGTATGTTTGTATGTGAAGAGTAGTACCTCTCCTCCGTCTCATAAAAAATATTTTATTTAAATATTTTATTCTTATTTTTTAAATATTTTCAAAAAATTACTTTCATGCATTAAATTTTTTCATCCAAACACACGTTAAGAGTGTGTTTGGATAATGCAATTGATGATTTTTAAGAAATTCAAAATTCTGAACAATTTAAATAATTTAATTGAAATTCATTTATTTTTAAATTCTTTTGTTTGAGTGAAGTATTAAAATAATTCACTGTAAAAATTTTGGGGTTATTTTCATAAATTTTGAAAATTTTGTGTCAAATTTAATAATAAAATAAAGACTAATTTGCAATTTTTATAAATTTAAAGAGATTAATTTGTAAAATTTAAAAATTAATAAAAATTTATTTACAATTTTTTATAAAATTTTTAGATGTGAATTTAAAATTTTCATAAAATACGAGGATCATCTTACGAATTTTGAAAAATTAATAATAAAAAATTTAACATTCACATTACATAGAATAAAAAAACAATTTCAAATTCTTTACTTTTTATTGTTATTTGAAATTCCTTCAATTTAACTTAAATAAAATATTTTATAAATTTATATTATTTTAATAATTCTTCATATTTTTTATTTAAAATAATAAATTTTGATTAAAAATTATTTTAAATTCTCTCAAAAAATTATTTTCCTTCATAAAATTTTTTCAGCCGAACATACTCTGAAGAGATTAGGAATTAATATTACTGAAAAATAATACACTTAACAAACCCTACCTTTATTTGTCAGTATTTAAAATGTGTATTTAGTTTTTTACCTAATTTTCTTTAACTAATTTTGATTGTTCTAGTTGCTTGCTAGCTAATAAGACGTTAGTAAATTTTAAAAACAGTAACTAGAGAGTCATTAATTATCGTTAATGAAGTTAATATAAAAATTTAAAAACTGTAACACAATTTGGTTGGTCCATCTAGAATTAATATCTTCAACCTACACCAACGAAAACAGGCAATCAATTTGGGTGGTCCATCTAGAATTAACATCTTCAACCTACTCCAATGAGAACCCTGTTTATATGCATTCACTCTACATAATTGAGGCATACGTTGCATTTACCAATGTGTTCTATATGCATTCACTCTACATAATTGAGGCATACGTTGCATTTACCTTTGTCTTGCAATGATTTGGTATCAATTGTTGGATGTAAAATTTTAATTTTAGTATAGAAGAAATATTTACAATTTGTTATTAATTTGCATGTCATTGTTTTAGTATTGATACATGATCTCAACTACATGCTAAATATAGACAATGACTTGTTATAAATGACTTCTAAATGTTATTATTAGATAATACATCACTACACCCAGAATTTCAACCTAATAAATTTATTAAACAAAAATAATATATTGATATCAAGTGAAAATTTTAGCAAAATTAATAAATACATAACTTATTCACTCAAAATTTTATTTTATTTTTTATTTTTTAACTAATTAATTTAGTTTTTCACCTAAAAAAAAACTTCACTTAAATATTATTATTTCATTATTATACTCTTATTTATTAGTTTTTATTCCATTCAACTACTCTAGTAACTATAATTAATAAATATTTTAGTAAATAATATTAATTTTATCATTAGAATTAATACATTTAATTATTTTGTTAAAAACTGCGCATAACTCAAATCAAACACTTATTATAAAAACAAAGAGAGTACCTGTCTAATATAACTATATGTTAAGCTGTCAAGATAAATCAATAAATTATTTTCTCCTCTACATAAATTAATTGAATAGAAAACAAGAGCATATACGCCTCTATATTTTAAGAGTCGGAAAATACTTAAATTGACACAAATATAATCCGTAGTTTTATAATCAATCAATTATAACTTTTTTATTAATAAAAAAAATAAAAATAAACTTTTCTATCTCCTCATCATCACCTCCATATTTTTATTTAAAAAGAAATTAAATTTTAAATAAATTTAAAATTTTCTCTTTTCATAGTTTATATTTCTAAGAATATAAATTTTGGTGCGGTTCCATCCAAGTATTTCTCTTAAGAAACAATCTACGCTCTTAATTTTATTTCCAATTTCCCCTACGTGTTGTCATCGTGTTCCCCTTTTTTTTTATTAAATTATATTAGTTTTTATTGATATTAAACTTATACTTCTTCTCAATTACATTTTTATTCATCTTTGACTAATCAGTATCTTTCATTTGGCCTGCTTTCTAACGCATCGCCTTCTATAAATTTTGCTAAGCCAACAAATCCTCAATTATCATTTGTAATTATCTGAAATTATTTGTCTTGTTAAACCTTGTTACTTTGAATTTCACGTCAAAATTAATCGTCGTCTAATATCAATAGTTAAAACAACAATCAATATAGTAGATTAAAAATAAACAAAAATACGAGACAATTAACACGACTTATCTTTGTTAGCGTGGTTCAGTCAATAGTGTCTATCTCTACGACTTTCTATTTATTTATGTCTTATGAATTATTTAGAATTTTAGTGTTCTAAATCCTAATTTCATACTATAGTTTAATTCAGCTAAACTATAATCCTCAATTATCCTCAACAAACATTTATCTATATTCATAATTATCTTAATAATATAATCAACAACTCATAATATTCTCAACATTATGAATTATACTTAACAATCCAAAATAATCTCCAACAAAAAGGGCTCAACCAAATTAAAGTTCAGCACTCCAACAATCTAAGGCAAAAGCAAAAAGGAGAAGCTAATCAATCATACTACAATGTCTATAGCAATTGCCGAACATTAACACAACCTATAACAGTCTCCTACAAGAAGAAAAAAGCCTCTCAGTCAGTTAACTAATTTAGAGGTCGATTATTTTATGTGTGAAAAAAATAAATATCTTTTATATCTTAAACGGGAACAAGAAATAACAACAATCCAAAAACTATAAATATAAAATGATAAAGTAAATAAAGATAAATATATTTTCTTGAGTCAATTCTGTGACTTTCTCCTTACGTTGGACAAAAAACAATAGTAACATTAAGAATGAGAAAATAGATAAGCTAGGTGAAGCACATATCAACAAGTGTGACAGGTTCAAATATTTTAAAGAATTTTTCATCAATTTTTTTTTTTAAAAATCAAATAAATTATTGTAAACAAAATTAAAACAAATTTTATGGATGGTTTTCCATCCGCTCAAAAATAATGTTATCAGATAAGGTTGCTTTCATCCATTCATTTCCAATCCAATTCACACTCAAAACTAATATCATTCTCTCTCACTATATTATATAAAGGGTGCATGTGTCTTTGTTTTTCATTCCATCTAACTTCTTCTCTTCATCCTTTCTTATTTAAAATTTTAGCTTCATTGGTTCAATATGAAGTTTCATTTCTTTCACATTATTACTTTTTTCATGGTGGGTTGCTTACAACTCCATAAACTCAACCACTTTCATTTATTTAAATAGTTATTATTATACTCTATGTCTTTTATTTGACTTCTAAAAATATGATTAGTAATGTTAATATATTCTCAAATGCAGGTTGTGATACTGGCAACTAATGCTGAAACATTACCACCTCAACTTTACTGGAAGTTCATTCTTCCCAACACTCCAATGCCAAAAGCCATCACTAATCTTCTTACCAACTCTCCAATGCCAAAAATCATCACTAATCTCCAACTCCCTGGTCAGTCTCATACTAAAAGATTTATGCATATATATTAATATCTTTAAACCATTTCTAAACATTAATGTATATATGTAAATTTACTTCCACATGTTTAAAATTATTCAATTTTTGAATTTATCTCCTACTTTAAATAGGTGTAGATGATGCAAGCAAAAAAGGCTACGACGATGGAGGTGCAGCTGATGTAAAATCCGAAGAATCACCTAATCCCCTGTTTTACCACCGTTATGCTACAAAGGAGAATGATGTAAAATCCGAAGAATCACCTAATCCCCTGTTTTACCACCGTTATGCTGCAGAGGAGAATGATGAAAAATCTGAAGAATCACCTAATCCTCTATTTTACCACCGTTATGCTGCAAAGGACACTGATGTAAAATCAGAAGAATCACCAAATCCCTTTTTTTATCATCGTTATGCTGCAAAGGAGGCTGATGTAAAATCCGAAGAATCACCTAATCCCTTGTTTTACCACCGTTATGCTGCAAAGGACACTGATGTAAAATCAAAAGAATCACCTAATCCCTTATTTTATCACCGTTATGCTGCAAAGGAGGCTGATGTAAAATCAGAAGAATCACCTCTTCATCCCTTTTTTTACCACCGTTATGCTGCAAAGGAGAATGATGTAAAATCCGAAGAATCACCTAATCCTCTATTTTACCACCGTTATGCTGCAAGGGAGACTGGTGTAAAACCCGAAGAATCACGTAATCCCTTGTTTTACCATCGCTATGTTGCAAAGGAGACTGATGATAATTCCAAAGAATCACCTAATCCCTTGTTTTACCACCGTTATGCTGCAAAGGAGACTGGTGTAAAATCCGAAGAATCACCTAATCCCCTGTTTTACCACCGTTATGCTGCAAAGGAGACTGATGTTAATTCCGAAGAATCACCTAATCCCCTGTTTTACCACCGTTATGCTGCAAAGGAGACTGATGTTAATTCCGAAGAATCACCCAATCCCCTGTTTTACCACCGTTATGCTGCAAAGGATAATGGTGCAAAATCCGAAGAATCACCTAATCCCCTGTTTTACCATCGTTATGCTGCAAAGGAGACTGATGCAAAATCCGAAGAATCACCTAATCCTCTATTTTACCGTAGTTATGCTGGAAGTGAGACTCAATTGCATGCTAAACCAAATGCAACAATATTCTTCTTTGAAAAGGACTTATTCCATGGAAAAAAATTGTTCGTGAAATTCGTCAGGACCACTTCAAATAATGAAGAAATTTTTTTGCCTAGAGAAATTGCTAACTCGATACCTTTTTCATCTAACAAGATGGAATACATTCTCAATAAATTGAACATCGAGAAAGGGTCAAAGGGTGCTCGTATTGTGAAGAACACAATTAGTGATTGTGAAATGGAAGGCGTCAAAGGAGAGGAAAAACTTTGTGTAACATCATTGGAGTCCATGATTGATTTCATTACTTCTAAACTTGGGAAAAATGTTGAGGCTTTTTCAACAGAAATTAACAAAGAAAGTGTGTTTCAACATTATACAATAGCAGAAGGAGTGAAGAAGTTGGGGGACAAGAACAAAGTTGCTGTGTGCCACAAAGTGAGTTACCCTTATGTAGTATTTTATTGCCACGAAACAAATACAACTAAGGCTTACTCAGTTCCTTTGGAGGGTGCTGATGGAAGCAGAGTTAAAGCTATTGCTGTGTGTCACACTGATACATCAGAATGGAACCCGAATCATTTGGCATTTCAAGTCCTCAAAGTTAAACCTGGAACTGTTCCGGTTTGCCACCTCCTACCTCAAGATCATGTTATTTGGATTTCCAAGTAGAAGATCTCTTTTTTTCTTAAATGTTTAGGTGTATTGTGTTTGCTATGTTGTATTATTACAAGTGTGTTATTTTTTTCTTGATTTATTTGCTATGATGTATTAAGTCTAGGTGCGTTGTGTTTACTATTATGTATTATTACATGTGTGCTACTTGTTTTACTTTGATGTATTTGCTATGATGTATTACATGTGTGCTAAATAAAAGTTTCTTTGATGTTACGGCTCACTGCAACCTAAATAAATGTCTATCACCCCTTTTGGGCAACCTTAAAAATAAATTCTCAATTCGGGCTTTGACAATGGACGTTTCTGCACTTGCCAATTCTACAGATTCTAAATTTTCAAAATTTTCAAAACTATAACCAATTACAACTTTTACGTAACTAGTTACAGGCTGTTGCGATTGCTTTATCTCGTCGAAAACTATTGAAAAAAATAAGTGTGAGCAGTGTGAAAAAATCACACATTAATTAGACATGTGAAGATTTTAGCATTTCTAAGTGAAAAAACACACAATTAGCATCTTAAACTTTTGAGTGAATATATGATATATCTTTTACAAAAATATATTACTTTTAAAAATATCTCAAAAATAAAAAATGTTTCTTTGTATTGATCCGTCAAATAATCCAACAATGAGACTTTGACATAAAATTAGAATATTTCGTCTTGTTAGTTTTAGAAATATATAACGATTAATTTATAATCTTACTAGCATACAATTGATTTGTTTTATTATATTCACTCAAGATTTTTGAGATAATAATATGTGATGCGGCATTAATGGAACATGGTAAAAACAGAGAAGAGTAGTTTGACATGGATAGCAAGCAGTCATAGTATGTCCTTTTTGTGAAGAGTAGTACTAGTACCTGTCTGCAAAGCTTTAAAGATAAATTGTATTTCTATTTCTTCCATAGAATTCCAATAGTAGGCCAATAAGTTATTGTCTCAAAATTGCATTTCTATTTCTTCCATATAATTTCAATGGTAGGCCCAATAAGTTATTGTCTCAAAAAACCTTGAGTGAATAGAATACAAACAATATCATATACCCTTCTAAATTTTAAGAGCCAATATACACTATTGATTTCATTTCTATTTTTCCCTATATGTCAGCTTGTTGTCATTTTCCTTTTTTATTAAATTATATTAATTTTAAGTGATATTAAATTTATATCTATTTTATTACTTTCCCTTTCACCTTTATTTAATCCATATCTTCCATGTCGTTTAATCAGAACATCTTACCTATTATTTGCAGTAATTTAAAGTTATTTTCTTGTCGAACCTTTTTAATTTGAATTTTGCATCAAAGTTAATTGCTATCTGATATTAATTGTTAAAACATAGTAAAGTAAAAATAGATAAAATAAAATACAATGAATACAATTGATTTTTATTAACGCAATTCAATCAATAATATTTATCTCCACAATTTTTTCTTTATTCATGTCTCATGAATTAGTTTGGATTCTAATATTCCAAATAATATATAATACCATAGTTTAATTTAACTAAACCATAATCCTCAATTATTCTAAACCAACATTTTTAGATAATAATAATCAAAAGCTTCATCTCAGTATTTTAAAAACCGTAATAATTTTAGTTTTAGTATAGAAGAAATTTTAATTTTAATATAGAAGAAATTTTAAACCAACATTTTTAGTTTTAGTATAGAAGAAATTTTAAAAACCGTAACTAAACTATAATCCTCAATTGTTGGATAGTAAAATTTTAATTTTAGTATAGAAGAAATATTTACAATTTGTTATTAATTTGCATGTCATTGTTTTAGTATTGATACATGATCTCAACTACATGCTAAATATAGACAATGACTTGTTATAAATGACTTCTAAATGTTATTATTAACACTACACCCAGAATTTCAACCTAATAAATTTATTAAACAAAAATAATATATTGATCTCAAGTGAAAATTTTAGCAAAATTAATAAATAAATAACTCATTCACTCAAAATTTTATTTTATTTTTTATTTTTTAACTAATTAATTTACTTTTTCACCTAAAAAAACATCACTTCAATATTATTATTTCATTATTTTACTCTTATTTATTAACTTTTATTCTATTCAACTATTCTAGTAACTATAATTAATAAATACTTTAGTAAATAATATTAATTTTATCATTAAAATTAATACATTTAATTATTTTGTTAAAAAATGCGCATAACTCAAATCAAACACTTATTATAAAAACAGAGAGAGTACCGGTCTAATATAGCTATGTCAAGATAAATCACATTTATATCTCATCTACATTCCAATGGTAGGCCGAGGCCAATAAATTATTTTCTCCATTACATAAATTATTAGAATAGAAAACAAGAGCATATACGCCTCTATATTAATTTAAGAGTCGGAAAATACTTAAATAGACACAAATATAACCCGTAGTTTTATAATCAATCAATTACAACTTTTTTATTAATAAAAAATAAAAATAAACTTTTCTATCTCCTCATTATCACCTCCATATTTTTATTTAAAAAGAAATTAAATTTTAAATAAATTTAAAATTTTCTCTAATCATAGTTTATATTTCTAAGAATATAAATTTTTGTGCGGTTCCATCCAAGTATTTCTCTGAAGACACAATCTACACTCTTAAATTTATTTCCAATTTCCCCTACGTGTTGTCATCGTGTTCCCCTTTTTTTTTATTAAATTATATTAGTTTTTATTGATATTAAACTTATACTTCTTCTCAATTACATTTTTATTCATCTTTGACTAATCAGTATCTTTTATTTGCCCTGCTTTCTAACGCAACGACTTCTATAAATTTTGCTAAGCCAACAAATCCTTAACTATCATTTGTAATCATCTGAAATTATTTGTCTTGTTAAACCTTGTTACTTTGAATTTCACGTCAAAATTAATCGTCGTCTAATATCAATAGTTAAAACAATAATCAATATAGTAGATTAAAAATAAACAAAAATAAAAGACAATTAACACGACTTATCTTTGTTAGCGTGGTTCATTTAATAGTGTCTATCTCTTAGTGGGCTTTCTGAAGGAGGTATTGGGCCTGTTTCTAAAGGTAAAGTTAAAAAGAAAAAATTACTTCATGAGGTGTATAACAGTATTAAGATACCCTACACCCACTCGTATTTTTCAACTCTGCTACATACTGCCCCTAAGGACATCATTCGCCCTGAGCTGAAGGTTAAGGATAAGAAGGAAAGGAAGAAGGGCAAGCTGGCCAGAGAATTTCCAGGATCTAGTTTAATATGTTGTGAATCGATTACGGATACTGATGTGGAAAGAGGCAATTCGAGATGCAGGAAAGCTATTGAAGATATTCCATCAAAACTGGGAAATTACATTAACGCTCTGGGTATTCAATGCGAAGACGAAGAGAATCTTGGGCTTATCTTGAGGAAGTTGGACATGGAAGATAAAGAGGTTGTTCTAAATAAGAAGGATGTAGCTAGAGGTGATCCATGAATATTGTAACCTTCAATGTTAGAGGATGTTGTAGTTCCGTGAAGAGAAGGAGAATATCTCAAATTATTCAGAGAGGAAATGTTGATATTTGCATGATTCAGGAAACTAAGTGTAATAAGATGGAAGCAGGCACCGTTAACAGTATGTGGAGTATTGTTGACAAGGATTGGTCAGCTCAGAACTATTAGAATGTTAATAGTAATTCATATTTATTTAGTTATACTATTTTCTTAGCCCCTAAGTTTGTTAGAGGGTATTTTAGTATTTTATCTTATTCTAGTAACCCTAGTTTTAGCTTATAAATAGGGTGACAATCATTGTAACTATAATCATGTTTTGTAGCCGTCATTCTCTTTAATAGAATATTTCCCTATTTCATCATTTATTCTATCTTTGCACCAACAATTGGTATCTAGAGCTCCGATTCAGATTCATTGGGAAACACGGGAAACACGAGTGAACGTGAGGTCTTGTGTGTTTGATTTTGTTTCTCAGATTCTTGTTGAATCTTGAACAAAATCTGATCAGAATTTTTTAATTCTGTGGGTTGGGAAACACTGTGTGAGAAAACTCTGAGTGTATTGTGCAAAGTAGAAGATGAACGGAAACGGCAACATGAACACCAAACTTCCAGTATTTGACGGTAAAAATTGGAATCGTTGGATGATCCAAATGTGTGTACTGTTTGGTGCTCAAGATGTTCTGGATCTTGTCACTGATGGTTATGTTCCGGTAGCAACAGATGCGACTGATGAACAGAAAAACACGCAGAAGGAAGTAAGGAAGAAGGATCAGAAAGCATTGTTCTTCATTCATCAATGTGTGGATGTAAACGTGTTTGAGAAGATTGCAGACTCTACAACAGCAAAGGCTGCATGGGACACTCTGGTGAGATGTTATGGTGGTGACGCATCAGTGAAGAAGGTGAAGCTTCAGTCCTTGAGAAAGCAATATGAGAATCTCAACATGAAGAATAATGAGAAAGTTTCTGAATACATCTCCAGAGTGATTCTGATCACTAATGAGATGAAGGCATATGGAGAAACTCTTTCTGAAGAAACAATCATGGAGAAAGTGTTGAGATCCCTTACTCCTCAATTTGATTACATTGTGGTAGAAATAGAACATTCTAAAGATCTGAGCACAATGAGAATTGAAGAGCTGCAGAGCAGTCTAGAAGCGCAAGAGTTGCGTCTGACTGAGAGAAACTCTGAAAAGGAAGTAGAACAACAGGCTCTGAAAGCAACTTCTGATAGGAGGTATCAGAAGCAGTCAGAAGCCAGGAGAAGATCTGATGGTGGTCAGAAGTCAGAAAGCTCAACCTCTGATAGACAAAAGAATGCTCAGAGGGGAAAAGAGAAGTATGACAAAAGAAAAATACAATGTTACTGTTGTAAGAATTTTGGCCATTTTGCTAGAGATTGTTGGTCAAACAAGGAGAAGAAATCAGAAGAAGCAAATATAGCCAGAGGCTCTGATGACGAATCTGTGCTGTTGATGGCCTCTGAATCTGATAATGTGGATCTGACAGACTGGTGGTATATGGACACTGGCTGTTCAAATCATCTTACTGGAAACAAGAAATGGCTGGTTGACTTTGACTCTGAAAAGAGAACAAAGATCAGATGTGTTGATGACAAATATCTTAATGCAGAAGGTATGGGAAATGTCAGAGTGACTCTGAACAATGGGAAAACAACATTGATTCAGAACGTGTGGTATGTACCTGGCATCAAAAGCAATCTGATGAGTGTGGGACAATTAATTGAGAAAGGTTTCTCAGTTACCATGAAGGACAATCTTCTGAAGCTGTATGATTGTAATCAGAAGTTGATTATGGAGTCAGAACAGGGAAGGAATAGAACATTCAAGGTGAATGTCAGAACTGCAGACTCAGAGTGTCTTAGTGCAACAAGTACTGAGAAGGAGAGTGAGCTGTGGCACAGAAGATTTGGTCATTTGAATTTCAGAAGCTTACAACATCTGAATTCAAAGAAATTGGTACATGGAATTCCTGCAATTAAGAAGCCTGAAAAGTCATGCAAAGTTTGCATGGAAGGAAAACAACCAAGATTGCCATTTGCATCAGAAGTTGCTCCAAGAGCAAAACATGCCTTGGGAGTTGTACACTCTGATGTGTGTGGTCCATTTCCAGTAGCATCAATTGGAGGGAATAAATACTTTGTGCTGTTTGTTGATGAATTCACAAGAATGACATGGGTATCCCTTATTAAGTTCAAACACGAGGTGTTTGATGAATTCAAGAAGTTCAGAATGAAGGCTGAGAATCAGAGTGGTCAGAAGTTGAAGATTCTTAGAACTGATGGTGGAGGTGAGTATAACTCCAAAGAGTTCCAGAAGTTTTGTGAGGAGAATGGAATTGAGCATGAGGTTACTGCTCCCTATACCCCTCAACACAATGGTCTTGCTGAAAGAAGAAACCGCACTCTGCTTGATATGGTGAGAAGCATGCTAAAGGAGAAGAAGCTTCCTCAAAAGCTCTGGGGAGAAGCTGTTGCCACTGCAACGTATGTACTCAACAAATGTCCTACGAAGAAGTTGAAGGAAATATTTCCTATGCAGAAGTGGACTGGAGACAAGCAAAGTGTTAGTCATCTGAAGGTGTTTGGTTCTGTTTGCTATAAACATGTTCCAGAAGCCAGAAGACAGAAGCTAGATGATAGAAGCAAAGTGATGATTCTGATAGGGTACCACAGTACAGGTGCATACAAGCTCTATTGTCCAGAAACCAATAAAACTGAATTCAGCAGAGATGTGATTGTGAACGAATCAGAAGTTTGGAATTGGGATAAGTCTCAATCTGATTCTGATGTTAGAACTTCTGAAGAAAGGTCAGAGTTAAGAATTTCTGAAGTTGAAGTAAACTCTGACGTTGATTCTGACTCTGATAGTGATTCTGACTCTGGAGAAGACTCAGAAGATGAAGGTGACTCTGATGATCCAGACTCTGATGGTAATCCAGATTCTGGTGGAAATTCAGACTCTGAAGATGGCCAAGACTCTGAAAATATGCCAGATCTTGAAGATGGTCAAAGCTCTAGAGGAAGTCAACCATCTGAAGCTGGAAGCTCTGAAGCTCAAGACTTTGAACAAGTTCAGAGACCACAAAGAATCAGAAGCGTTCCCAGAAGATTTGCAGAATTTGACCTGCTGCAAGACACTGAAGTAGACTCTGAAGGAGAAGTTATTCAGTGTGCCATGTTAGTAGACTCTGAACCTATAAGTACAGAGGAGGCTCTTAAGCAGAAGCTCTGGCTAAAGGCCATGAAAGAAGAACTTGATGCTATAGAGAGAAACAAGACTTGGAAGCTGACAGAACTTCCAAAAGACAAGAAAGCCATCAGCGTCAGATGGGTTTTCAAGCAGAAGTTAAAGCCAGATGGCTCAATTGGCAAACATAAAGCAAGGTTGGTAGCCAGAGGATTTCTACAAAAACCTGGGCTGGATTACTCTGAAGTGTTTGCACCTGTAGCAAGACATGAAACAATCAGAATGGTGATTGCAATAGCTGCTAACAGGAATTGGCCTCTGATGCATTTAGATGTAAAATCTGCATTTCTGGACGGTCCATTAGAAGAAGAAGTTTACGTGTCACAACCTCCTGGATTTGTGAAAAAGAATCAAGAAAGGATGATGTACAGATTATACAAATCTCTATATGGACTGAAACAAGCGCCCAGAGCTTGGAATCAGAAGATTGATTCATTTTTCAAGAAGCAAGGCTTTCAGAAATGTGAGATGGAGTACGGTGTCTATGTTCAGCATACTTCTGAAGGCAATATGACTCTGGTATGTTTATATGTTGATGATATACTATTGACTGGAAGTTCTGAATAGGAGATAGCCAAGTTCAAGAAGGTTCTAACGAATGAATTTGAAATGACTGATCTAGGCAAAATGACATACTTTCTAGGGATGGAGTTCAGATATTCTGAGAAAGGTATCATTTTGCATCAACTCAAGTATGAATTAGAACTTCTGAAGAGATTTGATCTGAAGAATTGTAAGATGGCTGTCACACCTTCTGATACAAATCAGAAACTGGATTCAGACTCTGAAGGAAAGGATGTGGACGCTACAACCTTCAAACAGTTGGTTGGTTCTCTGAGGTATCTGTGCAATACCAGACCTGATATTTGCTACTCAGTTGGGATGGTTAGTAGGTTCATGAGTAAACCTAAGTGGTCCCATTATCAAGCTGCTGTCAGGATTCTGAGGTATATCAAAGGAACTCTGAAGTATGGAGTATTATTTCCCTCTGGAGGAAATAATGAGTTAGAACTTCTGAGTTATTCAGACTCTGATTGGTGTGGAGACAGAGTTGACAGAAGAAGTACATCTGGGTACTTGTTCAAATTTCTGGGAGGTTCCATTTCTTGGTGTTCCAAGAAGCAACCTGTTGTGGCGTTGTCAACCTGTGAAGCTGAATACATTGCAGGTGCTGTTACTGCATGCCAAGCTGTGTGGATTCTGAATCTGTTGCAGGATCTGAAGATTAAAGTAGACAAACCTCTGAAGTTGATGATTGACAACAAGTCTGCAATCAATCTTTCCAGAAACCCAGTGTTGCATGGGAGAAGCAAGCATATTGAGACCAAGTATCATTTTCTAAGACATCAAGTTCAGAGTGGAGTGTTGGAAGTTGTACACTGCAGCACTCAGAAGCAGTTGGCAGATGTTCTGACGAAAGCTATCAAGACTGATCAATTTCTCAGACTAAGGGATGGAATTGGTGTTACAAGTTTTGATGGAATATGAATTAAGGGATGGTATTAGAATATTAATAGTAATTCATATTTATTTAGTTATACTATTTTCTTAGCCCCTAAGTTTGTTAGAGGGTATTTTAGTATTTTATCTTATTCTAGTAACCTTAGTTTTAGCTTATAAATAGGGTGACAATCATTGTAACTATAATCATGTTTTGTAGCCGTCATTCTCTTTAATAGAATATTTCCCTATTTCATCATTTATTCTATCTTTGCACCAACAAGAACTCTGCTGGCAATTCAGGTGGTGTCCTTTCCATGTGGAATACTACCAGAATCTCAGCTTATTCTAGCTTCAGTGGGAAAGGCTTCTTAGGCCTGCATTTAGTTTGGAATAATCATAACTTGGTTGTTATCAATGTGTATGCTCCTTGTGATCCAGTGGATAAGAGGAGGTTGTGGAGAGATTTGATTAATATTAAAAGTAATTACCCTGATGTAGGGTGGATTGTGGGGGGTGATTTCAATTCGGTGAAAAACGGGGAGGAAAGACAAGGTCTTAGTGGTAATAACAGTATGGACATGAAGGAGTTTAATGACTTCATTGAAGAGTTTAACGTATCGGACCTGCCGGTTTTTGGAAGTTGTTTTACTTGGTTCAACTCAAATGGTAAGAGCAGAAGTAGACTTGACAGAATTTTGATTGATGACCGGGTTATATCTCTACTTTTGTTGAAGAACCAAGTGGTGGGGGATCGAGACATATCAGATCATCGACCGGTGTGGCTGAAGTCCAACTTTGTAAATTGGGGGGCAAAACCTTTTAGGTGTTTCAACTGCTGGTTTTATCATAAGGAATTCATCCCTTTTGTTTTGAAATCGTGGAACTCGTATCAAGTTTCAGGTTCGTATTGCAACATCTTGTCCAAGAAATTTCAAGCCCTGAAATCAGATCTCAGAATATGGAATCATAATGTTTTTGGCTGGCTGGAGTTAAATATTGAGGAAAATATTGTTGAGTTTAATAAGCTGGAATTATTATCTGTCGACGGTTCAGTCTTGCGTGATGATGATGTAGTTAGAGAAAAGACTCGGCATCAGGAGGAAATGTGGAGAAATATAAGGATCAAAGAGCGTATGCTGGCCCAGAAATCCAGAGTCAGTTGGTTGCAAAATGGGGATTCGAATACTAAGTTTTTTCACGATTCTTTAAAATATAGGAATTGGTCGAACCATCTCTCAGCTATCACAGTGGGAGGTAGGATTGTTAATGTTCCTGAGGATATTAAGCTCGAAGCCGTAAAGTTCTTTAAGGATACGAAGGCTAAAATCAGTAGTGATATAGTTCTAGCTACATGTCCTGTGAGTTTGCATACAGATTTTGAATCATATAGATTTATCTGCGAATTTACACTCCATGCAAAGGTTTTAGCCGAGAAACGGCGACAAAAACTGCAGGAAATTTGTTACATGCATGATATTATGTAATACACTAAATAAATGGTGCAAAGTTAACATACTTGCACCATAAAAATTGAGGCATGTGTTTAGCATATTAAGACAAATAAACTACTTTGTCTTGAAATGATTTGGTATTAGGTGTGAATTTTTAATTTTAGTATAGAAGAAATATTTACAATTTGTTACTATTAATTTGCATGTAATTGTCTTAGTACTGATACATAATCTCAACTACGTGCAAAATATAGATAATGACTTGTTGTAAATAATTTCTAAATGTTATTATTAGATAACAAAACAATACATCCAGAATTACAACCTAATCAATTTATAAAGCAAAAATAATATATTGATCTCAAGTAAAAATATTAACAAAATTAACAAATGCATAACTCTCTTCAATCAAAATTTTATCTTATTTTTTAATTTTTAACTAATCAATTTACTTTTTCACCTAAACAGAAATTAACTTCAAATTTTTTTATAATATTACAATATTTATTATTATCTTAAAAGATTATTTTAAAATAAATAATATATTTATATTTTAATATGACATTAATCATTATTTTCTGTTTTAAACATTAATCTAGTAAGTTTTTGGACATCCTTTTTAATATATAAAATTTATAAGTTTACTATAGTCGTAATTGATAAGTGTGTGAGTAATAATCCCACTCTCCAGCATTCTTGTTTACCACATATTATGACATAATTTTTTATACTTGCATTATTTTATATTTTATTGCACTAATTTAAAATTATATAAATGTCTTTTCCCTCTCAAGTCTCAACTAACAAGAGCTAATCTATACCGTTGATTCTATATCCAACTTTTCACTCTTAATCGTGATTAAACAATAAAAGAATGATTAATGACAAGATGTGACATACACTTGAATTATAAAAAATTCTTAACAATATTCATTCAAGATATTTTGAGACAATAAGTATTAGCCTAGCATTGAAATTATATAGAGGAAATAAATGTCACCATTTCTAACGAGTATCACATGGTGATGCTGCATTATTGGAACATGGAAGAGCAGTACGACATTAATAGCAAGGTGCCCTAGTATATATGTGAAGAGGATCATCTTACAAATTTGGAAAAATTAATAATAAAAAATTTAACATTGACATGTATACATAGAATAAAAAAACAATTTGAATTCTTTACTTTTTATTGTTATTTGAAATTCCTTCAATTTAACTTGAATAAAATATTTTATAAATTTATATTATTTTAACAATTCTCCATATTTTTTATTTAAATAATAAATTTTGATTAAAAATTAATTTAAATTCTCTCAAAAAATTATTTTCTTTTATAAAAAATTTTCATCCGAACATACTCTAAAGAGATTAGTAATTAGTACTACTGAAAAATAATACACTTAACAAACCCTACCTTTATTTGTCAGTATTTAAAATGTGTATTTAGTTTTTTACCTAATTTTCTTTAACTAATTTTGATTGTTCTAGTTGCTTGCTAGCTAATAAGACGTTAGTAAATTTTAAAAACAGTAACTAGAGAGTCATTAATTATCGTTAATGAAGTTAATATAAAAATTTAAAAACTGTAACACAATTTGGTTGGTCCATCTAGAATTAATATCTTCAACCTACACCAACGAAAACAGGCAATCAATTTGGGTGGTCCATCTAGAATTAACATCTTCAACCTACTCCAATGAGAACCCTGTTTATATGCATTCACTCTACATAATTGAGGCATACGTTGCATTTACCAATGTGTTCTATATGCATTCACTCTACATAATTGAGGCATACGTTGCATTTACCTTAGTCTTGCAATGATTTGGTATCAATTGTTGGATGTAAAATTTTAATTTTAGTATAGAAGAAATATTTACAATTTGTTATTAATTTGCATGTCATTGTTTTAGTATTGATACATGATCTCAACTACATGCTAAATATAGACAATGACTTGTTATAAATGACTTCTAAATGTTATTATTAGACAACTAAGTGTAATAAAATGGAAGCAGGCACCGTTAACAGCATGTGTAGTATTGTTGACAAGGATTGGTCAGCTCAGAACTCTGCTGGCCATTCAGGTGGTATCCTTTTCATGTGGAATACTACCAGAATCTCAGCTTATTCTAGCTTCAGTGGGAAAGGCTTCTTAGGCCTGCATTTAGTTTGGAATAATCATAACTTGGTTGTTATCAATGTGTATGCTCCTTGTGATTCAGCAGATAAGAGGAGGTTGTGGAGAGATTTGATTAATATTAAAAGTAATTACCCTGATGTAGGCTGGATTGTGGGGGGTGATTTCAATTCGGTGAAAAACGGGAAGGAAAGACAAGGTCTTAGTGGTAATAACAGTATGGACATGAAGGAGTTTAATGACTTCATTGAAGAGTTTAACGTATCAGACCTGCCGGTTTTTGGAAGTCGTTTTACTTGATTCAACTCAAATGGTAAGAGCAGAAGTAGACTTGACAGAATTTTGGTTGATGACCGGGTTATATCTCTACTTTTGTTGAAGAACCAAGTGGTGGGGGATCGAGACATATCGGATCATCGACCGGTGTGGCTGAAGTCCAACTTCGTAAATTGGGGGCCAAAACCTTTTAGGTGTTTCAACTGTTGGTTTTATCATAAGGAATTCATCCCTTTTGTTTTGAAATCGTGGAACTCGTACCAATATTCAGGTTCGTATTGCAACATCTTGTCCAAGAAATTTCAAGCCCTGAAATCAGATCTCAGAATATGGAATCATAATGTTTTTGGCTGGCTAGAGTTAAATATTGAGGAAAATATTGTTTAGTTTAATAAGCTGGAATTATTATCTGTCGAAGGTTCAGTCCTGCATGATGATGATGTAGTTAGAGAAAAGACTCGGCATCAGGAGGAAATGTGGAGAAATATAAGGATCAAAGAGAGTATGTTGGCCCAAAAATCCAGAGTCAATTGGTTGCAAAATGGGGATTCGAATACTAAGTTTTTTCACGATTCTCTAAAATATAGGAATCGGTCGAACCATTTCTCAACTATCACAATGGGAGGTAGGATTGTTAATGTTCCTGAGGATATTAAGCTCGAAGCCGTAAAGTTCTTTAAGGATAAATATATGCAGCATACGAAGGCTAAAATCAGTAGTGATATAGTTCTAGCTACCTGTCTTGGTGAGGAGGACATTAGTTTTCTTGAAGCAGATTTCTACCCATCTGATGTGAGAAAGGTCGTTTTTAGCTGCGACGGTAATAAGTGTCCTGGCATTGATGGCTTTAACTTTAGATTTATCAAATCTTGCTGGGATATTATTGGTCAGGATTTCTCGAACTGCATCCTGGAATTCTTCAAGACAGGAGTACTGACTAAGATGTTTGCGTCATCTTTCATATCGCCGGTGCCGAAGATCTCTAATCCTCAACAGTTTGAAGACTTCAGACCAATTACTTTGGTTAGCTGTATAACTAAGGTTATATCTAAGATGCTTGCTTTTAGATTGAGCAAGGTAATTCACAAACTTGTCTTTCCATCCCAAACAGCTTTCATCCCGGGTCGGCAAATTTATGACGGGGTTCTATTGGCTAATGAAGTAGCAGACTACACCAAGAGGTTTAACAAGGCTTGTCTGTTCCTCAAATTCGATTTCGCTAAAGCCTATGACTGTGTCGACTGGTCTTACCTTGATGAAATGCTAGTCAAGATGGGTTTTGGTTCTAATTGGATGAAATGGATTCAAGGCTCTGTTTTTAATAGCTATACTTCAATCCTTATTAACGGAAGTCCCTCAAAAAATTTTCGGGTTGGAAGAGGTCTTAAGCAGGGAGATCCGTTGGCGCCGTTTCTGTTTGCAATTGTAGTTGAAGGGCTGGCTTGTGTTGTTAGAGCGGCGGCTGCCGGTAATCTGTTATCAGAATTCAAGATTAACGGTTAGCCCACTGTGAACTTGTTACAGTTCGCAGATGACACCCTACTTATAGGAGATGCTTCGGCTTCTAATATTTGGATTTTCAAGGCTATTCTGCGTGCTTTTGAATTGAGTTCTGGCTTGAAGATTAACTTCTCTAAAAGCTGCATTTATGGGATAGGAGTTGAATCTGATTTTCTTATTGCTGCAGAAGATTTTCTGCACTGTAAATCTGGTAGACTGCCTTTCACTTTCCTTGGCCTCTCGGTTGGAGGTAACCATCGCTGTCATTCTTTCTGGACCCCGATTATGACTCGGTTGAGGAGCAAGCTCTCTAATTGGGCTGGGAGAAATTTGTCGATGGGAGGTAGAGTATCCCTCATTAACTCGGTTCTTGTTAACATGCCTATTCATCCCTTGGCATTTTTCAAGGCTCCCAATAAAATTATAAATGATATTATTGCAATCCAACGGTGTTTTCTTTGGGCTGGGAACTCCAACAAAAAATTCATATCTTGGGTTTCGTGGAATTCTATTTGCAAAACTAAGGAGCACGGAGGCATAGGTATTAAACATGTTGGCCACTTTAATAGTGCCCTTTTAGCAAAATGGTTGTGGAGATTTCAAAGAGGCGGTAACGAAATTTGGAGAAAGACTTTAAATCTCAGACACGATAACTTGAGTTTGAAGGTGCAAACTTATGCAGATGTTGGCAGTCCGAAGTCCGACTCAACCTGGATGAAGGGGCCGACAAGCTTCAGATCGATCACCTTCCCATCGATGATCTCGTGATAGGGCCCGAACCCGTCCACAACCAGAGCGACATCAGAGTTGACAACTTGGAGCTGCGCGACAACACTTTTGAACCCGACCTCCACGGCTTCCAAACAATTATTCTCCAATACCCGAATCTGGGCAAGCAAGTCCACACGAGTAACCATTCACCTGTCTTCGTCGGTCTCGTCCTCGGCCGGACGGAGGGCACTTTCTAGAACCCCCACGCGAACCTTCGGCGCCTGCACCACGGCCTCCGCGGCCCCCAGCTTCTCCTCGACAGTCGTCACCTTCTCCTCAGCACCATCCGCTCGCTTGCGCTGGTCAACGGTCTCCCTCTGACTTTTTTCCAACTCCTCGAAGAGCTTAGCCAGACGCGATTGCGTGAAGGTGAGGGCCCTCCGCAGCTTGGTTAGTTCAGCGGTAGAGAAACCTTCCTCACTTAGGACCATCGTCGTGGTAAAGGTCCGCATCATCGCAGCCAGGTCCTCCGCCAGAATTCGACGACAGGAGTCCTGGTCCACATCCATAACCGCCTTCACTTCACCAGCAGAAATAGTAGGCGACATGGCCCTGTGAAAGTAACCTGGGTGTTGATGGCACGGCGGGACAACATACCCCTCCTCGGCAGACCCGGTCGTCAGATCGATCAAGTCGCTCGCCTCCTCGGTTCTGGGCCTCTTTGTAGCCCCCCTGAGACGAGGGAGACTGACTCCCCTGAGGAGACGAAGACGAGCTCTGACCGCCCTGGACTGCAGCTTCCTGCCTGATTATTTGGCTCACCCGCGTCTTCGTAGTGGCGGCGACCTTCGAGGCACACAACTTCTTCACCCTCTCTTCGACAGAAGACATATTCGCTGCAAAAAATAAAAGGAAAGTCAGCAACAGACAAAACATACAAAGTCACGAGAAGACAAAGTGTCCCCACTTAAGTAATCGAAAGCCTCCGCCTCCGAGGAGAAACCGAGCAAGGTTTTCGTATTAATCAACCTCTTCTTCGTTCGCACCTTCCCCTGCTCGTCGAAAAGATACCGATCGTCCGGCGTCACCAGTTTCGACGGCGGCAGATCATGCACAAACGCCACTATCTTCAGATATGCGGCCATGTCCCCCTCGTCAAGGGTCCCAGCCTGCACTATAAATCGATCGGTCCCGCGGTTGAAATGCTCCGAAGTCCACAGCAAATGCACTCTCGGCAGCCACGCGACAAACCGTTGGCCATCCACCACTCGCTCCCCCTTGGCAAAAAGAGAGTATACCCCTTCTCTTGTGATCGGCCTTACGAGGTAGAAACGACCCGTAAAATCCCGGACGGAGTCGATGTACGTTTTGAAGAGTGTGGTTGGCTGCTTAAACAAAACCCAACCATGCCGGCCATTCACCGTCTGCTGCTGTAGGTGGAAAATACGAAAGAACAAGGGCACCATGGCGTCGACCTGGAGGAAGACACACACCAGCTCGAATGCGTGAATAAAGGCCAAGGCATTGGGTAGCAGCTGAGACGGGGCCAGACGCAGCCAGTCGAAAAGACCCAAATGAAAGTCGGAGAATGGCAGTCTGAGTCGGGCCTCTTTGAAATAAAACTCGTGCATGGGGAACGTCCGTCGTCCATATCTCGAGCAGACACAGTGATGTTCCTTGGGCGGTAAACTTGCCAGTTCGGCGGCTCTCTCTCCAACCGGTCTTCCACTGTGGTATGGGCACCGGACGGGTCAAAGGCAAAACAAGAAGGGGTGGGTAAAGGCTCCTCAGCCACCCATTCCTCGATAGGGAGAACTCTCTCGTCGAAATCTGGAACCTCGGGCTCGTTGTCTTCGACCATCATCCCCAGGATCAATGCCGACATGGACACCTGAAAAGCAGAGGATAACGATGAATTTGATAGCCAAGATCAAATTCACCCTTCCACCGCAGGTCAAGTGAAAGGGCGACGAGGGCGGTTTCATGAACAGAAGACAAAACGCCCGGGCAAGTTCCCAAGGAGCATTTCCCCGTCACTTCTCCGTGGGACATTCCAACTAACCTATCGCCCCTCCCCGGGGGCTTCATCGGAAGAAGCACCCGTTGCTGGGGCATTCATCGGGATAATCGATCTTCCCCGGCGCATTCATCTAAACAACCCTAAAACTCCACCAAATACCGCAGAGACTCGCGTTTCTCCGCGGGGCACTCATCGTGTCACGACCACAAACCCAAAAATAAACGGCGAAAATAAAAGAAAGGAGGAAGAAAACTCACTTTATAGCGACAATTGACGGAATGCAAGACGGATGACGCAACGGCAATTCACGGCGGTGACGGACGGGGCGGAACAACAGAGCTTCGTAAGTAAAAAGGCAAGGTGAAAAGTTAAAAGTGAGCAGGGACTCCCCTATTTATAACCCGACGCGGAACTCGAAGCGGCACTAGGCCCTTGAGTGCCCCTAGGGTAGCCGCCCTCACGCCCACTCAATGCGTGACACGTGGTGGTAAGCTGACAGTCGCATCCCTTCAAATGCCTTTGCCCCGCGCACCCAGCAATGTAGAGAGACCTTCGCACAAACACACCTCGCCGAACACGAGCCGGCGGAGTCTCACGCCTCACGACCTTCTTCCCCGAAACAGCGTTTTCAAGTCCTCACTCTCCCACCAAAGAGCTTCGACTTGGGGGGCTCCTGTTCTAGCTTGGGCCCCGGCCTCACCTCACGGCCCAGCCCAATGATGCACAATAAAGGCCCAATATGGTTTATGCAGGCTGATCGAGCACGTGACTCCTCAACGGGCAGGGCATGCTCCCGTCAAGGAGAACAACGCGCCTCAAGACGTCTTCTGCGCTCTCCCCTTCGCGGGGAGGCGCTGCCAACCACTGTCCCTCGTCGGGCAGAACAGCCCTTCGCGGGCAGAATTCCCATGCCAACGAGCAAGACAACATGTCTCTCCCACGCCCTCGTGTGCTCCCCTCCGCAGGGAGAACAACTAACCTTCGGGGAACCTCGCGAGCTCCCCTCTGTGGGGATATCAACGTGCCATTCACACGTTCTCCACGTGCTCCCCTCCGCGGGGACACGTCACCGACGAACTGCCCACCTCCGAAAGAGCAGGTCAAACGCACCTTCCGGAGATCACGAGACAGTTGGACTAGGGCGAATACCACGTCTTTCTCTTCACTACGCCACGTAAGCCCTAGCAGTCACCTGGGTTGGGCCTGGCAATCCAGCCCAATACAAGTGACTGTTGGCCCAGCGCTTGAGTCTCTCTATAAATACCCTCTTCCACAAGAGAGTCAGGTAATTCACTTCTTACCCTTTTTCTGTACTTGTGATCACTCTGCCCATATACTTACTTTAGCATCGGAGTGCCTTGCAGGTACACCCTCTCCTCCTCCTCATCACCGGTGAACAGGCAACAGCCCAACAGAGTGTGGTCAGCTAGTGATCCCCTTATGATCAGGTCAGATCAGTATATATAATACTATAGTTTAATTTAACTAAACTATAATCCTCAATTATTCTAAACCAACATTTTTAGATAATAATAATCAAAAGCTCAATCTCAGTATTTTAAAAACTATAATAATTTAAAATTATAAAAATGTCTTTTTCCTCTCAATTAAAAATAGCTAATTTATACCGTTGATTTCATATCCAACTTTTCAGTCTTAATCTTATATGTGTGATCAAAATGTGAATTTTTAAAAAAATAATAATCATGTTTAAAAAAAAATTAAAATAATCATCTTTTCAAATATTTTATTAAACTAACTATATTTCAAACAAACATATTTTATTAAACTAACTATATTTCAAACAAACAGTAGTTGCATAGAAAAGGAGTAGCCAATGGATATGGCATATTGATGCATTTGTTTTACATAGGCATCTTTACACATTTTTATAGTGACAATCAAAAGTCACAGGAAAAAATCTATTTACTGTAGCTATAGCCTTAAATACTTATACCTACGACATTTTACCGTAGGTAAATAAAATCCTATATTTTGACATATAATTCATTGTACACACGGTAAAAAAATCGTAGATATAAGTATTTTGTTCTATACCTAAGATAAATAGACTATTACCTACGCCTTTTGATTGTCACTATAAACATGCATCATCATGCATGATGCCTATGTACGTATAATGAATGCATGCGCCATGTTTTGTGACTACTCCTCTTGTTGTCCAAATATTTTTATTTGAAACATAATTAATTTGAAAATATGATTATTTTAAAATAAAATTTCTTAAAATATGATCCAAGTGACATTGTCTAAGCAATTAAAAAATAATTAACGATAAGACGTGACATACATAGGATACACTGCGCCCATTGGCTTTCATGGTCCCGTAATGAATAATAATCACATATGATAGTTATCAAAATAATTTATTATTTTAAAGAAGACTTTATTGCAATTTTGATAATTCTATTTTTTTTTATTTCTCCCGCCCAAATTAGACTGCCTTCTAGGCATCCTTGGTCATTAGTAGAAATTTTATCACACTAATATTTGAATCCACAATTTTACTGTTGATTACAATATTTATTATCATCTTTTTAGGATTATACCTTTATTTATTAACTTTCACTCTATTCAACTACTTCAATAAATATAATTAATAAAGATATTTACTAAATAATACTAATTTTGTCATTTAAATCAACACATCTAATTTTTTTTAAAACTGTGCATAATTTAAATATAATATTTATTATAAGACGGAAGTAGTACATGTCTATTATATCTGATAATCAAAACTGTCAAAATAAATAACATTTCCATTTTCTCCACATAATTTCAATGGTAGGCCTTGGCATTAAATTATGGTCTCAAAAAACCATGTGTGAATAGAATAGAAAACAAGAGGATAAACCCCTCCACATTTTAAGAGCCAAAAAATTCTTAAATAGACATAAACATAACACGTAGTTTTACAAATAGTTAATTATAATTATTTTATTAATCAAAAAAATTAAAATTAAAATATTTAATTTCCTTAATTATCATAACCACCTTCATGTTTCTATTTAAAAAGAAATTAAATTTTCAATTTTCTTTTTTCTTATTTTATATTTTTAAGAATATGGATTTATATGCGTTTTCATAAAAATATTTCTCTTAAGAACAATCTACACTCTTAATTTTATTTTCAATTTTTTCAACGTGTCAGCGTGTTCTCCTTTTTTTATTATTAAAATATATTTGTTTTCATTGATATTAAACTTATACGTCTTCCCAATTACATTCTTCTTCGTCTCTAACAAATCGGTATTTTTCATTTAGACTATTTTCTCAAGCAGCACCTTCTTTAAACTTTGCTAAGCCAACAAATCCTCATCTCTCAATTACAAATATCTAAAATTATTAGTCTCGTTGAACCATGTTTATTAGACTAATCCTTATTAGACTAATCTTTATTAACTTTGTTCAGTCAATAATGTATACCTTTGCGACTTCCCCTTTATTTACGTCTTATGAATTATTTAGAATTTTAATATTCCAAACCATAAATTTAATACTATAATTTAATTCAACTAAACTATAATCCTCAATTATCTTCAACAAACATTTAACTCTATTTATAATTATCTCAATAATATAATCAACAACTCATAATATTCTCAAGATTATGAATTATACTTAACAATCCAAAATAATCTCACACTATGCCAAAAAAGACCTTTAGCAGCGCTGCCAAAAGTGGCGCTGCTAAAGGTAAAGACAGCGCTTTTTTTATGGAAAAAGCGTTGCTAAAGGCTCCCTTCAGCAGCACTTTTAGCAGCGCTTTTTTAGCCATTTAGCAGCGCTTTTATAAGCGCTGCATATTCCCCCCGACCACCCCCCCCCCTTTAGCAGCGCTTTCACAAAGCGCTGTCTTAGACCCCACCTTTAGCAGCGCTTTTACAAAGCACTGCTATAGCCCCCCCCCCCCCCTTTAACAGCGCTTTTTAGAAGCGCTGTCTTAGACCCCCCCCCCCCCCTTCCAAACCTATAGCAGCGCTTTTGTAGCGCTATGTTTGTAACCTTTAGCAGCGCTTTTTTGTAAAAGCGTTGTCTAATGTCCCAGATTTTAAATTTTTTTTTTTAAAATATTCACCCTGTTTTGTATATTTACCAACAACCTGCTTATAATTCAGGCCTTTATTTCAACACTTTGGCCTTATATATATAATTGACCTTAAATATACAATTCAAAACTTTGGCCTTATATATACAATTCAAAACTTTGGCCTTTAAGTATACATTGTAACTCATCACTTTGTCCATAATCATTTTAATACACATAAACCTGCTTAAATATGTTACAACAAAATTCGATCCTCAGAATTACAACATCACAAATACATTCAATTTACATATAATTACAATTCTTCCAATCCGATAACTTTATACAATTCTCAACTCAAAAATAAATTGACACCATTCCTCTTTAATTTCTTCCAATCTTGCTTTCGTGTAAGTAGCGCACTTGAATTCATCAAAATACTACATAATATAACAGAACATGCAAGATTTAATTTTAAAACTAATTACTCATATGAAGTATCGGATAATTATCAAAATGAATCATATAACTTATATAATGAATTGATCCATACCATGATTGGAATCTCAAGTTGACCAGAAAGAATAATTTCCTTCATAAAGCGCAATACAAAATATCCGCAATCAATCCCATTGCGCTGACGAGGATACTGTAAATGGAAAAAACAAACGAACATTTATCAGGATATATAGTTTAAATAGTTTTATCAAGTAGAACCACTATAACAGTCAAACATGGAAAAATATACCTCCACTCTGATCCAGTTGATGTTGTTAGCCTTCCTTTTTGGCACCGTTGCATCTCTTTGTGCTCTAAATATTTGTATAACTCTAACATAATATAAACGCATATTTAGAACAATGTCACATAATAAATAAAGATATATAATTATTCAGAACAGTATATCTCATCACTTACGTATCAACTATGTTCTTCAGATTTTCATATTTTGTTGTATCGCCATCCAATGAATCTATATAATACACTATTTCTTTCCTCGGATTAATCGCAACCAACAACCAATGTCCACTATAAAATAAGACAATATTTTAGACGGAAATGTTATATAGAAAGACAAAAATCGAACAATTATAATAAATGAATTTAGAATAAAATCTAACCCATGGCCAGTATTATATGGCAACAAGAACAACTTCTCCGTAGTCGCGCCCATAAATCTCTGCACTGTGTACTCTTTGACTGTATCTGGTGTCTGGTCTATTATCCGTGAGTTGACACAGCTAGCAGATAAGAATGCGAATACGGAAGTCAAATCATTCGGGACCAACAACTTGTCATACAAGAACCTAAAAAAACATAATCAACATTAGAATATTCAGTTAAACGAGCAAATTTTAAAATGTGCAATTATTTAATTAAAATGGATCGAAGTACCTGATGTATGAATGCATAACACCGACGGCCAATACAGAATGGTTGAAAACCTGGTCAAAATCCTCCTTAGCAATTGTTTCGGGATATTCAAAACCGAAAATACCTCCGTCCATATGTATTTGACGGATGCCACTCTCAGGCACATCTGATGTTCCCACATATGTTTCAAGGCACATCCTAAATCGAGGAACAAATGCTTTTCTGGGCACCTTGGAAGTTTCAGGCATCTTACCCTTACTTACTTGTTGCGACTGCTGATCATGAACCTAAAAGTCATATATAAGTTCAGTAATTAATGTATAACAAGATAATCATGTAATTGTAGTAGTACCTGTTTCTTTGATGCAGCTGAATCGGTATCCCGCACAATAATTCTATCATCTTTTGATTTGGATTTTGTAGGAGTCTAAGATCATCATGTAAATAAGAAAATGTAAATGTAAGAATAACTTTCATGTATGGATCATAAAACATTTGAGTATTAAAAGGTTCAACCTACCTCATTATCTATGCAAATAAGATTTGCCGGCCATGCCACATACGCTCCTATTGTATCTCCCACCACTGTTGCGCCTGAAATATCATCTGGTATAGGCAACAACGCACCCCCCTCTAACGCAATATCAATAGATACTTTCAAAAATCCAGAAGGGAGCGGTTTATGGTGAAGTAAGTCTCTTAGAAAGTTATGCACCTTTCCCTTGCCAACCATTCGATGAGTCAGTGACGATAAATATAGCCGGCAAAGTGAAATGCCCTAAACAAATAATGATCAGTTAATGTGTCAATTAAGTAAACTGTGCTAAATTAATTTCAATGTAATATATATAATTACCTCTGGAAGCTTCTGCGGACAACCGATACTATCTTTGTCACTAGTAGCTTTATCCTCTGGAGCGCGCCTTTCCGACATGTATCTCTCCTTGTCCTTCTGTAATTCACAGATCTGCGCTTTCAATTTCTCCAAAGTATTCATCACTTCTTTATTGGTTGGATTTTTTTTCTTTGACTGCTTATACAGTTTAGATGGAGTGACACCAAATCCCTTACCACTCACACACCCAGAATACTCAGGAATATTCAACACCCGGCTCAGTAAGCTCCTGCAATCATCGTCCTCAGCGGGAGTTATGGTCTGGGATAGAGTCTCCTGAAATATAGATAAAAACATATATAAATATATTATACACTTTTGATCAGTTACTGACAAAGATAACGTTGTACTTACACATTGTTCAAAGACTTGTTGAACTTCTTCCTGAACGACTCCATCTCTTCCCACATGGGCAGCCTTCCATACAACATGGTCCGGAAGAGATGTCGCATCACTCTTCTCCTCTTCCAACTACGCATTAAGACGGATAATAAAGCATTATATCCTATTATATATACTTACTATTTTTTGTAAATATATCATATTAAAGCATTTATATGTACTTACTATTTTTTGTTCTAAGCGTGCATATCCCAAACGCCCCTTTCTGTATGGATATGCGGGATTTGATGCCCGTTGACGATTTACGCCACTAGCAACCTGAAAAAACAAGTTTATCAGAACTCTTGTGGAAGAAGTATATATATTATACATAGTTCATGATAAGTTGTACTTACTTCAAATTCTTTTGTTCTTCGCTTTGCAACAAACGTCTCCCATTTTTCCTCCGAAATCAAATTCGCGTACTTCATTGGACGCTCCGAGTCAACAAAGTTTCCTTCAGAATCTTTTAGAAACTTGTTTGTTAAAAACGTTCTAAATCCCCTCAAGCGTTTTCCGGCCAATTGAATACAATATTTTCTCCTACGATCTTCAATATTAAAAGATCTCTGTAAACAAACACACATACATATAACATGTTAGTATAATTAATTTAAAGACGTAACTGTCAACATAATTAAAAATAATCAAATATCATACCTGAATCTCGCTCCAAATTTTATCTTTAGCCGGTTGTAATGAAAGAATTCTCCAATTATCGCAAGTAATCGGAACTTGCGAACGTACAAGTGCTCCGATGTAACTTGTTAGCAACGCACCGTTAGGCTCAACTAACTGATCGCTTTCATTCCAATGGACATCATACTTTACTCCTTTATCTCTCGCACGGATGATTTTTTTCATAATCGTTATGCCTCTTTTAATATCGCCTTCCACGTCTTTTGTTGTTTGTTTTCCATCATTTGATGTTTCCTCGTTGCTAGCCATAATATATATACCTGTAATTCAGAAAAACCAAAGTATCAAATGAATGACATGCAAATATGTAAATAACAAATATATACATAAGAAATGTATAAATAAGAAAAACATGGTATAAATAAGAAGTAATATGTTATTTTATTGCATGATATAAATAAGAAATAATATGTTACAAGTACCTTTAACATCTCTTTCTTTTCTTCATTTTAACGGGGTTTACTTGTCTATTAATAACAACACAGACAGATGGATTGATCCAAATTTCCTCGTTATGATCATTTCTAATATATGATTCGTCTGCTCTAATTTTCTCATCTGGATCATCTATAATATAAGATTCATTCTCAACATCAACATCCCCCTTTTCTCCAATGTTATCATCGATTACTTTGTTGGAAAAAATAATTATAGACCATTTCGTACTTGTCGGATCAGTGACATAGAACACTTGTTTAGCTTACGTGGCTAGAATAAAAGGCTCATCTTTGTACCCCACCTTATTAAGATCCAATTTCAAAAAACCTGATTTATCCATTCGTATACCACTATTATTTTCAACCCACTTGCATCCAAAGATAGGAATATGAAACTTCTCATAATCAAACACCCAAATGCGCTCGATAACCCCATAATACAAGGAAATGTGCATTGCTTCGGCAAGCACGGTGACACCACTATTTTGCATTGTACTTTTATCATCTTGTTCCTTGGTATAAAATGTGTATCCATTAATTGTGTATGCGCTATAAGAAAACACATGCAAACTTCGACCATATGCTAAACATCTCAACCTTTCTATTATTGAAGCGGGATCAGAATAAAACTTTGAAAAAATATGTTCCTTGAACCATGTTATAAAACTTTGATTGTGCTCGCGTACTATCCAATTTTCATTTCTATTCAGATTTAAACCTCGGAGAACGTCCTTGTGCATTTCAACATATGGCTCAACCTCAATGTCATTGTGCAGAACATACAAATGCACTTGCTCCCGTTCATCCCTTGAAACTGTCACAACTTTATTTTCAATTAACTGTTTACCTACTATTTTTTCAACAACATGAGATTTTGGGAGGCCAATGGATTGAACGTTGGACAAATATTCAATACAAAACTCAATAGCTTCTTCAACAATGTATCGTTCAACAATACATCCCTCTGGTCGACTTTGGTTTTTCACATACCCTTTCAATATTTTCATATAACGTTCAACAGGGTACATCCATCTCATATAGGCAGGTCCACACAGTTGTGTCTCTTTCACAAGATGAACAACTAGATGTACCATTATGTCAAAAAATGATGGAGGAAAATACATTTCAAGCTCGCACAAAGTAATAACTATTTCTCTTTGCAATGTTGGTAAGATCGCAGGATCTATCACCTTACTACAGATTGACCTAAAGAAAAAACACAATTTAGTTATTGCGCCTCTCACTTTTTTTGGCAAAATAGAACATATACCTATTGGTAGAAAGTGTTCCATTATAACATGGAAATCATGTGTCTTTAAACTCTTTAACTTGAGGTCTTTCATAGAAACAAGTCTTCTAATATCTGAAGAGTATCCTTCTGGAACTTTAACTTCACTCAGAAACTTACACAGTATCTTTTTCTCCTTTCTAGATAAAGTATAAGCAGCAGGTGATAGATATTGCGATTTCCTTTCTTCAAGGGTCCTAATTCATTTCTTATTCCCATTGCTACCAAGTCCTTTCTCGCTTTAAGGCCATCCTTAGACTTTCCTTGTATATTGAGTAACGTATCAATAACACTTTCAAATACATTTTTTTCAATATGCATAACATCAAGAAAATGTCTTACAATACAACGACTTCCAATACGGCAACTCAAACAAAATTGACCTCTTCTTCCACCCACGTGTGACAAGCGTATGAGCAAAAGGCTTGCCAAACTTAGTACTCACATCTTTCACCTTTTCAAAAATTTGTTCGCCGGTCAATGTAGGTGGAGCTTTACGTTGTTCTGAATTTTCATTGAATGCTTTTCTCCACCCACGGTAGTGATGACTAGAGTTTAAGAATCTACGATGACCAAGAAAGACATTCTTCTGACCAAATTCCAACCGCGTCCAATCTGTGTTTTCTTCACATATAGGACACGCACATTGACCTTTAATGCTAAACCCCGATAGATTTTCGTATGTTGGGAAATCATTAATTGTGCCAAACAACATCGCCCTCAAATTGAAACTTTCTTTCCTATATCCATCATAAACCTCCACACCGTTCTCCCACAAACTCTTTAAGTCTTTGATTAAAGGTGTCAGGTATACGTCTATGTCATTCCCTGGTTGTTTAGGGCCAGAAATTAACATAGATAACATCATGTACTTACGCTTCATACATAGCCATGGAGGTAGGTTATAAATCATAATAATTACAGGCCAGGTGGAATGTGAGATACTCTGCAGACCATGCGGATTCATTCCATCAGTCGATAATGCCAAGCGAAGGTTTCTAGCTTCTTCTCCAAAATCAGGATAATCATTATCAATTTTCATCCACTGTGGTGAATCTGCCGGATGTCGATACTTCCCATCTACAATTCTATCATCTGCATGCCAAGTTAGGTGTTTTGCATCTGTTTCACTACGAAACATGCGTCTGAATCTCAGAATTATATGAAAATACCATAATACTTTTGCTGGTGACAATTTTTTCTTATACCGAGATACATCGTATTTAGGACACTCGTTTAATGATGCATATTCATTTCGAAACAAAATGCAATCATTTGGACAAGCATGTATCTTATCATAGCTCATGCCAATAGAGCATAACATTTTTTTAGCTTCATAGGTTCGATTGGGAAGAACATTATCCTCCGGAAGCATCTCTTGAAGTAGGGCTAACAACTCTGTGAAACTTTTATCCGACCATCCATTACCCGCCTTTAAATTGTACAACTTTAATACCACAGACAATCTTGTGAAAGTAGTGCAACCTTTATACAACGGTTTCTCTGCATCGCTTACCAACCTCTCAAACATCTTGGGACAATCTTGAAGATCTTCTTCAAGTGCTTCTGCAATCTCTTCGACTTGATCACAATCATATGTATCCCTGTCATTGTCCTTTGAAGCACATGTCGTATTATTCTGGGGTTCAACATTCTCGTTACTTATCTCACCATGTAATGTCCAACATGTGTAACTTCGATCAATTCCATGTCTCATTAAATGAGATTCCAACTGAATGGCGTCAACTCGACGCCCATAACAACATCCTAAGCAAGGACATGTGATCCTACTGGGGTCTTTGGCGTGTTCAACAACAAACTTAACGAACTTCGATACCCTATTCTCGTACTCTTTTGACAATCGATTACCAGACATCCATTTTTTATCCATACTAATTGAGTAATCTACACTAAACTATGAAAGTTAAACAAAACAGAGAATACCTGTAAAGAAATCACTAACTTCTAAGAATGCTACGCAGTAGGATGCTTGGAAACGATCACAGCTTTGCTCTTCACAGGTAACCCCTATAGCAGACAAAATATAAATTTTATTAAAATCATATTAATAATTAACCAAAACAAAAATACTAGATAATCCACCAAAACAAATCATGTTAAAAATACTAGATAATCCTTAAACCAAAATGACACCCTTACTAAACATTGAGAAATCCTAACTAAACATATAAAACCATAATAACATATAAAACCATATTCATGTTGGCTACTCTCTTAAAAAATAGGAATTTCCAAACTATATTGAACATGCAAAATATAAACTCTTGTTTGTCAATCTAAAACATATAAAATATAAACTCTCTTAAAAAATATAAACTCTCTTAAAAACATATTCAACAGAGAGACTTAACATATAAACTCTCTGTTAAGACATACAACCTCTCTTAAAAAACTCTCTTATAAACTCTCTTAAAAAACTCTCTGTTTATAAAAACTCTCTTATAAACTCTCTTAAAAACATACAAAATGTAAACTCTCTTAAAAAATATAAACTCTTGTTTGTCAATCTAAAACATACAAAATATCCGTAACAATGACAGAGAGACTTAACATGTAGATTAAAATACAAAATATATAACATGCAACAGAGAGACTTAACATGTAGATATCCATACAAATAATAAAAACATATTCAGTTTGTCTTAAAGATTACAGAAAATGACTTAACTTGATTGCATTCAAATAATAAAAACATATTCAGTTTGTCTTAAAGATTACAGCAACAATGGTGAGAATATAAGTAAAAAAGAAAACCAGAGTAAAACTTCAAATACCGTAACAATGGCGGAAATGCAATGCAGACGAGCAGAGGATATCGAAAACGGACGGTGAACGACGGCGAAATGCAACAGAGGACGGCGACGGTTGGACGACGACGGTGGGTTTATAGGGCAACGTTCTTTGTTCGCCAGAGAAAAAGAAAGAAAGAAATACGATATGACTGTTCTGTTTCTTATAAAAATTATGGTAGGTATTTTAAATTAATTCTAACTAAACCTATAGCAGCGCTTTTTAATGGCTTTAGCAGCGCTTTAAAAAGCGCTCTCAAAGATCTTCTTATGTACCACATATAGCAGCGCTTTATGGAAAAAGCGCTCTCGTAGACTATACCTACAGCAGCGCTTTAGGAAAGCGCTTTCATAGGGCTGTCTTAGACCCCCCCTTTAGCAGCGCTTTTTAAAAGCGCTTTTTAAAAGCGCTTTCTTTGGTCCCCCCCTTAGCAGCGCTTTTTAAAAAGCGTTGTCTTTGGTAAGCAATTTTTTTTTAATGTCTCTTTAGCCGCGCTTTTTCTAAAAGCACTGTCTTTGTATGCGCTGCTAAAACTCAATTCTAGCGTAGTGTCAACAATGTAAATCATACTCAACATTTTTAGATAATAATAAAAACAACCAGAGGCTCCACCTCTTTTATTTAAAAAACTGTAATAATTTTAAGATGAGTTACAATTATCGTGTATATATATATATATATATATATATATATATATATATATATATATATATATATATATATATATATATATAAACTATCCAGTTACATATATATATATATATATATATATATATATATATATATATATATATATATATATATATATATATATATATATATATATATATATATATATATATATATATATATATATATATATATATATATATATATATATATATATATATATATATATATATATATATATATATATATATATATATATATATATATATAAACTATTCAGTTATAGATATATATAAACTATCAATCTATCTATCTATATATATATATATATATATATATATATATATATATATATATATATATATATATATATATATATATATATATATATATATATATATATATATATATATATATATATATATATATATATATATATATATATATATATATATATATATATATATATATATATATATATATATATATATATATATATATATATATATATATATATATATATATATATATATATATATATATATATATATATATATATATATATATATATATATATATATATATATATATATATATATATATATATATATATATATATATATATATATATATATATATATATAATCAAGTAATTTATCTTAAAGATTATTTTAAAATAAATAATATATTTAATTTTTATATGACATTAATTATTATTTTCAGTTTTAAACATTAATCTAGTAAGTTTTTGGACATCCTTTTTAATATACAAACTTTATAAGTTTACTATAGTCGTAATTGATAAGTGTGTGAGTAATAATCCCACTCTCCAGCATTCTTGTTTACCACATATTATGACATAATTTTTTATACTTGCATTATTTTATATTTTATTACACTAATTTAAAATTATATAAATGTCTTTTCCCTCTCAACTAACAAGAGCTAATCTATACCGTGATTCTATATTCAACTTTTCACTCTTAATCGTGATCAAAATGTGATCCAAGTGATGACACTTTCTAAACAATAAAAAAATGATTAATGACAAGATGTGACATACACTTGAATTATAAAAAATTCTTAACAATATTCATTCAAGATTTTTTGAGACAATAAGTATTAGCCTAGCATTGAAATTATATAGAGGAAATAAATGTCACTATTTCTAACGAGTATCACATGGTGATGCTGCATTATTGGAACATGGAAGAGTAGTACGACATTAATAGCAAGGTGCCCTAGTATATATGTGAAGAGTAGTACCTCCTCCGTCCCATAAAAAATATTTTATTTAAACATTTTATTCTTATTTTTTAAATATTTTCAAAAAATTACTTCATGCATTAAATTTTTTCATCCAAACACACGTTAAGAGTATGTTTGGATAATGCAATTGATGATTTTTAAGAAATTTAAAATTTTAAACAATTCAAATAATTTAATTAAAATTTATTTATTTTTAAATTTTTTTGTTTGAGTGAAGTATTAAAATAATTCACTGTAAAAATCTTGGAGTCATTTTCATAAATTTTGAAAATTTTGTGCCAAATTTAATAATAAAATAGAGATTAATTTACAATTTTTATAAATTTAAAGAGATTAATTTGTAAAATTTAAAAATTAATAAAAATTTATTTACAATTTTTTATAAAATTTTGGATGTGAATTTAAAGTTTTCATAAAATACGAGGATCATCTTACAAATTTTGAAAAATTAATAATAAAAAATTTAACATTCACATTACATAGAATAAAAAAATAATTTGAATTCTTTACTTTTTATTATTATTTGAAATTCCTTCAATTTAACTTGAATAAAATACTTTATAAATTTGTATTATTTTAATAATTCTCCATATTTTTTTATTTAAATAATAAATTTTGATTAAAAATTATTTTAAATTCTCTCAAAAAATTATTTTCCTTTACAAATTTTTTTCATCCAAACATACTCTAAAGAGATTAATAATTAGTACTACTGAAAAATAATTATTTTCCTTTATTTGGCAGTATTTAAAATTTGTATTTAGTTTTTTACCTAATTTTCTTTAACTAATTTAGATTGTTCTAGTTGCTTGCTAGCTAATAAGACGTTAGTAAATTTTAAAAACTGTAACACAATTTGGTTGGTCCATCTAGAATTAATATCTTCAAGCTACTCCAACGAAAACAGGCAATCAATTTGGGTGGTCCATCTAGAATTAACATCTTCAACCTACTCCAATGAGAACCCTGTTTATACAGCATAAATCATAGTGAATGCATTTACCAATGTGTTCTATATGCATTCACTCTACATAATTGAGGCATACGTTGCATTTACCTTTGTCTTGCAATGATTTGGTATCAATTGTTGGATGTAAAATTTTAATTTTAGTATAGAAGAAATATTTACAATTTGTTATTAATTTGCATGTCATTGTTTTAGTATTGATACATGATCTCAACTACATGCTAAATATAGACAATGACTTGTTATAAATGACTTCTAAATGTTATTATTAGATAATACATCACTACACCCAGAATTTCAACCTAATAAATTTATTAAACAAAAATAATATATTGATCTCAAGTGAAATTTTAGCAAAATTAATAAATACATAACCCATTCACTCAAAATTTTATTTTATTTTTTATTTTTTAACTAATTAATTTACTTTTTCAGCTAAAAAAAACTTCACTTCAATATTATTATTTCATTATTATACCCTTATTTATTAACTTTTATTCTATTCAACTACTCTAGTAACTATAATTAATAAATACTTTAGTAAATAATATTAATTTTATCATTAAAATTAATATATTTAATTATTTTGTTAAAAACTGCGCATAACTTAAATCAAACACTTATTATAAAAACAGAAAGAGTATCTGTCTAATATAGCTATCTGTTAAGCTGTCAAGATGAATCACATTTATATCTCATCTACATTCCAATGGTAGGCCAAGGCCAATAAATTATTTTCTCCTCTACATAAATTATTAGAATAGAAAACAAGAGTATATACGCCTCTATATTTTAAGAGTCAGAAAATACTTAAATAAATACAAATATAACCCGTAGTTTTATAATCAATCAATTACAACTTTTTTATTAATTAAAAAATAAAAATAAATTTTTCTATCTCCTCATTATCACCTCCATATTTTTATTTAAAAAGAAATTAAATTTTAAATAAATTTAAAATTTCCTCTTTTCATAGTTTATATTTCTAAGAATATAAATTTTTGTGCGGTTCCATCCAAGTATTTCTCTTAAGAAATAATCTACACTCTTAATTTTATTTCCAATTTCCCCTACGTGTTGTCATCGTGTTCCCCTTTTTTTTAATTAAATTATATTAGTTTTTATTGATATTAAACTTATACTTCTTCTCAATTACATTTTTATTCATGTTTGACTAATCAGTATCTTTCATTTAGCCTGCTTTCTAACGCAGCGCCTTCTATAAATTTTGCTAAGCCAACAAATCCTCAATTATCATTTGTAATTATTTGAAATTATTTGTCTTGTTAAACCTTGTTACTTTGAATTTCTAATCGTCGTCTAATATCAATAGTTAAAACAATAATCAATATAATAGATTAAAAATAAACAAAAATAAAAGACAATTAACACAACTTATCTTTGTTAGCGTGGTTCAGTCAATAGTGTATATCTCTGCGACTTTCTATTTATTTATGTCTTATGAATTATTTAGAATTTTAGTGTTCTAAATCCTAATTTAATACTATAGTTTAATTCAGCTAAACTATAATCCTCAATTATGCTCAACAAACATTTATCTCTATTCATAATTATCTTAATAGTATAATCAACAACTCATAATATTCTCAATATTATGAAATATACTTAACAATCCAAAAAAATCTCCAACAAAAAGGGCTCAACCAAATTAAAGTTAGGCACTCCAACAACCTAAGGCAAAAGCAAAAAGGAGAAGCTAATCAATCATACTACAATGCCTACAGCAATTGTCGAACATTAACACAACCTATAACAGTCTCCTACAAGAAGAAAAAAGTCTCTCAGTCAATTAACTAATTTATATGTCAATTATTGTATGTGTGAGAAAAATAAATATCTTTTATATCTTAAACGGGAACAAGAAATAACAACAATCCAAAAACTATAAATATAAAATGATAAAGTAAATAAAGATAAGTATATCTTCTTGAGTCAATTCCGTGACTTTCTCCTTACGTTGGACAAAAAGCAATAGTAACATTAGGAATGAGAAAATAGATAAGCTAGTTGAAGCACATCAACAAGTGTGACAAGTTCAAATATTTTAAAGAATTTTTCAACAATTTTTTTTAAATAAAATAAATTATTGTAAACAAAATTAAAACAAATTTTATGGATGGTTTTCCATCCGCTCAAAAATGTTATCAGATAAGGTTGCTTTCATCCATTTATTTCCAATCCAATTCACACTCAAAACTAATATCATTCTCTCTCACTATATTATATAAAAGGTGCATGTGTCTTTGTTTTTCATTCCATCTAACTTCTTCTCTTCATCCTTTCTTATTTAGAATTTTAGCTTCATTGGTTCAATATGAAGTTTCATTTCTTTCACATTATTACTTTTTCCATGGTGGGTTGCTTACAACTCCATAAACTCAACCACTTTCATTTATTTAAATTGTTATTATTATACTTTATGTCTTTTATTTGACTTATAAAAATATGATTAGTAATGTTAATATATTCTCAAATGCAGGTTGTGATACTGGCAACTAATGCTGAAACATTACCACCTCAACTTTACTGGAAGTCCATTCTTCCTAACACTCCAATGCCAAAAGCCATCACTAATCTTCTTACCAACTCTCCAATACCAAAAATCATCACTAATCTCCTACTCCCTGGTCAGTCTCATACTATAAGATTTATGCTTATATATTAATATCTTTAAACCCTTTCTAAATATTAATGTATATATATATGTAAATTTACTTTCACATGTTTAAAATTATTCAATTTTAAAATTTATCTCCTACTTTAAATAGGTGTAGATGATGCAAGCAAAAAAGGCTACGACGATGGAGGTGCAGCTGATGTAAAATCCGAAGAATCACCTAATCCCCTGTTTTACCACCGTTATGCTGCAAAGGAGAATGATGTAAAATCCGAAGAATCACCTAATCCCCTGTTTTACCACCATTATGCTGCAAAGGAGAATGATAAAAAATCTGAAGAATTAACTATGCCCCTGCTTTACCACCGTTATGCTGCAAAGGAGACTGATGCAAAATCCGAAGAATCACCTAATCCTCTATTTTACCACCGTTATGCTGCAAAGGACACTAATGTAAAATCTGAAGAATCACCAAATCCCTTATTTTATCACCGTTATGCTGCAAAGGAGGCTGATGTAAAATCCGAAGAATCACCTAATCCCTTGTTTTACCACCGTTATGTTGCAAAGGACACTGATGTAAAATCTGAAGAATCACCTAATCCCTTTATTTATCACCGTTATGCTGCAAAGGAGGCTGATGTAAAATCAGAAGAATCACCTAATCCCTTGTTTTACCACCGTTATGCTGCAAAGGAGACTGATGTAAAATCCGAAGAATCACCTAATCCTTTATTTTACCACCGTTATGCTGCAAGGGAGACTGGTGTAAAACACGAAGAATCACTTAATCCCTTGTTTTACCATCGTTATTCTGCAAAGGAGACTGATGATAATTCCGAAGAATCACCTAATCCCCTGTTTTACCACCGCTATGCTACAAAGGAGACTGGTGTAAAATCCGAAGAATCACCTAATCCCCTGTTTGACCACCGTTATGCTGCAAAGGAGACTGATGTAAAATATGAAGAATCACCTAATCCCCTGCTTTACCACCGTTATGCTGCAAAGGAAACTAATGTAAAATCCGAAGAATCACCTAATCCCCTGCTTTACCACCGTTATGCTGCAAAGGAGACTGATGTAAAATCGGAAGAATCGCCTAATCTGCTTTACCACCGTTATGCTGAAAAGGAGAATGATGTAAATTCCGAAGAATCACCAAATCCCCTGCTTTACCACCGTTATTCTGCAAAGGAGACTGATGTAAAATCTGAAGAATTACCTAATCCCCTGCTTTACCACCGTTATGCTGCAAAGAAGAATGATGTAAATTCCGAAGAATCATTGAATCCCCTGCTTTACCACCGTTATGCTGCAAAGGAGATTGATGTAAAATCGGAAGAATCGCCTAATCTGCTTTACCACCGTTATGCTGTAAAGGAGAATGATGTAAATTCTGAAGAATCACCTAATCGCCTGCTTTACCACCGTTATGCTGCAAAGGAGAATGATGCAAAATCCGAAGAATCATTGAATCCCCTACTCTACCATAGTTATGCTGGAATTGAGACTCAATTGCATGCTAAACCAAATGCAACAATATTCTTCTTTGAAAAGGACTTATTCCATGGAAAAAAGTTGTTCGTGAAATTCGTCAGGACCACTTCAAATAATGAAGAAAATTTTTTGCCTAGAGAAATTGCTAATTCGATACCTTTTTCATCTACCAAGATGGAATACATTCTCAATAAACTGAACATCGAGAAAGGGTCAAGGGGTGCTCGTATTGTGAAGAACACAATTAGTGACTGTGAAATGGAAGGCGTCAGAGGAGAGGAAAAACTTTGCGTAACATCATTGGAGTCCATGATTGATTTCATTACTTCTAAACTTGGGAAAAATGTTGAGGCTTTTTCAACAGAAATTAACAAAGAAAATGTGTTTCAACATTATACCATAGCAGAAGGAGTGAAGAAGTTGGGGGATAAGAACAAAGTCGCTGTGTGCCACAAACTGAGTTACCCTTATGTAGTGTTTTATTGCCACGAAACAAATACAACTAAGGGTTACTCAGTTCCTTTGGAGGGTGCTGATGGAAGCAGAGTTAAAGCTATTGCTGTGTGTCACACTGATACATCAGAATGGAACCCGGATCATTTGGCATTTCAAGTCCTCAAAGTTAAACCTGGAACTGTTCCGGTTTGCCACCTCCTACCTCAGGATCATGTTGTTTGGATTTCCAAGTAGAAGACCTCTTTTTTTCTTAAATGTTTAGGTGTATTGTGTTTGCTATGTTTTATTATTACAAGTGTGTTATTATTTTTCTTGATTTATTTGCTATGATGTATTAAGTCCAGGTGCGTTGTGTTTACTATGATGTATTATTACATGTGTGTTATTTGTTTTACATTGATGTATTTTCTATGATGTATTACATGTGTGCTAAATAAAAGTTTCTTTGATGTTACGGCTCACTCCAACCTAAATAAATGTTTTGTCTCTGTCTATCACCCCTTTTGGGCAACCTTAAAAATAAATTCTCAAAATAATAAATACAATGAATACAATTGATTTTTATTAATGCAATTCAATCAATAATATTTACCTCCACAATTTTTTCTTTATTCATGTCTCATGAATTAGTTTGGATTCTAATATTTAAAATAATATATAATACTATAGTTTAATTTAACTAAACTATAATCCTCAATTATTCTAAATCAACATTTTTAGATAATAATAATCAAAAGCTCCATCTCAGTATTTTAAAAACCGTAATAATTTAAAATTATAAAAATGTCCTTTTCTCTCAATTAAAAATAGCTAATCTATACCGTTGATTTTATATCCAACTTTTCAGCCTTAATCTCATATGTGTGATCAAAATGTGATTTTTTTTTAAAAATAATTATGTTTAAAAAAAATTAAAATAATCATCTTTTTACATATTTTATTAAACTAACTATATTTCAAACAAATAGTAGTTGCATAGAAAAGGAGTAGCCAACGGATATGGCTTATTGATGCATTTGTTTTACATAGGCATCTTTACACATTTTTATAGTGACAATCAAAAGTCGCAGGGAAAAATCTATTTATTGTAGCTATAGCCTTAAATACTTATACCTACGATATTTTACCGTAGGTAATTAAATGCCTATACTTTGACATATAATTCATTGTACATACGGTAAAAAATCGTAGATATAAGTATTTTATTCTATACCTAAGGTAAATAGACTATTACCTATGCCTTTTGATTGTCACTATAAACATGCATCATCATGCATGCTTCATGTTTTCTGACTACTCCTCTTGTTGTCCAAATATTTTTATTAGAAACAGTATTAATTTGATAAATTATTTAAAAAGGTGGTTATTTTGGTATTTATTTCTGAAAATATGATTATTTTAAAATAAAATTTCTTAAAATATGATCCAAGTGACACTGTCTAAGCAATTAAAAAACAATTAACGACAAGACGTGACATACATAGGGTACGCTGCTATTAGATGGTATTTGCGGTAGTGTTTTATCTGTAAGTTCAGAGTATGCCCAAGAGGGGGGTGAATTAGGCTTTAGAAACTTTTTCTGATTTTTCGAGATTCTTGAATTTTACTTGGTTATGATCTTGATGTTGAAAGCAGTAAAAGTAGAAAGAAAATGGACACAGAGATTTATAGTGGTTCCCTTCACAATCTGAAGGTACTCCACTCCCCTTTCCACATGAAAGAGAGTTTTCACTATAGTTTTAGAATGTACAACATATAACACCATCAACCGAGGAGGCCTACTATCTAACAACTATTCAACAACTTAGTGTGCAAGAACAATCCTCTTGCAAGCACTATCCCTTGTATCCAACAATCCTGGATCACAAGTCACAATAGAAATAATTTTTGTAATTTTGTAATTTGAGAGTGATACAATAATAATATCAATACAAAGATTGATCTTCTCCTTTTGATCAAAAATCATTTTTCAATATCAATACAAGTGTTCAAAAATTCTGGATATGAAATGGTATGAACAGATGAACACTTTTGAAATATTTGAAAATATTTGAAAAATAGTGAATTTGATTGAATGATTATTTTGAAAATTATTGGAGGTGTTTTTCATTTGAAATATTCAGAATTTATATGAGTCAAAACACCATTTCAAAAAGGTACAAATTTGTATGAATCAAATAATGAAAAGGTATAACAATCAAACAAGACTTGAATTTGAAAAGAAACAATTTTTCAAAATTCGTTCAGTGTTAATCGGTTAACCATATAGGTTAATCGGTTAACACTGTAACGTTAGCCCTTGAGAATTTAAAAATTGAGACCGTTAACCGATTAACCATATGGTTAATCGGTTAACACTGTTAAAACTCAGAAAAATACTTGAGTTAAAAGTGTTATACCAGATCCAAATGATTTTAAAATCATGCATATGCAAAATGTTGATATGATAAATTATTTGAACACTTGTATATCGATTAAAGGAGTGAATATTGATATACCAAAGCCTTGAGTCCAAATCTTGAAAGTTGTATGATCATTTGCCTATGATGCTTGATTTACATGACAACATTCCATAGTCTTGATCTTGATCAGTTTTGAAAGCTTGACTTTTTGCAAACATGGAATGAGCTTAAGTCTTGTTGACATCATCAAAACCTTGACATTGAAGTGCTTCTACATTCTCCCCCTTTTTGATGATGACAATCAACTGAGTCTGTGCGATATCTTTGACGATGTTTGGTTCCATCCTTGGCTTGCTTCTCCCCTTATGTCCAGCAACTCCCCCTTTCTAAACAGAGGCAAAAAGTTCTGCACAAAGAGAAATTAGACAGCCAAGCTCTTCTCCCCCTTTGTCATTAGCAAAAAGGAAGGAGCTTTCAAACCAAAACAAAGCAATATCAGCATACATGACAGCATATAATCAAGCACGGCATAATAGATAAAAAAATGCAGCACATAGAAAAATGCAGCAAACATTGTACGGTTACAAAAGAAATTAACAACTTAATAGCTTAAACAATATCCGGAAAGAAAAGCAATAAAAAAAACAGAAACAAATATTTTCTAAACATCTTCATCGGACATATCCTCGTCTTCTGCTTCTTCTTCTTTACTATCTTCATCATCTGCATCCTCTTCTTCAACAATGCCGGGGTTGGAAGGTTGGGAGGAAAGGATAAGGTTGCGAAGTGAAGCAATGGCCCGGGAGGTTTTTCGGTGACAATTCATAGTTTCTCGATGTTGGGTCATCATAGTGGTGTAGAGAAACTCGTTTGTGATACCTCCTTCAGGAACGGGATAGGCTTGGTTGGAAGCTGATCCTTCGCCCGCATACTTATATGTGCCGTCAATGTCTTTAATAATTCCAGTGATCTTTACAATGGTGATTTCATTTATCTTATTGGTTGTCGGTTTCATCTTGGTAGATGGTTCCCGGTTAAAGTCCAATTCTGTCAACTCAAGAATTCTAGAAACCAGCCTTGCATATGGAAAACGTGTCGATAGAGAAAGCTGTTGTTGAAGATGGTACATGATTGTGAGAATCCAGTTCACCCTAATCTTATTCTTGATTGCGAATAAGAGTTGCATTTCCAAATCGTTGATCTGAGCATGATTTGAATCCTTTGGAATTAGAATGTAGCAAATCACATAATGTAGCATCTGGTCAGAAACCGTCAGATTCTTCGCATAACATAACATGCGATCAGTTCGTTGGTTTGCTACAACCGTCTCCTTCGGAAACCTGCAGATTTGGTAGTAGTATTCCATCTTGTCATAGTTAGACCACGGTCCTTCCATGTGGTTAACCCCTTTCCGGAGAAAGTAGCCAGAGGATGGTATTTTCAACTTCACAGCAATATCTGACAGATTCTCTTTCAAGAGGCAATCTCGAACAGAGGTTTCCATAATATGCTCATCGTCGGCATTCAAGTACACAGATAACTTATTCAAAAACGCTTTGACCAAATCATGGTAGCAATTCCTAGAATCAGGAAAAAAACTTATCTATCTTTTGAAATTTAAGCAGAGCAGGAAAATCAAAAGATGAAGCAGGAAAAGCCTTAAGGTTTACATACTTTACCGATAGAATATGACGGACACGAACCTTGAAATCCATACGGCGTTTCTTGGTAGTTTCCATAGGAATGCTATCTTCCTCAGAAGCAGAATCATTTTCTAGTATCTTTCCCTTGCCTTTGTGAGATGAAGCCATGGATGGAGTTGAGAGATGCTGAGGGTTCTGAGTTCTTGAAAGAGTTAGGGTTTTGAAAGATGGAGGAGAGGGTAAAGAGGAGGCAATATATATGGAGAGTTATTTGAGTGGGTTTTAAAGTGGGTTGGAAGTCCAAAATTGTAGTCAAAGAAGAAGAAGAAGAGTTCTTTGGATAGTGATTTGGATATTTAAGAAAATATTGACCACACATAAAGAATACATTTACCACACTTAATTTTCCAAAATTTGAATTACTTTTTTTGTTTCTGATTTTTGACCATTTTAACAGTGTTAATCGGTTAACACATTAAAAATTTAATTTTTAAAAATAAAAAGTATCAGTATTAATCGGTTAACCATGTAGGTTAATCGGTTAACACATTAAAAAGTTAAGTCAGAATTGAAAAATCAACAGTGTTAATCGGTTAACCCTATAGGCTAATCGATTAACACACGCGAATTTTGGAAAAATGCTTAAAACAGAATGTACACAGATGAAAGACATATATTATGCATACATAAACCAGAGAAAATATCAGATATCACCTTCATAGAGAATTCCAAGTTCTCGTTAAATTTTGAAGAACGGTTCTTTCGCCAATGGTTTGGTGAAGGTGTCGGCGAGTTGATTGTGTGTATCGACGAAAGTAACATCTACATCTCCATTAATTACGTAAGCTCGAAGGAAGTGATGTCGGATATCTATATGCTTTGTCCTTGAATGCATGACCGGGTTCTTTGTAATATTGATGGAACTTGTATTATCACATCGAAGAGGAATGCAACCGAGGTCTACACCGTAATCGAGGAGTTATTGCTTGAGCCACAGAATTTGTGCACAACAACTTCCTGCTGCAATATATTCCGCTTCGGCTGTACTGAGTGCCACACACGCTTGCTTCTTGTAGGCCCATGGTACTAGTGCATTCCCGAGAATGTGACACGTACCACTCGTGCTTTTTCTATCGGTCTTACATCTGTTGCACCCCAAAATTTGCCCAACCTCTTTTCTTACTTGGTTTATGTTTCATTGCATTAACATTTGCATAGTTATATCATTTGCATATCATGATATCATTCATATAGAAGGGGATCAAGTGTGATTATTATCAAGAGAAGCCTAGCAAGAGGTCTTATTCAAGATTGAGAAGTTATCAAAGTCATCAGGAGGTAATTTGAGTGCCTAAGGGTTTAGATGTTTGCATGTGAATTTTCTCCTAACTTGAGGATCAATTGAAGACCATCAGAGGGATGTGAAGTGTTGAATATGATAAGAGGATGTGTATGGAGCTCATAGAATGCCTAGAGAGCCATGGGAGAGTTCAATCAAGTCATTGTGTCAAATGCAAGAGCCACAGTTGAGGTGCAAGCAATTAGAGTTTCATCTGGGTCAATCCTAGGTCAACTGTGCAATTGAAGAGTATCAAAGCCTACTTTTAGGTCATGGAGTTCATTAAATGATATGATGAGACATTTGTGGTGTTGTTCCAATATCAAGTCAAGAAGAGTCAAGAGTGTGGGAAGTTGCTAAATTAGGGTTTCAGTGTAAAATCCCCTGTTTAGTGCCTAACTTCAAGACCACATAAGTCAAGATGAAAGTTTCAAATGGATCTTTGGCCAACATAAAACTTGTAGAGAATCTCAATACCTTTAATTTGAGTATTAGAAATCCTCAAGGGGATTTATATAACTCAAGTTATGGTCCAGACAAGTTACAAGTCCTCAGATGCCTCTGAAATTTATCTGTGAAAATCATCTGACTTCTAAGCTATTTTTGACCTAGAAGGAGGTTTCACCTGAATTTTTGGCCAAAATGAAAGTTGTTCCTCATGATATTAGATTTCCAAATTGTATTAGAAGTATTCCATCTTATTTGTAGAACTCAAGTTATGAGGTTTACAAGTCAGGGGTATTTTGGGAAAGTGAGATTATAGACCATTTTCAATCATAGGTCAAAATCTCCAACTTGCACTTGTCAAATGGATTTTTGTTCAACATGAAACTTGTTCAAAATTTGGTTTTTAGGCTAACCAAGAAGTCATGATGGATTGATTGGGCTCATATCAAGATTTGGTTTGAAATGGTTTAAAAAGGGAGATTTTCAAAGGATTCAAAGTTGAAAAATCCAAATTAATGGTTAAGTGACCAAACCATGTCAAGTAGGTACTCATTTTGATTGGAAATTTCATTTCAAGCACAATGAAATTGGTGGTTTTTGAGTTAGGGCATAATTTCATGAGTTACAATGTGGTTTCTTCATGTGCAAGTTACACATCCAAATCCTTCACCAAGGCAATTCAGGCTTTCCTTTTGATATGAATTCATTCACAAAGGATTTTGCAAGTGATTAGAAGATTCTGGAGCAAGCTACACGGCCAGAATACACGACTGTCATGTGCACTTTGAAGAAAAAATCAGAAATCGTGAATTGCTGGATTAGGCTTCATTCAAGCTTCAAAAGCCCACAAACTCACTCTATATAAGCATATCATTGATTCCATACTCAGGTTGGAGCTCATTTCGTGGTGGAAGCTGAGATTGCATTTGAAATTTCAAGGGAGCAAGTGAGAATCGGGTTTTCATTTCCAAGCTAGTTCAGAGCAAATTGAAGGTTGAAGACTTTTCCTCTTGCATCACTGATCGTGTCTGGAGAGTTTTGAAGTAAGAAGCAAGCTCTAGCTACCTCTGTTAGTGGATCTATACCAGGTTAGTAAACTTCTAAATTCCTCTTGATCTAGGGAGATGTAGTTCATGTTGTGCATGTGGTTAGGATCTAATAGAGACATAGGTCGTTTATGGATTGAAATTGGAGCAATTAGAGACAATTTAGGTTGAAATGCAATTTCTGTTTGGACACAATTTAGCTTGATCTTAAGGTTTCAATGCGATTTGGATACATCAGGTTAATTTAGGAAGTGTGAGGATCGTTTCTATGCAATTAGATTATGATTTGGTGATGATGAAAGTTATGACATATTTTGGAGTTTGATTCGATTTGAAATATCTAGAAGGATTCATGGAGTTTGGATGTGATATTCGTGATCTACGTGAAAATTTGAGTAAGATTGATATAAGGTTTGTGAATTTTTGGTTGCCTGCAATTGACTCTCACCGGAGAAGACGGTGGCGCCACCGTCTGGGCCACCGTCTGAGTTTGAAGCCCTACCGGAGGTCCAAGGAAGAAGATGAGGTTCTGGCCATTAGATCTTGTTGAAGATTGACTTATTATGAGCATCGTGTGGCTCATGTTTGATCTGAGGATTTGCCTCCAAGGAATGAAACGCTGCGTTTCATTAATCCCAGTCAGCGTGTGATTGGGACGCTCACGTGGACATGCTCTGTGCTCTCAGATCTGCATACTTGGTCAATCCATCCAACGCGCGTGGTTTTATTTCAGTTTTTATTTCTTTTAATCATTTTTGATATTATTTTTAATGGTTATTGGTTCCAAAAATCATAATAAATCCATTTTTAATTTGAAAAATATTTTAAAAATATCTCCATGCTCCTGATTTAATTTGTGATTTTCTGGGATCAATGAAATTCATTTTCATGCTTTTTTCAATTTTATTTGATTTTTCTCATTTTGTTTATTTCTTTAATTTTTGCATATTTGTTCATCTGTTTTGTTGATTTTGGTGTGATCTTTTGGTATTGAATCTGGCTGTGATTTTTGAGTATGTTGTAGGTTAGATGTGCATGCTCCCTTAGCATTTTTATTAGATTTTTTTAACAATTGTAGGTTCTGTTTTAGGTGAGATGTTTAGAGCCTTCCCAAACTTGTGGTTTACCTTGATATATCTCAACTTAGGAATTGTTTAGTATACCTAGAAGTTTATTTAGGCTTTAATATTTAAACCCTAGAATGTTAAAACATGCATGTTCCCCTAGGAAATTTATTAGAATTTTACAACTTAGTTTTCTATTTTAGGTAGAATTTGCAAGTTGGTTGTGCATGTGGTGTTCCATCTTTGGTGCCTTGCTTTGTTTGGTCTTGTTGGTGGCTTTGGAGCTTGAAGTGCTTGGATTCCTTTTTGGAGGAGCTTCTGGACATCTTGTAGCTGCTGTGGCTTGGCTTGTGGAGCTTGGACTTGGAATTTTCTTTCTCTTTTAGGAGCTTTTTAGAAGCTTATAGGATTAGGGTTTTAGGAAGAGCCATTAGAACTAGTTCTTTTTCTTTTCCTCAAAAAATAGAATGAATTGTTTGCTTCTATCCTCATCACATGATGCAAAGTCCTCTTAAGGAAGCTCCATCTCTCCTTTGTAGAGATGAGTGGCATGCCTTAATGAGTAGAACTTTTGAGGATGCACTTTCTTTCATGTTGGTTCCTGATGAATTCCTTTGGTTTTCATCAGGTTTCCTAGCATTGTAACTTGATCTCAATGATGATTTCTCTTCTTGTGGAGCTTGCTAGAGCTTGAATATGAATAATTGAAGAAGCTTGAAGATATGAGCTAGCTTGAAGATGAAGACTCTTTGCTGTCAACTTTGCTGTCAATTCATTTTTGCTGACCAGAGCTGCTGTTAAAGGTTGAAGTTGCTGTCTGTAGAAGATTGTTGTTGCTGCTTGGGCTGCTTCCTCTGTTTTTCTTTTGCTGTTTTGTCTGTTTACTTGTGTTGCTTACCTTTAGGTTTGAGGTGGAGCTTGTCTCCCCTTGCCTGTTGTTTTCTTAGGTTTGAGGTTGAGTCGGACTCCCTTGCCTCGCTTGTACTGTTGCATAGCATGCATTTTACTGTTTATTGTTTACTGCTTGCTTTCTTTTGCTGTTTTCCCCTAGGATCTCTGATTTCCTCTGTGCAAGAGGTAATTATGATATACATTAGGTTTTTTTAAACCATGCATGATAACTGTAGGTAGATTCCCTTTCACCCATAGTTTTAGGGCGTCTTTCTCTTCTCATCTCAAAACAATTCAAAAACACAGTAATAAGGTTAACTGAAGTCGTACGTTACGAGCCTTAAGCTATCTGGTAAAAGGTTGGTGGAGGGTCTCTCTCCAGTAATCTAGATGTTTAGTGTGGTACCCTTTGGGTGACATACTAAACGTTCACTCCTGGGTCATAGTCTCTAGTGCGACTGAGATTGCAAACATCCTAAAAAACAGTTCTTTCGTAAAAGACTCAAACAAACATTCAAACTCTGTTTTTGTCCTCTTGGACCCTTAATCTGGAAAACCCTTTCATAAGGAGATAAAAAACTGTCAGACAAGCTTATGTCTTCCGTAGCCCGAACTACGTTTGCTCTGATCTTTCATGCCGTATGAAAGTACGTAGGCACGAGATGCGATATCTCGGCGAGCAACCTTCCCCCATAACCCGTAGTTAGGCGAACTACGTTGACTCTGATTTCTCGTTCCAGACGAGAATACGTAGGCATAAAGTGTGATACTTTGCCGAGTCATTTTCTTTTCTTTTTAGACCAGGCCTTTAGAATAGATAGATAAACACACCCTTAGATAGAAAACAAGCGTGGATCCCGTCGAGTACGACAGACGTGAGAGGTGCTAATACCTTCCCCTTGCGTAACCGACTCCCGAATCTAGGATTTGGTTGCGATGACCATTCCTTTCCCTCTTTGCGTTAGGTTTTCTCTTAGAGTTTTCTTTCCCTCTTTTGGGATAACTAACGCACGGTGGCGACTCTTCTGTCATTGTCGGCGCCGATTTTCACAGTAGCGACAACTGGCGACTCTGCTGGGGACTCCAACGGTTCCCTATGCGAGTCAATCCTAGCGCTTGTTTTCCCGTCTGGGGTTTTGTATGTATTTATTTTTCTGTCTTTACTTTCAGTACTTTATATTATTTGTTATTGTGTTGTGGGTAGAGGGTTAGTTTGAGAGATAAGTCGGACCTGGGCTTGAGTGCACATAGACTTAGAAGTAGAGAGTAGTGGTTAGCCTGCTTGCTTTGCTCGCACCAGCTAGCTACGAAATCTGCACTCAGACGAGATTCTCTTTGATGGCATCTTGCCTGGCCCTTTGGGCGCGATAGGTTGTTGGATTTGAGGGTTGTCGACTCTGGGGACCAATCATTTGGGATTCGGCTAAGTGAGGCCTCTTCAAGGGATGATGATGCCACACCTTCTGGGTATCATATCATCACTCTTGAAAGTCTGTGACGCTGATGACCGCATAGGATGCCGTACCTTGTTTGCGAGTTAAGTACATACCTGTGAGGGGTAGGTGGGTCTTTTTGTAGGAAAACTCTGGCCTCATAACAACTGGTTTGTCTCTATCAGTGAGAATTGGTTATGAGGGTTCTTTTGTGGTTGGTTTGGTTTGAGGAGAAGATCTGATGGTTCTCAAGCTGCAGTACAGCACAACACAGTTCTTCATCAGTGCACTTGATCCCCTGTCTGCATATGCATTTGCATTTTCATGTTTGCATTTCATTAACGTGTATTTATGTTGCAGGTGTACTTTTTCCCCTTAGATTCTAGTGTTCTTCTTGCCAGACATGGAGTCCATGAAGAGGACAGTTGCTTACAGGTTGCCTTCTCCAGATATCAGTTCCTTGTTGTGGTTGGTTGCTCTAGTAGATCAGAGAGTGAGGGCTGAGTTTAGAGAGTCTTATGGGAAACTGCTCAGTTTGTTGTACAGACCTTCTGTGTTTGAGATGACTGGATTGTATACCTTGATGCAGTTTTACGAGCCTCAGTTGAGATGCTTCTTGTTCCCTGATTTTATCTTGGCTCCTACTTTAGAGGAGTATTCTGATATGCTAGGAGTGCCTGTGTTAGATCAAATGCCTTTTATTCATGAGGATACTGAGCCTGAGTTGGCTAAGCTTGCTGAGATTGTTAGTTTAGATGCTTCTGAGTTCCCCGGAGGTTTGGTCAAGCTGAATAGAGCTTATGGTTTTCATCTTTCTTGCTTGGTTGAGAAGGCTACGCAGTGTGCGAAGGATGAATGTTGGATTATTTTCAATGCTATTCTGGTTATTTGCATTTATGGGATCATCTTGTTCCCTAACTTGCCTGATTTTGTTGATTCAGATGCTTTCTTTATTCTTGCCTCGAAGAATCCGGTGCCTACTCTATTGGGTGACGTTTATCATTCTATTCACTATAAGAATGAGAAGCGTCGGGGAAAGAATGTTTCTTGCTATGTACCTCTTCTATACAAGTGGTTTCAGGGACATCTTCCTAAGACGGGACCTTTTGTTGATACTGCTGGTACTTTAGATTGGTCTTCCCGATTGATGGGATTGTGTGCTGAGAATATTGTTTGGTTTGGTCGGAACCTGCTCGGAGTGAATATTATATATAGTTGCAGTGGCTTTCCGAACGTTCCTTTGATTGGACGGAAAGGTTGTATTAACTACAACCCTTCTCTACTTGTGAGACAGTTTGGCTATGCTTTGAGGGACTCTCCGGTTGAAGACGAGATACAGGAATCTCTGTATCTCACGGGTTTATTAGATGGAGATGTTTTGGTCAAATTGAGGCATGCTTGGGGTAATGTTCACAGAAGAGGGAAGACATTGCTTGGCAAGAGTGACAGTCGAGCTTATAATCCTTATCGGCTCTGGATCCATGAGAGAGTTAGGACTTCTTTGATGCCATATCCTGCTGTAGAATCTTTATATCCTCCGGTGATTGAGGAACCTACTTCAGTAGAGATTGAGAAGTATAACAAGCTGCTGGATGAAAAGGAAGAGTTGAAAAGAGCAAATGAAGAGTTAGAGAAAGAGATTTTCCAGCTTCGGCATGAGAAGAGTGAGGCAACCTTCACTTTGAAGAAGCAGACTAAGATGATTAATAGGTTGGGTTCAGATTTGACTGAAGAGACCAGCAGGAGAGAGAAAGTGGGAGTAGCCTTGAATGGTGTTAGTAGTGTGCTTGCTACTAAGAAAGAGCTTCTGAACAAGGCTTATTCTCAACTTTCTAAATGGGAATTTTTGTGGAATTCCACGCTTACTAGCCGGAAGGAGCGTGAAGATGAGTTGAAGCTGCAAATTTCCCAATTAAAGGAGCAGCTCAGCGCTAAGGATGCGAAGATTGCTAAAGAGGCATCTCTTAGACGTGACGCTGAGTTTAGAGTGAGAAACATGGTCAAAGAAATGAGGGGTTGTGAACTGAAGGTTGGCTTCAAGAGATGCAGGCTTGATGAGTGTTTTGGCAAGGGAGCCTGTGTAGAGGATGCCAAAAAAGCTGAGATCCACTGTTAGGCGACACGCATTACTGATACAGGAACTGCTCTCCAGACCAGGTCATCCGGAGACGTTGAGGCTATTGGGGGATTTCCGGGCGTGCCATCCGTCCTGATTTATCTTTGTTTTTCTCTTGTAGTATGTTATTCGTGCTTGTATTTTGACCATCTCCAGGCTTGTTGGCTGAGGTCTTTTCAGTTGTATTTGGTTTTATCTTTGTACTCTGCCTCTTGGCATTTGTTTATGTATGAGGTTTCTGATTCTGCACTTGCTTACTTGGGACTCCATTGTCGTTATGGCTTCTTCTCCAGAACTAGAATCGGGGGGGGGGGGGGGGAATTAACCTGTTGCATATTTACATGTGTGCATTTGCATCTTCATATTGCATGGCAGGTACTTTTTTGAGCTCGAATCTTATCTCCTGCGTCTTTCAGGTTGTTTCAAGATTGACGAACAAAGAACTCACAGGTACGCTACAAGAAGCAACAGTAAGAAGATCATGGATCAGGTACAATCTGAGATGCAGGAGATCCGGGATAGGTTGGCCCAATTCATGCAGGCTATGGAGGTCATGGTCAAGGGCCAGGAACATCTTCAAACTTTGGTGCAACCGCTGCTGGCGCGAGCGGTTGGTAATACTGAATATAACTCTGTTCGTGTTGAGACCCCTCGCAGGGAGGAAGTGATACCAAATGCTGGTGAGACTGGTACTGGCAATGGCAACGACAACGCTGGTAACAGAAATGCTGATAATGGCAATGGGAACATGGAAACCAACAGGAATGTTGGTATCAATACTGGTTTCGGTGACAACAATCAGGGTTTTGGCTTTGGCAATCGGGATGGCAATGATGGCTTCGGCAACGGAGGGTTTGGCGATAACAATCAAGGTTATGGTAATAATGGCTACGGCAATGCTGGGTTTGGCAATATGAATACCAATGGTGCTGGGATGGGTCCTTTCAATACTGGCTTTGGGACAGCGGCTGCTAATCAAGAGCTCGGCAATCTGAGGTATGACCCCAGGTTTTTCCAAATTGTTCATGGTCATGGTCGCAATGCTGTTTATGACGGGTATGGTAATGAGGGTCCGTACTGGGAAAGAGATCGTCAGGAAGATGCCTTTCCTGGGCAAGGCATGGGTTATGAGAGGCCTATTGATAATGATCGGAGGATTAAAATGCTGGAGGAACAGATAAGAGGTATAACCAATCAAAATTCTGCAGGTTTGGACATGGCTACCATGGGGCTGGTTCCTGGGCTGAGGGTGCCATTGAAGTTCAAAGCTCCCACTTTCGATAAATACAAAGAGGATACATGCCCACGGGTTCATGTGCGTTCATATTACTGGAGGATGTCTGCTTACTCTAATGATGAGAAGATGCTTATGCATTTTTTTCAAGATAGTTTGTCAGGACCATCGTTGGAATGGTACATGGGACTAGAGCCTGCATAGATCGGAAGTTGGAAAGAATTGGCTGATGCTTTCGTCAGACACTACTAATACAACAGTGATCTTGCGCCAAATAGGGTCCAGCTTCAAAGTCTTTCACAAAAGAATGGGGAGAGTTTCAAGGAGTATGCCCAGCGTTGGCGTGATCTTGCAGCAAGGGTACATACCCCTATGGTTGAAAGGGAATTAATTGATATTTTTGTTGGAACATTCTCTGGGACGTATTATGATAAATTGCTCAATTGCTCGATGGGTAGTTTCTCTGAAATGATACTCATGGGAGAACGGATTGAAAATGGCATTAAAATTGGTAAGATTCAAGTCGGTGAATCGACCTCAGTTGGAGGTGCAAAAAAGGTCTTTGGTGGTAGAAGACAAGGAGACGCCAGTGCAGTGTATGGTGGTCGAGGACGAGGTAGAGGTAGGAATCAGTATATTCAACAACAGGTTGCTAGTGTGACGATTTCTATACCACAACAACGACAACAACCACAACAACAGCAGCAGCAACAACAAAGGCATAATCCTGCTCAGAGAAGGGTTCAGAATGGGAAGCCAAAGAGGGTATTTGATACACCTCCGTCAACGTATGCAGAACTGCTTCAGACGCTGTTAGGTTTGAATCTAGTTGAAAAGAGAACATTGGACCCGCCCACAAGAGCGCTTCCTTATGGGTATGATCCTAGTAAGCATTGTGAATTTCATTCTGAGGCACCCAGACATGATATCGAGAGTTGTCATGCTTTTAAACACAAAGTCCAAGATTTGATTGATAGTGAAGTCATTAACTTCAGTCATGATGGTCCCAATATTGTACAGCAACCAATGCCGAATCATGGAGCGAATGCTATTCTGACAGAAGAAGATTTGGATTTGGTTATGGACGTAAATGATCTGAAGACGCCTTTAAGCTATGTTAAAAGCAGATTGTTGAAAGGGGGGGTCTTCCCCGAATGTGATGAGTACTGTTTGGATTGTTGGACCCGACCAGAGGGCTGTATTGATTTGAAGAGAGGTATTCAGGCCATGATTGATGAGGGAACTTTACAGTTCGACCGTACTGCTGTTGAGAAACCTGGTGAGGTAAGATTTGAAAAGCAGGGTGAGGTCGCAACAATTACAATTCCACGAAAGACTATTACGATATCAGCGCCCGTCAAGAGGCCAACTATCACGATAACGAAAGCAGGGCTCATTCCTTATGAAAGTACGAAAGTCATTCCGTGGAATTATGGGTTGGAAGCTTTTTGCAACGGGGAAAAGATTAATGTGGATAGCCAGGCGGCAGGGGCAGTGGGCAATTTTGTTGGAGCGGGAGGCATGACCCGCAGTGGTAGAATCTTCACTTCACCTGAAATTGAGGCTGAGAGGATTGCTAAAGGAAAAGCCAAAGTGAATGAAGGAGGACCTTCCCAGGTGAAAGAGAAAGAAACATCGATCAAGGATGTAGAAGAGTTTATGAGGTTGATTCGTAAAAGCGACTATAGGATTGTGGAGCACTTGCAGCAGACGCCCTCCAAAATTTCAATATTATCCTTGTTGCTTTGTTCCGAGGCCCATCGGAATGCCTTGTTGAAAATCTTGGACACATCTTTCGTACCTCAGGAAGTAACTGTTAATCAGCTTGAGGGGGTACTCGCGCATGTGAATGCCGGACACAGCCTGGGATTTACTGACTTTGATTTAACGCCTAGAGGTCGGGATCATAATATGGCTTTGCACATTTCAGTGGAATGTCGGGGCACTGTTATGTCGCACGTTCTTGTAGACACCGAATCATCTTTGAATGTGTTGCCTAAGAAGGCTATGATGAAGCTAGATATCCGAGGAATCATATGCACGCCAAGTGACTTGGTTGTGAGGGCTTTTGATAGGACCATAAGGTTGGTGTTTGGGTCCATAACGTTGCCACTCCAGGTCGGGCCAGAAGTGTTTGACACTGTGTTCTACATCATGGACATACATCCAGCTTACAACTGTTTACTTGGGCGACCATGGATACATTCTGCAGGGGCTGTGACGTCCACGCTGCATCAGAAGCTTAAATACATGGTCGGGGACAGTGTTGTTACTATTTGCGGAGAGGAGGACATTCTGGTTAGTCATCTTTCGTCATTCAAGTACGTTGAAGTGGATGGGGAAATCCATGAGACGCCATGCCAAGCCTTTGAAGGGTTGCAGATCAAGGACAAGTCTCATGTTCCCAGCAAAGGGCCAGAGGTGGCCATGTCTTCTTACAAAGACGCTCAGGCAGTGGTTCAGGCTGGAGCACCAAAGGATGGGGCCAAGTCTTGGAAATTCCTGTCAAGATGGACAAGTTTGGGTTGGGGTATCGTCCGACATCATCATCTTCCGCATCAGGCGTGCCAAAGTTTAAAGGGCCAGTGGTGATCACTCCAGGTGGAGTCTGTTATGAAACGATTAATGTTGTTTCCGATGCTGAAGACGAAGATAGTGACTGCGATATGGACTCGTGGATCAAGCCCGGCGTGCCAGGACAGAGCCTATGCAACTGGTCTATCCAGGAACTTGTCCAAGTGACTACAAAACAGTAATGATTTGTTTTCTCGATTATTGTATAATCCTGTGTCCTACCCGGGGCATAGTGATTATGTTTTTAGGGCTACTTTCTTATGTGTGTACTTTGTTTAATCATTAAATAAAGGCGTTTTTCTCATACAAATTGTGATCTTTGTTTTTCCTGTTTTTGCTTTAACAATAAAATGGCAACGTGGTTATGTGCTTTATTTACGTTATTTGAAGCATTTAACCATTCTCATTGTAGGATTCATATTTCAGACGACACCGATCACGAACTTCCTATGACTTTCTTCGACTTCGAGCACCCGATATTTCAAGCAGAAGAAGAGATTGTTGAGGATAATGACTTATCAGAAGAGCTGACTCGACTTTTGAAACAAGAAGAGAGAATCATTCTGCCTCATCAGGAGGAAATTGAAATTATCAACGTGGGGTCCGAAGAGGTTGTCAGGAATATCCGGATAGGGGATGCACTGCAAAGTGATATCAAGCAAAGTTTTATCGAGATGCTTCGAGAGTATAGTGATATCTTTGCTTGGTCTTACGAAGACATGCCTGGTTTGGATACTGATATGGTGGTTTACCGTTTGCCATTGCGTGAGGAATGTCCGCCGGTTAAGCAAAAACTCAGAAGAGCTAGACCAGATATGGCTGTGAAAATTAAAGAGGAAGTTCAGAAACAATGGGACACTGGTTTTCTGGCTGTCACAACTTATCCCTCATGGGACGCCAATATAGTACTTGTACCAAAGAAAGATGGTAAGGTGCGGATGTGCGTGGAGTATCGAGATTTGAATAGGGCGAGCCCAAAAGACGACTTTTCGCTGCCTCATATTGATGTGTTGGTCGACAACACCGCTCAATTCTCCGTGTTTTCCTTCATGGACGGCTTTTAGGGCTATAATCAGATAAAGATGGCGCCGGAGGATATGGAGAAAACAACTTTTATTACCCCGTGGGGAACGTTCTGCTACAAAATGATGCCCTTTGGTTTGAAGAACGCCGGGGCAACATATCAGCGAGCTATGACAATACTCTTTCATGACATGATGCATAAAGAGATCGAAGTCTATGTTGATGATATGATTGCCAAATCCCAGACGGAGGAAGAGCATCTGGTCAATCTTCTGAAATTGTTCAAGAGGCTTAGGAAATTTAGGCTGAGGCTGAATCCTAACAAGTGCACCTTCGGGGTGAGATCTGGTAAGCTATTGGGGTTTATTGTTAGCGAAAAAGGAATTGAGGTTGATCCTGCTAAGATAAAAGCAATACAAGAAATGCCAACGCCGAAAACAGAAAAAGAGGTCCGTGGCTTTTTAGGGAGATTGAATTACATTGCTCGGTTCATATCTCATCTAACGGCCACGTGCGAGCCATTATTCAAGTTGTTGAAAAAAGATCAGGCTGTGACCTAGAATGAAGATTGTCAAAAGGCGTTTGAAAAAATAAAAGAATATTTGCAGGAACCTCCAATATTGATACCCCCAGTAGCCGGGAGACCATTGATTATGTATTTGACGGTTCTTGAGAAAAGTATGGGTTGTGTTCTCGGTCAACATGACGAGACTGGACGTAAAGAGCATGCGATTTACTACTTGAGTAAAAAGTTCACAGATTGTGAGTCCCGTTACTCAATGCTCGAAAAGACGTGTTGTGCACTAGCCTGGGCTGCCAAACGTTTGAGGCAATACATGCTAAATCATACAACCATGCTAATTTCAAAGATGGATCCGATCAAATACGTGTTTGAAAAGCAAGCACTTTCCGGAAGGATTGCCCGATGGCAGATGGTACTGACAGAATACGATATTCAGTATGTTTCTCAAAAGGCTATTAAAGGTAGTGTTCTATCAAAGTATCTAGCTGAACAGCCAATTGATGATTACCAGCCGATGAGGTTTGATTTTCTTGACAAGGATATCATGTACTTAAAAATGAAGGACTGTGAAGAGTCGTTGCCTGATGAAGGTCCAGAGTTAGGTTCCAAATGGCAATTGATATTTGACGATGCCGTTAATTCACATGGAAGTGGAATAGGGGCAATCATTACTACACCCCATGGGTCGCACATCCCATTCACCGCCAGATTGACCTTTCCAGTTACCAACAATGAGGCCGAATATGAAGCATGCATTATGGGGCTCGAAGAAGCTATTGATCTGAGAATTAAAAATCTTGATGTGTACGGAGACTCTGCTCTAGTTGTGAATCAAATCAAGGGAGAGTGGGAGACTCGTCAGCCCAATCTGATACCCTATATGAATTATGCAAGGAGGTTGTTACCTTTCTTTGACAAGGTGGAATTGCACCATGTACCACGAGCAGAAAATCAGATGGCAGACGCTCTCGCGACGTTGTCTTTAATGTATAAAGTTAACTTCTGGAATGAGGCTCCCAGGATAGTTATTTCTCGCCTTGATAGGCCTGCTTTCATATTCGCCATTGAGGAAGATTCCGATGGCAAACCGTGGTATTATGATATCCAGAATTTCCTGAAGAACCAAGAGTATCCGGCTGGGGCATCCAGTCGTGATCAGAAGACTCTCAGGAGATTGGCTGGCAATTTCTATTTGAATCCAGATGGTGCCCTGTACAAGAGAAACCATGACTTGGTGTTGTTGCGGTGTGTGGACGAGAAAGAGGCTAATTTGCTCATGGAAGAGATCCACGAGGGTACATTTGGCACGCATGCTGGCAGACATGCAATGACGAGAAAGTTATTACGAGCAGGGTACTATTGGCTGACAATGGAAACAGATTGTTTCAAATTTGCAAAGAAGTGTCATAAATGCCAAATTTATGCGGACAAGATTCATGTGCCTCCGAGCCCTCTGAACGTTATGTCATCACCTTGGCCTTTTCCATGTGGGGAATTGATGTGATTAGCAAGATTGAGCCCACGGAATCCAATGGACATCGTTTTATCTTGGTAGCTATTGATTACTTCACCAAATGGGTTGAAGCGACATCGTATGCTAATGTTACCAAGCAGGTGGTAGCCAGATTTATCAAGAAGGATATTATCTGCAGATATGGAATCCCGGAGCGGATTATCATTGACAACGGTTCGAATTTGAATAATAAGATGATGAAGGATTTGTGCCAGAATTTCAAGATTGAACATCACAACTCTTCTCCTTATCGGCCCAAGATGAATGGTGTTGTTGAAGCGGCCAATAAAAACATAAAGAAGATCGTTCAGAAGATGGTTGTGACCTACAAGGACTGGCATGAGATGTTGCCTTTTGCTTTGCACGGTTATCGTACGACGGTACGCACATCAACTGGGGCAACTCCTTTTTCATTGGTATATTGTATGGAGGTTGTCCTACCATTGGAGGTTGAGATTCCTTCTTTGAGGGTTTTGCGTGATGTCCAACTTGATGAGGCGGAATGGGTAAAAGATAGACTAAATCAGCTCAGTTTAATGGATGAGAAGAGATTGGCTTCTCTAGCATATGGTTGGCTGTATCAAAGCCGGATGAAGAAAGCTTATGATAAAAAGGTGTGTCCTCGAAGCTTTCAGACGGACGATCTTGTGCTGAAAAATATTCTCCTACCACAATCAGATCACAGGGGCAAATGGACTCCTAACTATGAAGGTCCATATATCGTTAGAAAGGTTTTCTCTGGAGGAGCCTTATTGTTATCCACCATGGATGGTGAGGATTTTACATCCCCTGTGAACTCGGACGCAGTTAAAAAATACTTTGCTTAAAGAGACCCGCTGGACAGAAAAAGAATATCCAGGAAAAAATGGGGCGTCCCGGCGAACCATAAAAAAGGAATAAAAGGTTCGGGCAAAAGTTAGGGATAAAATTGAAAAAAGATGTACACCCGCGAAGTTGAAAACCTGAAAAGGGCGACTTCGGCAAAAAAGGGTATCCCGGTGAATTGAAAACCCGCAAAGGGCGGTTCATGCAAAAGTTAGGGATTTGAAAAAGCAAATGACTGCAGTCCGAGTTTGATACTGCGTTGCTTAGTGGTTTGGGAGTATCTGAGGGTCGTATATCCAAAACAATATCTTCCGAAGATCGAGTATCGGGAAAGCGTCAGAGTCAGGCGAGTCATAGGAGGATCAGCTCATGGTGTTTGTCTGTACCACGTTGCCGACATGTATACAAATTTTCTTTGTACTTCTGTAATATTTATATTTGCTTGTGCGCAACTTCCTCTTTTCAGGAGTTGCATCCAGTGTACAAAATTTTGCCTATTTACAGGCCCGTTGTCAATAAAGCATGTTATTCAGTACTTGATGCTTGTTCTTTACTGTTTTGTTTGTGAAAAACGCCGATGTTTTTGATGAACTTGCATGTACATAAACTTGCTGGCCCTTGCCAATAATTGCTAAAACTTCGAATTGACTGAACGAATGTCACGGATACTAACCGGGATAGATCTTGTTGTATAGATTTGTTATGTCTCGTTTGTGTTTCGCAGGGTTCTCACCCTTGAAGCAAACGGTCAAGGAATTTGTGTTTCCCCAGCCAAAGTCCCGTGACATAGTGATTGTATCACTCCTCAGCAGATGGAACTCACATCTTATCCCAGAGAGATTTGAGATGGCACTTATCCCTACTGGATGTGGGGTTTGTCTTCCCCAAAAGAGTATTCCCCCGGAAAGCTGCCAAGAGAGTATCCCCAGTGAATCTTGATGTCCCCAACAGAAGGTGCATTCCCAGCAGTGAGTATGTACACAATCAATCCCCAGCATGAGTAACTCCCGCATAATATAACCAAATTGTCTTTGGTTCAGAAGGATTATCCCCACGCAGGACTGTCTTTCCTTCTCCCCAGCAGGTTGTGTTTCCTCCGACAGGATGAACATCATTAGCAAAGTTCGTAATTTCAAGCTTGTGAGCCATTCCCCCAACAGGATGGTTATCCCCAGTGGAGTTGGTTTCACCGGTCCAGCATTTATTTTGCTGGAATATGTCTGTGATACCCGTTCATCCCCGGCAGATTTGGTTTTGTTTTCAGCATTTATTTTGCTGAACGCCTCTTGGCATCTTTGCATTGTGCATATATCATCATATTTGCATCTACCCAAACGCGTAGCATTTCCATGCCGTATGGAGCATTACGCCATTGTCAAACATACGCATTTTGAAACATAAGCCAGGTTGATTACCTCCTTGTTTTCAGGGGTTGTCCTTGCAGAGGAGTGGGATTCTTGCTTAGAAGGATTTCTAGATACTCAAATTCTCGGCGTGAGATAGGTGATGATAACGTTCGTCCCATCGCGTGTTCCCCTAACAGAGTTGCTTGGTTAAGTTTCTCTCCTTCCCCAGTGGAATTCTTCTCAGGTTGTTGTTACGTCAGTGTTAAAAGATTTCATGGCTTAAACTTTTGGAGTTATCGCTAGTGATTTCCCCAGTAGAGTTTTCCCCCCACAGAGTTGTTTGATTAGATTTCTCGTATCCCTAGTAAAGTATTCTTCAGACTGCCGTACAACAGTTTTGAAAATCTTGAGAAAGTTTTACCTGTGTTGACGGAGATCCTTACCCGTGTTGACGGAGAGCTTACGATTTTACCCGTGATGGACGAAGATTCTTACCCGTGTTGACGGAGATTTTACCTATTTTGACCCGTGTTGACGGAGAGTTTACCCGTGATGGACGGAGATCCTTACCCGTGTTGACGGAGATTTTACCTATTTTTACCTGTGTTGACATAGATTGTTACCCGTGATTGACGGAGTCGTTACCCGTGATTGACAGAGTTGTTACCTGTGTTGACAGAGATTGTTATCCGTGTCGACGGAATTGTACCCGTGTTGACGGAGTTGTTACCTATGATTGACGGAGTTGTTACCCGTGATTGACGGAGTTGTTACCTGTGTTGACAGAGATTGTTATCCGTGTCGACGGAATTATACCCGTGTTGAAGGAGTTGTTACCCGTGATTGACGGAGTTGTTACCCGTGTTGACGGAGATTTTTACCTGTATTGACAGAGATTGTTATCCGTGTTGATGAAATTGTACCTGTGTTGACAGTGATTGTTACCCGTATTGACGGAGTTGTTACCCGTGATTGACAGAGTTGTCCCCAGTGAAGTCGTTAGTGATTATTATCCGTGTTGACGGAGTCGTTACTTGTGATTGACAGAGATTGTTATTCGTGTTGACGAATTTAGTCATGTTGTGGACGAAGTTGTTTCTTTCAAAGTTAATTCGATGCCTGTGGCGTCACACAGGGGGTTGATGTTGAAATCCAAATTTTTATCAAATGATTGATCAGTTGTTGCCGTAACAACTGGGCTCAGTGTAATGGATGTTGTCCCCAAGCAGTTTTCGCAACTTATTTCTGTGGTTGGAAAATTTCCAGGTTTCTTGGTATTCAATCGTCTTCTACCTCGATTGTTTTAAGGCCGTTCGCTCTTCACCCAGTCGGGTCCAAGCCGTTTGAATAGGGGCAGCTGTTGCACCCCAAAATTTGCCCAACCTCTTTTCTTACTTGGTTTATGTTTCATTGCATTAACATTTGCATAGTTATATCATTTGCATATCATGATATCATTCATATAGAAGGGGATCAAGTGTGATTCTTATCAAGAGAAGCCTAGCAAGAGGTCTTATTCAAGATTGAGAAGTTATCAAAGTCATCAGGAGGTAATTTGAGTGCCTAAGGGTTTAGATGTTTGCATGTGAATTTTCTCCTAACTTGAGGATCAATTGAAGACCATCAGAGGGATGTGAAGTGTTGAATATGATAAGAGGATGTGTATGGAGCTCATAGAATGCCTAGAGAGCCATGGGAGAGTTCAATCAAGTCATTGTGTCAAATGCAAGAGCCACAGTTGAGGTGCAAGCAACTAGAGTTTCATCTGGGTCAATCCTAGGTCAAATGTGCAATTGAAGAGTATCAAAGCCTACTTTTAGGTCATGGAGTTCATTAAATGATATTATGATACATTTGTGGTGTTGTGCCAATATCAAGTCAAGAAGAGTCAAGAGTGTGGGAAGTTGCTAAATTAGGGTTTCAGTGTAAAATCCCCTGTTTAGTGCCTAACTTCAAGACCACATAAGTCAAGATGAAAGTTTCAAATGGATCTTTGGCCAACATAAAACTTGTAGAGAATCGCAATACCTTTAATTTGAGTATTAGAAATCCTCAAGGGGATTTATATAACTCAAGTTATGGTCCAGACAAGTTACAAGTCCTCAGATGCCTCTGAAATTTGTCTGTGAAAATCATCTGACTTCTAAGCTATTTTTGACCTAGAAGGAGGTTTCACCTGAATTTTTGGCCAAAATGAAAGTTGTTCCTCATGATCTTAGATTTCCAAATTGTATTAGAAGTATTCCATCTTATTTGTAGAACTCAAGTTATGAGGTTTACAAGTCAGGGGTATTTTGGGAAAGTGAGATTATAGGCCATTTTCAATCATAGGTCAAAATCTCCAACTTGCACTTGTCAAATGGATTTTTGTTCAACATGAAACTTGTTCAAAATTTGGTTTTTAGGCTAACCAAGAAGTCATGATGGATTGATTGGGCTCATATCAAGATTTGGTTTGAAATGGTTTAAAAAGGGAGATTTTCAAAGGATTCAAAGTTGAAAAATCCAAATTAATGGTTAAGTGACCAAACCATGTCAAGTAGGTACTCATTTTGATTGGAAATTTCATTTCAAGCACAATGAAATTGGTGGTTTTTGAGTTAGGGCAGAATTTCATGAGTTACAATGTGGTTTCTTCATGTGCAAGTTACACATCCAAATCCTTCACCAAGGCAATTCAGGCTTTTCTTTTTATATGAATTCATTCACAAAGGATTTTGCAAGTGATTAGAAGATTCTGGAGCAAGCTACACGGCCAGAATACACGACTGTCATGTGCACTTTGAAAAAAAAATCAGAAATCGTGAATTGCTGGATTAGGCTTCATTCAAGCTTCAAAAGCCCACAAACTCACTCTATATAAGCATATCATTGATTCCATACTCAGGTTGGAGCTCATTTCGTGGTGGAAGCTGAGATTGCATTTGAAATTTCAAGGGAGCAAGTGAGAATCGGGTTTTCATTTCCAAGCTAGTTCAGAGCAAATTGAAGGTTGAAGACTTTTCCTCTTGCATCACTGATCGTGTCTGGAGAGTTTTGAAGTAAGAAGCAAGCTCTAGCTACCTCTGTTAGTGGATCTATACCAGGTTAGTAAACTTCTAAATTCCTCTTGATCTAGGGAGATGTAGTTCATGTTGTGCATGTGGTTAGGATCTAATAGAGACATAGGTCGTTTATGGATTGAAATTGGAGCAATTAGAGACAATTTAGGTTGAAATGCAATTTCTGTTTGGACACAATTTAGCTTGATCTTAAGGTTTCAATGCGATTTGGATACATCAGGTTAATTTAGGAAGTGTGAGGATCGTTTCTATGCAATTAGATTATGATTTGGTGATGATGAAAGTTATGACATATTTTGGAGTTTGATTCGATTTGAAATATCTAGAAGGATTCATGGAGTTTGGATGTGATATTCGTGATCTACGTGAAAATTTGAGTAAGATTGATATAAGGTTTGTGATTTTTTGGTTGCCTGCAATTGAATCTCACCGGAGAAGACGGTGGCGCCACCGTCTGGGCCACCGTCTGAGTTTGAAGCCCTACCGGAGGTCCAAGGAAGAAGATGAGGTTTTGGCCATTAGATCTTGTTGAAGATTGACTTATTATGCGCATCGTGTGGCTCATGTTTGATCTGAGGATTTGCCTCCAAGGAATGAAACGCTGCGTTTCATTAATCCCAGTCAGCGTGTGACTGGGACGCTCACGTGGACATGCTCTATGCTCTCAGATCTGCATACTTGGTCAATCCATCCAACGCGCGTGGTTTTATTTCAGTTTTTATTTCTTTTAATCATTTTTGATATTATTTTTAATGCTTATTGGTTCCAAAAATCACAATAAATACATTTTTAATTTGAAAAATATTTTAAAAATATCTCCATGCTCCTGATTTAATTTGTGATTTTCTGGGATCAATAAAATGCATTTTCATGCTTTTTTCAATTTTATTTGATTTTTCTCATTTTGTTTATTTCTTTAATTTTTGAATATTTGTTCATCTGTTTTGTTGATTTTGGTGTGATCTTTTGGTATTGAATCTGGCTGTGATTTTTGAGTATGTTGTAGGTTAGATGTGCATGCTCCCTTAGCATTTTTATTAGATTTTTTTAACAATTGTAGGTTCTGTTTTAGGTGAGATGTTTAGAGCCTTCCCAAACTTGTGGTTTACCTTGACATATCTCAACTTAGAAATTTTTTAGTAGACCTAGAAGTTTATTTAGGCTTTAATATTTGAACCCTAGAATGTTAAAACATGCATGTTCCCCTAGGAAATTTATTAGAATTTTATAACTTAGTTTTCTATTTTAGGTAGAATTTGCAAGTTGGTTGTGCATGTGGTGTTCCATCTTTGGTGCCTTGCTTTGTTTGGTCTTGTTGGTGGCTTTGGAGCTTGAAGTGCTTGGATTACTTTTTGGAGGAGCTTCTGGACATCTTGTAGCTACTGTGGCTTGGCTTGTGGAGCTTGGACTTGGAATTTTCTTTCTCTTTTAGGAGCTTTTTAGAAGCTTATAGGATTAGGGTTTTAGGAAGAGCCATTAGAACTAGTTCTTTTTCTTTTCCTCAAAAAATAGAATGCATTGTTTGCTTCTATCCTCATCACATGATGCAAAGTCCTCTTAAGGAAGCTCCATCTCTCCTTTGGAGGGATGAGTGGCATGCCTTAATGAGTAGAACTTTTGAGGATGCACTTTCTTTCATGTTGGTTCCTGATGAATTCCTTTGGTTTTCATCAGGTTTCCTAGCATTGTAACTTGATCTCAATGATGATTTCTCTTCTTGTGGAGCTTGCTAGAGCTTGAAGATGAATAATTGAAGAAGCTTGAAGATAGGAGCTAGCTTGAAGATGAAGACTCTTTGCTGTCAACTTTGCTGTCAATTCATTTTTGCTGACCAGAGATGCTGTTAAAGGTTGAAGTTGCTGTCTGTAGAAGATTGTTGCTGCTGCTTGGGTTGCTTCCTCTGTTTTTCTTTTGCTGTTTTGTCTGTTTACTTGTGTTTCTTAACTTTAGGTTTTAGGTGGAGCTTGTCTCCCCTTGCCTGTTGTTTTCTTAGGTTTGAGGTTGAGCCGGACTCCCTTGCCTCGCTTGTACTGTTGCATAGCATGCACTTTACTGTTTATTGTTTATTGCTTGCTTTCTTTTGCTGTTTTCCCCTAGGATCTCTGATTTCCTCTGTGCAAGAGGGAATTATGATAGACATTAGGTTTTTTTTAAACCATGCATGATAAGTGTAGGTAGATTCCCTTTCACCCATAGTTTTAGGGCGTCTTTCTCTTCTCATCTCAAAACAATTCAAAAACACAGTAATAAGGTTAATTGAAGTCGTACGTTACGAGCCTTAAGCTATCTGGGAAAAGGTTGGTGGAGGGTCTCTCTCCAGTAATCTGGATGTTTAGTGTGGTACCCTTTGGGTGACATACGAAGCGTTCACTCCTGGGTCATAGTCTCTAGTGCAACTGAGATTGCAAACATCCTAAAAAACAGTTCTTTCGTAAAAGACTCAAACAAACATTCAAACTCTGTTTTTGTCCTCTTGGACCCTTAATCTAGAAAACCCTTTCATAAGGAGATAAAAAACTGTCAGACAAGCTTGTGTCTTCCGTAGCCCGAACTACGTTTGCTCTGATCTTTCATGCCGTATGAAAGTACGTAGGTACGAGATGCGATATCTAGGCGAGCAACCTTCCCCCATAACCCGTAGTTAGGCGAACTACGTTGACTCTGATTTCTTGTTCTAGACGGGAATACGTAGGCATAAAGTGCGATACTTTACCGAGTCATTTTCTTTTCTTTTTAGACCAGACCTTTAGAGTAGATAGATAAACACACCCTTAGATAGAAAACAAGCGTGGATTTCGTCGAGTACGACGGACGTGAGGGGTGCTAATACCTTCCCCTTGCGTAACCGACTCCCGAATCCAGGATTTGGTTGCAATGATCATTCCTTTCCCTCTTTGCGTTAGGTTTTCTCTGAGCGTTTCCTTTCCCTCTTTTGGGATAAATAACGCACGGTAGCGAGTCTTCTGTCATTGCCGGCACCGATTTTCGCAGTAGCGACAACATCCTGCATAATCAGCGTCAGAATAACCAATTAAAAAACAAGTACTACCTTTTAGATACCATAATCCGATGTTCATTGTTCCTTTGAGATACTTTATAATTCTCTTCACGGCGGTGATATGTGATTGCTTTGGACTTGCTTGAAAGCGTGCACACAAACAAACGCTAAACATAATGTCAGGACGGCTTGCCGTCAAATATAATAATGAACCGATCATACCTCGATATTTTGTAATATCAATTGGAGTATCGGATTCATCTTGATCAACGTACGTTCCGGATCCCATAGGAGTGGACATCACCTTGCAACTATCCAAATCGAATTTCTTCAACAATTCCTTGCAATACTTGGATTGGTTGAGGAAGATGCCATCCTTTGTTTGCTTGATTTGTAGTCCAAGAAAATAGTTCAATTTTCCCATCATGGACATCTCGAATTCTCCTTGCATCATAAGTGAAAATTCTTCGCAAAGCTCTTTGTTTGTTGATCCGAAGATGATGTCGTCGACATAGACTTGAACCAATAAGGTGTTACCCTTAATTTTCTTTATGAACAGTGCCTTGTCAACCTTTCCTTTTGTAAATTCCTTTTCATATAAGAAATTGCTAAGGCAGTCATACCATGTTCTTGGTGCTTGTTTTAGTCCGTAGATTGCCTTTTTCAGTTTGTAAACATGCGAGGGATTCTTGAAGTCTTCAAAACCCGGAGGTTGTTTGACGTAGACTTCTTCATTGATGTATCCATTCCAGAAAGCGCTTTTGACATCCATCTGGAACAACTAAAAATTCATAGAACAAGCATAAGCAAGTAATAATCTAATTGCTTCTAACCATGCTACCGGAGCGAACGTTTCATCAAAATCAATTCCTTCCTCCTGGTTGTAGCCTTATGCGACCAATCTTGCTTTGTTACGAACTATAATCCCATTCTCGTCAAGTTTGTTTTTAAACACCCATCTCGTTCCTATGATGTGCTTGTTGTCCGGTCTTGGTACGTGACTCCAAACTTGATTCCTTTCAAATTGGTTGAGTTCTTCTTGCATCGCTACAATCCATTGGTCGTCTCCTAAGGCTTCATAAATCTTGGTTGGTTCAATTTGAGACACAAAAGTCATGTCGAGACAAGCATCCTTAAGATTTAGTCGAGTTGCAACGCCTTGGCTAATATCACCAATAACTTTATCTATCGGGTGATCTCTATGCGTTCTCCATTCCTTCGGAAGATCTTGATGTTCTTCAATGATTTGAGTGACATCTTCTTTTGGTATTGCTTGATCCTTTGAAGTCTCTTTTTGTTGTTGTGAGGAATCTGCTATATCATCATCATCATCCATAATAATATTATACTCTTTCGAGGGGTTAGTCTTGTAACACCCCCTTTCTATACCCCCAAATAAACAATTAAATCACTTAATCACTTATTGAAATTTCGTCAGAGTAAATTTAAAACATGGTAAAAAAAAAAGGGCATGTCACACATACATGAAAATAAAACATGCAACACCTGCTCAAATAAAGATGTAACAACAACATAGGAACTTCGTCCTTACGCCCATGTCTCAATATTTAAAATTAAAGCGGAAGATTAAAACATTTGAATCACTTAAAACATGTTATCATATAAATACGTAATTCAGTTCGGTTCACCATATCATTCATGTTTTCCAAAACATTATCAGCTGATACATTTACAAATGTATCACAAAAGGATGTTATACAATCCTAACTACCCGGTGCTACATATCAGAGCTGGCCGACAAAAGAATGAAGCTATACTTCACAAAAGACCTCCAGCAATCCTAATCTACAATGCCTCATAGAGCATTATAAAACAGCAGAAGGGTGAGAAATATTATCATAATAACAATGCATATAATCATGTATATATAAATATAGACTTAAAAGTATATATATTTCGCATTCTCACCACATTCATCATAATTTACTCATATACATCGTAATATATACACATATATATAATCCAAGCATAATGTCATGTACACTTTCACAATTTCAATCAAATCCACATAAACATACACATTATGTTTAATTCACTACAAATCATATAAACATATAGAATCATGTTTATTCATCAATTCACAATTTCACATTCGCAACTCTCAAATCAACAATTCATGCTCATAAGCATACTTTCATACAATAATCACATTTTCACAACTCTCAATTACACAAGTAATGCACATACGCATATTACACAATTCTCACCATACTTCATCATAACTCATCATATACTTCACATAGCATATATATATATATATATATATATATATATATATATATATATATATATATATATATATATATATATATATATATATATATATATATATATATATATATATATATATATATATATATATATATATATATATATATATATATATATATATATATATATATATATATATATATATATATATATATATATATATATATATATATATATATATATATATATATATATATATACATAGGCAAATATGGACAATCATGAACATATCCATAATTCTCAATTACACAAGTCATGTACATACACCTATGCATAACTTCATATAACAATCATATATTCATTCCATGAGACTCAATGCAACTCAATGCAACTCATGCCATGTGGTACCAACACTTGTTATCATTTTTTGGTTTTTACATTTAAACCGGGTCCGTTCCCTAGACTGATAACAACAAAAGGCCGTTCCCTAAGTTTTCAAACCCCGCTCTAGGTTTGGGACAAGTCACTAGCCTCCACGAAACTAGCAAACATTGCCTCTTGACTAAATGATGTGTATGCAATCAACAACCAAATGCACTTAAGACCGTTCTCGCATCTTAATCCCATACATTCTCAAATAATTCATCACATAAGAATTATATCACATGATTGCACACACAACATATTTATACCATCAAAGTATTCATACTTTAAATTATCATCATCATATTTGTCAAATAATGCACACATATCTACAATATGTTCTCATGCATTATTCACACACGATCACAAGCAATGCACACATATTCACAATATGTTCTCATGCATTCTTCACATACAAACACAAGCGATGCACACATATCTACAAATACGTTCTCATGCATTCACAATATCGCATATAATTAATATGCATTTACACTTCAATATTATTACCACATTTATCAAGCAATGCACACATATTCACAATATGTTCTCATGCATTCTTCACATACAAACAATATGCATATATTTGTCAAAAGACTATATTTCATAATCGATTTCACCATCTAGGATTCACGCCATACAGCTACCCACAACATATCATATCACAACATGCACAAGCTATACATTATATAACAAAAGTATTCTGCATAATAACACCTCAATCACACACATTCACGACGGTAAAAATCAACACAACAATATGTTTTCAATTTTCTGCTATAATTGAACCAGGTATAGGCCTCAAAGCCATTTTTTCTAGAAATAGCATCTCGTTAACTTACCAACGCTTCAAACGAGGGTCAAAACCGACTTACGGTTCAAGAGTTATGAATTTTCGAAGTTTTCCGAAAAATCAGAATTTTGCCTAAACATGGCTACGGGATTTTGCATTTTTGCTCAAAAATCCGACCAATTCAATTCTTTTTTTTGAAACAAACACATACTCATACTCACCTAACATATAGCAGTGAATTAGAACCATTAAACACGATTTCTACAACGTCCAATTTCCACTCAAATCTCAAACCCTCAATTATCCAAAAATGTCAAAACTCACAAACTCAATCAAATTCAATCAAACGAAAACCAATAATCACGGCTAAACATTACCCGACTAAACTACGCAATTTATTTTGAATTCTAACCGTTCAAAACTCGATTCTACCGATTAAACCATTTATGCCCTAGAATGGAAAATTGAGAAAAACACCCAAGCAAACTCAAACAATCCATACATAATCACATACATTGATAAGATAATGATATTTCACACCTTTACCTTGATTAAATCGGAGCTAGAAGTTGTTCTTGAGCTTTTCCAAGTTTTTCCTTCTTCTCCTTCTCTTTTCTCCTCTTTCTCCTTCTTCCACTATTCTTTCTCTTATGTTTTCTATTCTTTTCTTTTCTCTCCAATTTCCCTTATATATCCTTCTCTTTCCTTTTCCTCTACTTTCCTTTTATATCTTTCTATTTTCTTTCCATCATAATTCTTCTCAAAATATCTACCAATTTATTTTCTCATAAAATATCTCATCTCATCATTAATTAGAGAATATCTAGTAAATCCATATTATTCTACCAAATAGAATAAACCAGTTAAATCCATTAACTCACAAAATTGAAATAAATCCAATTAATTCATTTAAATCAAATAAATCACATAAACCAATTAATTAGTACAATTAATCAATTATTGAAAATTGGGTTGTTACAACCCTCCACCAGTTTAGGAATTTTCGTCCTCGAAAATGTTACCTGATTCAAATAACTCTGGATACGACTCTCGCATCCTAATCTCCCAAATTACCTCCACCAAAGGAATCCCTTTACCTCGAAGTTGCTTCTCGTTCATCAACCTGAACTAGCAATGCCTCAACAGTCAAATCATCTCTCACTTGTATACTATCCATCTGAATTAATGTACCTCCTCAGCTTAGACACATGAACACATCATACAATTCTCACAAGCGACAGCGGTAAAACAGTCTAACATGCTATTTTTCCCACGCTTCCGCTGCGCCACTCTGATACAGATCAACAAAACACAATGGGTGCTTCTGAGACCTTAAGCTCGACCAACACCAGTTACTATCGTAACTCTCAAAACACGTCTTTTCTTGGATCCTTTTGATCTTTTCAATCGTCTCTTGCACAATCTCAGGTCCGAGTACAACACTCTCGCCGGACACACATCAACACAAAAGAGTCCTACACCTCCTACCATACAAAGCCTCATACGATGTCATTCTGATACTTAGAATGAAAGCGGTTATTGTAGGTAATTCAACCAACGATAATAAACTATCCCCTGATCCATCTTGATCCAACACTCAAGCTCTCAACAAATCTTTTACACACTGAATAATCTTCTTTGTCTATCCATTCTGTCCATGGACGCTAGTCAGAGTTCAACTTCAACATGGCACCCAAACGCGCCTGCAAACCTTTCCAAAATCTCAATGAAAAACTCAGATTCCCATCTAACAGAATGATTCATCCTCACTGGTAAGTAACGAGTTACTCTTGTTAATCCATTCTTAACCGTCCCAATCGAATCATACTCTCCAAATTCTTCAGAAAACCCGACACAAAATCCATGGGAATACTATCCCATCCCACTCAGAAATATTCAACAGTTGTATCATACCCAACAGTCTCTGATGTTCACACTTCGACTCCCAACAAGTTTAATCAGCATATACAACCCCAATCACTTCTCTCTATCTATGGTCATCAAAACAATTTCTTTAAATTCGGCCACATCCTCATAGCATCTGGATGGATACTCAATCTATCTCAATGTCCTTCTTCCAGAGTACTCTTATCCAACTCACACTATTGGAACACACACTCTATCACGATATTTCATGGCACCATTTCCATAAATCCGAAAATCAGCTCTTCGACTTTAATTTCTTAAATTCAATCAATCTATTAACTCAAATTAGAATTCCGACCTCCTTGAATCTCATTGAGAATACCAATAGTCAGTTTCAATATACAAAGCTCAATCCCATAAGAAGTCTCTTCACAGATCAAACTCATATCCCGGATTTGCTTAATCAGTTCTAACTTCCTTACCTTCATCATCGGTATATATAGAAATTTTCCAGTTCGATACTTCAGCTACCACGTTGTCTCGCCCGAATGGTAATTCGACCAAAACCATATTCCTTCAGAAATCCCAATTATTTCCCCTGCATCATATTCAACTTCTCAAATCAAACAAATACCTTAAGCTCTTAAGATCTCCAACCATCTTAAATCTCAACTAAACAATTGAGGCTTCCAAACTCTAGCACAACACACAACAGCAACCAACTCTAAATTGCTTGTCACATAATTCCCTTTATGTACTTTAAGCTGCCTTAACGCATAACTAAACTCGATGATGTTGCACTTAACATACCTCCCAATCATATCGATAAAGCATCACAAACACAACAAATAGTTCTGTCGGATTCGGCGAAATCAATACACGAGATGTTGACAGCTTTCCCAAAAACTCTTTGAACTTTCTTCATAGTGACATACCACTACTTCTTCTCTAATACTGATAACTCAAGTTCCTGATGCTCAACATGATCCTCTATACTCTTCGAGTATATCCAAATATCATTGGTTACGCCACCATTGACTTACCCAATTAAGTATGGAAAATCCCATGCCAAACAGACACTCAATTTGTGAGTCATGGCGGAAATACAAACCGCACTTACTACAACAACCAAACATATTTCCATCAATAAATACTTAATTCCATGTTACTACTTCTCCATCACATAAAGCATTGTAATAACTTCCCGCGCTTCTAATCTTGCGTCATTCCGAGTTACGGTCCTCCCGTTACGACAAAAATACGAAAACAACATTTCCACACTTAGAAGGCCATTCAACACATCTTCAACTCTTGAAATGTTTAAAGGTATAATTATACCAATATATTATCCCACACCTTACTTCCTTTAATAATCACCAGAAGTCACTATCCACCCTTTATATACTTGACTTCACAATCTGTTGCCGCATCACACACACCAGACACAAGTCTCAAAACTACTCAATCAGTTTAATTCCTTGACTATCCAAATAGACATACAATATGGAGCTCTTAATATCGGACTAGTTCCCGTAACTAAGTCAATCACAACTCCACTTCATGTCCTGGCTGTATATCACTATCTTGTCAGAATAACTTCCAGACAACCATAATTAATCGACAAACCGCCAACTTCCCACTTTCGTTAACACTCAAAATTTCCATCAAAATGAAACATCTCATCACTGTCCTGCGCCGACTCATCAAAACAATTCTTCAGCACTTGGCTTAACTCCAAATGATTCATTGCTCACGCCATCTAAGCTTGCAAGACATGTCTATCCCATCCAACACAGTCCCAACTACTATCAACAAGAGATTAAGGGTGATAAGTTCCTCAATTTATCGATAGACAACCGAAAATTATGATGGGGTATAAACCATCTTTACCAAACTATAAGAGCGTTTAACCACACATTGAGCTACAACTCCACACTTGCAGAATCCTGGAGAAGCACAAGTTTCTCCCCCACTTAGATCATTCCCACTTCTGCAGACAAAGGTTAGACAACAAACATGTATCGAAAGTGTTTTCCCACACATGTCGCATACAAGGGAACAACCAACATTATACAACTTGGCCGGATGGACCGACCTGCTCTGATACCACTAATGTAACACCCCCTTTCTATACCCCCAAATAAACAATTAAATCACTTAATCACTTATTGAAATTTCGTCAGAGTAAATTTAAAACATGGTAAAAAAAAGGGCATGTCACACATACATGAAAATAAAACATGCAACACCTGCTCAAATAAAGATATGTAACAATGGGGTAGCTACAACATAGGAACTTCATCCTTACACCCATGTCTCAATATTTAAAATTAAAGCGGAATATTAAAACATTTGAATCACTTAAAACATGTTATCATATAAATACATAATTCAGTTTGGTTCACCATATCATTCATGTTTTCCAAAACATTATCAGCTGATACATTTACAAATGTATCACAAAAGGATGCTATACAATCCTAACTACCCGGTGCTACATATCAGAGCTGACCGACAAAAGAATGAAGTTATACTTCACAAAAAGACCTCCAGCAATCCTAATCTGCAATGCCTCATAGAACATTATAAAACAGCAGAAGAGTGAGAAATATTATCATAATAATAATGCATTTAATCATGTATATATAAATATAGACATAAAAGTATACATATTTCGCATTCTCACCACATTCATCATAATTTACTCATATACATCGTCATATATACACATATATATAATCCAAGCATAACGTCATGTACACTTTCACAATTTCAATCAAATCCACATAAACATACACATTATGTTTAATTCACTACAAATCATATAAACATATACAATCATGTTTATTCACCAATTCACAATTTCACATTCGCAACTCTCAAATCAACAATTCATGCTCATAAGCATACTTTCATACAATAATCACATTTTCACAACTCTCAATTACGCAAGTAATGCACATACACATATTACACAATTCTCACCATACTTCATCATAAATCATCATACACTTCACATAGCATATATATATATATATATATATATATATATATATATATATATATATATATATATATATATATATATATATATATATATATATATATATATATATATATATATATATATATATATATATATATATATATATATATATATATATATATATATATATATATATATATATATATATATATATGAAGGTGAGAAATAAACACAAGAAAGGGGGGATTGAATTGGGTTTATGCCTAAATAAAAACTTTTTCCTTTTCTTGTCTCCTTCTTCACTTGATGCTTTATGCGCTTATATTAAATACATTGCGGAAGCATAAATAATAAAGCATACTGAAAGTAAAGAACCCAGCATATATCCTGGTTCACTTGAGCAACTCCCAAGCTAATCCAGTCCACCCTTCCAAGGTGATTTCGCCATAATCAATTAAGGACTTAATCCACTATAACCGAACTGATTACAGATGCACAAGCTAACTGCAAGTGACTAACAACAGATCAATGAAACATTCAGGGATCCCCAAGGATATAACATTCATTAACATTTAATAGAATCCGATCACTAAAGATATCCTATTAGAAAACCACAAATGACTACTGTCACTTGTCATCTCAAGTATACTGATCTTCACAAGATCACTTGAGGAACCACTAATTCTAAAATAGAATATTGTGTTTGCCGGAGATTACAATGGTGCTTCATAGCAAGCTAATTACTCTAAGTTAAGCACATAGCAAGTAATGAGTAACAACTCCTTGCTTCCTAATGCAGAAACTAATCTAATGATGAATCTCTAAGAGATTATAAGAACATAGTTTCCATATTTCTTAAAAGATTTTCTATGTGTGAGCACTAAGGCTTCTTTTCATTTAAACTTTTCTTCTTTATTTCTTTCTTCACTTCATGCTTACTAGCATGGTAACATTTGAATGAATCAAATGTTATTTCTTATAGTGCAGCTTAACAGCAAAAGCGTTGCTTGACTCAGCCATCCAGCCACAACTTTGATCAAATGATTCTTTTTTTATATTGCAGCCAATAGAGTTGTTGTGAGGATATAGTTATCCTTTCTCATTCCAACGGTCATATCCCAACGGATAGAATAAGCTCATGTGTTGGAACAGTGACCTTAGCTTGTAGCTTCAATATATTTAATCCTTGGAAACTACGCTTGAACACTACCAACGTCTTTACCACATTTGAATAATTGCATACGTTGTACTTCAATCTTCTTGATTCTTCTGATGATTTGTCTGATGAGTAGTTCAGAACTACTTTGGTATGAAAGCTTCAGCATCAGAGTTGTTAACTCAAGCACATGTTTATCAGATTGAACAGCAGCAGCTTATCTGATGTAACACGTCTTGCATCTGGATGAATCTTCTTCTGACACAATCTTCCACTTCAGAATCCAGTCTTCAGTATTCTAAGAACTAAGTTTCCTATGAAACAATCTTGAGAATCTTCATGACTAATTCTTCAGAAATCATGTCTTCAGAATCTTCAGAGCCTTGATCTTCAAAACACTTCTTCAGAGTCTTGACCTTCAGAACACTTCTTCAGAGTCTTGACCTTCAGAACCTGTCTTTAGAGTCTTGACCTCAGAACCCATCTTCAGAGTCTTCATAGTCTTCAGCCTTCAGAACTTAAAGTCATCAGAGTTTTCAGAGTATTTAGCACTTTGTTCTTCAGAGGACTCACTCTTCACAGACGCTTGTTAGCTTCCAGATTAGATGCATAACTCAGAGCAGAATCTATGGATTCATTGAAACTGCAATATCCAGCATCCTTGATTCTTTACTGAACATGATCAGATGTAGAAACAAACTTGCTTTTACACTGAGCTTCATTTGCTTTCAGATCAGATGCACTTCTTCAGAACAGAAACCACAGGAGCATTGCAACTGCAATATCCAGCACCCTTGGTTCTTTACTGATGGTGATCAGATACATAAGCAAACTAGCTTCTCACAAGCGCTTCATGACGTCCCACTAAGTAATTCCATAAGTTACTATCTGCACACGTTGCTTCTATTTGTTTGGTCTAATATATTTAATTTTAATATGACCTGCACATAACAAACATTAAACAATAAAATGGTTCTTTCACAAATACTCAATTGTTATGATCAAAACATAGAGATTATCCTGTAGAGATAAATCTTGCTCTTACAATCTCCCCCTTTTTGATGATGACAAAAACATGTATTTTGATAGAACATTTTATACAGGGTATTCACCAAGCATTAACCTATTCAGAGCTCTAAGCAACTGCTCCCCCTGAATGTGTTAACCTTTAAAACATTTTTATGCTTGTTCAGAGACATACTCTGATCCCAAGACTTATAAAAAAATAAATTTGATAAAACATAATCAAATAGAGTAGACTAGAAGGAATACTTCCCTACGATATAAGATAGCATAAGTCTTCAGCATCTGGACTAGTTCAACAGAACTTCCATCTTCAGATCTTTAGAACTTGTCTTCTCTAAGCATCGTATCAGAGTCATATAACTTCAGAATCTTCTAAAGCATTTTCTCTTGATCTTCAACACATCTGTATATCTACAGATGAGAAACTCCCCCTGAGTTTCAGACTGGGTGAAAATCAAATATCTGACTTGTGAACCTTCCTGGGATAACTCCCCCTGATTACAGTATGTCAGATATTTGGATCTTCTGATCTTGATACAGTCTTGATTCTTGCTTTCTCAGACTTGCTTTCTTCTCAGATTTTTGATCTCTTGAAGCAGTCTGATACCAATAGAAACCAATAGAATGTTTACTTCTGAATCTGAGTCTGATACCCATGTTGGTTCTTAGTCTGACACCAATACATGATACTCACGATTCTGATTCTGAATCCAAATCTTGCTTCTATGAAGATTTCTGATTCTTATGCTCTGATTATCATATTCACAGACAATTTACATCTTCTGAACATTCTGATTCCAGATGACTTTAACTTTCAGATCTCTGAACAGTATTGGGTCCATCTGATTCTGAATCTATGTTCACGAAGTGTATAACTTCTATTATATGAACACCAGTTCATTTGAGCTCAGATTTCTTTCAATTATCCTGTTTAGAATGCCTAGTGAACTTGTTCAGAGTTCCTTAGAAAAACATCAAACACACATTTAGTAATAAACGCAGTTTATATGTTTTGCATTCTCTTTCAGGTTATAGAATATATCAAAGCTATATTCTATTTCTCAAAAACATTTTCCATTTCTCCCCAAGTTATATTAAAAACATCTTCCATTTCTCCCCATTTCATTTTCCCTGTTATATACTATTATTCCATATTATATCAAAATCATCTTCATTTCTCCCCCTTTTTGACATCATCAAAAAGTTAGAGTTTTTCATTGAAAAAAAATAGATTTTAAGAAAAAATATTTCTCTCTTTTTAATGTCAGAAATTAAAAAGATAGGAGTTGAGAGATAGCACCTGAGAACTTAATCATCTTTCATTTCTCCCCCTGAGAACTTACTTCTTCCAGGTTGATACCAATAAGGTAGGTTGATATTTTTTCCATATTTCATCTTCTATATCTCCCCCTGCTTCTTGGAGAGTGACAACTCTTCAGAGTTTGTAGAAGCATGCTCTGACGAGGATTGTTGACAAGTTTCTGATCAGCAGATCTTTCTCTGACAACTTGTACATCCTTCATAGCTTGTTGATCTTCTCTATACTTACTAATGTCACGTTCTCAACGTACAAGAGTAATTTCAGAAGAAGAACCAACTATAACAATTTTCTTAGTCTTCTTAGCATCTTCAGCTTCTTGTACCAATCTGGAAGTTTCTTTTTAGGAATCTTCTTCTGCTAGATTTAGACAAGAAAGTTGAAATTCCTTCTTCCTTCTGGCTTGATCTTGATACCAATTATTCCAGTCCTTAGAACAACTTGAAATATATCCAATTTCAGAGTCTAATACCAATTGAAGAAATATCTCAAGAATTCTCAAGTTCCAGAGTTGAAGTGCTTGTTCTGGCCTTGCTTTGATTCTTTTTTTTGAAAGGTTTGATACCCAATTGAAGGTGAGAAATTCAGAGGTTTGTGCTAGTGGTGTACTCTGAATTTTTGCTTCAAAGTTCTGCGCCCATAACCTTCTGTGTCTTCATTCAAACATCTTCTGAAGTTTTGCTCAGAGTCATCTGACGCTTTGCTTCTGGTTGGATATCAGAGACATGATACCAATTTAAGATGTAAGATACCAATTGAAGGTGTGAAATAATGAAACTATTTCAGCTTGTTTCTTCAACATCAAAACACTATACTTCAGAAGTATCAACATTTGATTTGACAAGCCATCTTTTAATTGAATCTTTTATCCAGATCTCCAAATGATCCAAAACTTCTGATAGTCTACGACTTCAGATTTGCTCAGATCTTTAAACAGCATCTGATATCAATTGAAGGTGATGTGTCAACACTTTGCATTCTGATCCTTCAATCTTATGGAAATGAATGTCCTTCATTTGACACTCCATCTAGCATCTGATACTTCAATGTGCATTTTGTAGTATTTGCTTTTGTAGGGGAGAGTGTTATTCAGAGGTACTTTTGCAACTAGCTATGTCTTCAGTAACATCAACATAACAGAAACCTACTAAAAATAGTTATCTGGGTTTCTGCAACACAAAGTCACGTTAGTAGTACCTTTCAGATACCTCAGAAATATCTTAACAACTGTTAAGTGATATTCTTCAGGATCTGATTGGAATCAAGCACATACACATGTACTGAAAAGAATGTCAGGACTAGAAACAGTAAAATACAGAAGACAATAACTCATACCTTTGTAGAGCTTCTGATCTATCATTTTACTAACCTCTTTCTTTCACAGAGTGTACGTTGAATGCATGAGAGTCTTAGCTGGCTACTCTCTGACAGATTATTCTTCTGTCTGCCACATTCTTCATTAGATTCTTCCTTTGGTCTTCATCTTCTGATCATCCAATTTGATACCAATGAACACGCCTCTTTATCTTCAAGATGACTTGTTTCCAAATGAAAGTTGTATCTTCTTGCACCAAGAATAGAAACAATATATCATCACAAACTGTCATCAAACCAAGATGGATTTCTTGAAATGATTTAAGTAACAATCTTGTTCTTATCAATCAGTATCTGAGGGTGACTTCTTCTTCTAGAATTCTCGTACCAACTAAAGGTGTGAGAACTTCTGAGTACCAACAGAAAGAGTAGGATCTTCTGCTAAATCACCTTAGGTTTCTCCACCTATGGTTTCTGATTCCAAGCTTGTTATCAAATCAATCATGATTTGAATCTAAGCAACAATGCTTCATTAGAAAATACTTGATACCAATTGAGACTTTCAGAAACAATATGCATCATGAGAGATACGAATTGCATCTGGTACTGATCAATCATTCTGACTACAGTATAGAAAACTTTCATCAAACATGATTACCAACATTTCGTTTAAGAATTGTTCTACCTTCAAAGTATGAACTTGAAATTGAAGAACTAGAGCGTTAGAAACAACTTTCCAACAGATCAACTTCATACTTCCACTAGATCAAAGGAGTTCAGAGAATGGTGAACAGCAACTGATACAATCATGTATCAACATCTTCACTGAACATTTTCCTTTCTGAATTAGCTTCAGAAACCTTCAAAGCTTTTGCTTAATCTTCTGACGAGATCAGACTTTCTAACCATAACTATTTCTGTTATGTTAGTAAGTTCTTTTGATCATCAACAATCAGCCTTTTCCCAGAAGCGCTTTATCAACAGATGTTAGCTTAATTCAATAACGTCAAACCCATAAGTGCTTCTTCAGAAGGTTGGAGACTGGTAAGAGTCTGATACCAACTTTATGATATCCAAAGTATTTTCTTCTGACAGTGAAGTTGTAACCCAACTTATCTTGATCAGCATCTATTGAGTGAACAACTAAATGTGAAATGAACAACTATGGAAATGATTCCTTGCATTAGATCCTTAGCTTCAGATCTATGCAGCTTAGCTCTAGTGAATGTTTCAGCAAACAGTTCACCCAGAGGTATGCTTCAGATCAAACTAGATCTTCAATCTTCAGGGTTCCCTGTTATCCAGAAGTGAGTTGTGTTGCTGACATATCAACCAACTGCTTAGAGTCTTCTGTAGAGTTTCTTCTCAGATTCTTCTGACATTTGCCTCTGTAGCTTGTGTACCTTGCCTCTGTAGCCTTTCTTCTGAATCTATACTGATACCAAATAAAAGTGTCTACTGCCTCAGTTGCTTTGCTTCTAATTCTTTACTTCAGTAGCCTTGCTTCTGTAGCTTTGCTTCAGAATCACCAACACTTGAAGGAGAGATGTCTTGATAGACAGATCCTTGTCACAGAAGCACCTATCTTTTGTATAGTCAAAAGCTTCTTGCTGACAAGCTTTGAGAAGAAAGAATCTTATTCTTCTGGAATCATCCTTCTTTCCAATGAACGTCTCTTTTGGAAGAGAAGATTTGATTTTGGGGGAAACTTTTCAAAGTTGATTCTTCAGAAGCAGCTAATTGAATAGCATCTGGGGAAGCTTCTGATTCTTCAACATCTTGTGAGACAAACCAGTAACAGCATCTGAAGTAGAATCTCCAGAATAACTCTTCTTGAACTGATCTCAATTCCTTTGGTTACGTTCTGTAGCATCTTCATCAACACAACAACATCTATCTGATTTCTAAGAGACATCCTCAGAGCACAGATATTCTGATCTTCATGAGTAGAGAGCATCTAGCTTCCATCAGGCTTCATCTTTTGAATTAGTCTACTTGAAACAAATACAGATCCAAACTAGATACACTAATCACCAAACTCAGATTATCAAAAGACACAGTCTGACTAACAATATGCTCTTACAATGTTGAGCTAACTTGTAAAGAGTTAAATCATCAGAGTTGTCAGAACAACTGCTCTTGACAAAGAATATCTACTGAATTATTCAGATTGAATAACACCAGAGACTTAAATCCTTTTTACCTTAGACAAAATGACTATTGTCCTTGTATCTTTCCTTACACCTTTATTTCTCAAAACATTCATTAAGAATTTCTGATAAATAATGCCTGAAAACATCTGACCAATTACAGTTTGTTCAATTGAGATGATATCTCAAGTTAACAGAACTTAATTGTTCATGCTTCTTCAAATCAGATCTTCTGAATTTCATCATATCCAGATGAGTTGATAAACAATGCTTATCTTGAAATCTCTGCAGAATTCTTTGAAACTTCTTCAAGAATATCAACTTTCAAATGCTTTGAATCTGAAGAATCATTTCTTCCAGATTTGAACATTCTTCTGAACTTGCCCTTTTCTGCAAACTACATTATGGCGTTCTGATGACTAAACTTCACCAGCCAGCAATATATCTTTTCTTACTTAAGATAAATCCCAATGAGTTTTCATGAGAAAGTCAAGTGTGGACTAGTCCGTTTCTTGAAAACATCTCATACTCACATAGAATTAATCTTTAGAAAGCTTGATTTCTTGCTTGCTGAAGATTTGAACTTTGAGCAACTACGTTGAAAATCCAAACGTATTTGAAGATCAGTATTCAACAAATATATCTACTTATCTGATGAATCTATCTTGTCAGCTGATTCTTCATTCTTCTTTCATAATCTACTTGAGGAGATTTGTTGTTGAAGGCTTCAACACTTCAAACTTCAAACTTCACAGAATCAGTGACTTGCTCAAGTAACCAAATAGATTACAATTTTAGAACTCATCATCCTCAAAAATTGATGTGAGGCTGAAATTGTAAGAACGGTGAAAAATCCCCAAAAGTATTTCTTCACACAGCCTATGGATCTTTTTCTGACACTGTTAGGTGTTTGATATACATCAATAACAGAACCGGAGCTCTGATAGCAATTGAAGGTGAGAAATAAACACAAGAAAGGGGGGATTGAATTGGGTTTATGCCAAAATAAAAACTTTTTCCTTTTCTTGTCTTCTTCTTCACTTGATGCTTTATGCGCTTATATTAAATACATTGCGGAAGAATAAATAATAAAGCATACTGAAAGTAAAGAACCCAGCATATATCCTGGTTCACTTGAGCAACTCCCAAGCTAATCCAGTCCACCCTTCCAAGGTGATTTCGCCTTAATCAATTAAGGACTTAATCCACTATAACCGAACTGATTACAGATGCACAAGCTAACTGCAAGTGACTAACAACAGATCAATGAAACATTCAGGGATCCCCAAGGATATAACATTCATTAACATTTAATAGAATCCGATCACTAAAGATATCCTATTAGAAAACCACAAATGACTACTGTCACTTGTCATCTCAAGTATACTGATCTTCACAAGATCACTTGAGGAACCACTAATTCTAAAATAGAATATTGTGTTTGCCGGAGATTACAATGGTGCTTCATAGCAAGCTAATTACTCTAAGTTAAGCACATAGCAAGTAATGAGTAACAACTCCTTGCTTCCTAATGCAGAAACTAATCTAATGATGAATCTCTAAGAGATTATAAGAACATAGTTTTCATATTTCTTAAAAGATTTTCTATGTGTGAGCACTAAGGCTTCTTTTCATTTAAACTTTTCTTCTTTATTTCTTTCTTCACTTCATGCTTACTAGCATGGTAACATTTGAATGAATCAAATGTTATTTCTTATAGTGCAGCTTAACAGCAAAAGCGTTGCTTGACTCAGCCATCCAGCCACAACTTTGATCAAATGATTCTTTTTTTATATTGCAGCCAATAGAGTTGTTGTGAGGATATAGTTGTCCTTTCTCATTCCAACGGTCATATCCCAACGGATAGAATAAGCTCATGTGTTGGAACAGTGACCTTAGCTTGTAGCTTCAATATATTTAATCCTTGGAAACTACGCTTGAACACTACCAACGTCTTTACCACATTTGAATAATTGCATACGTTGTACTTCAATCTTCTTGATTCTTCTGATGATTTGTCTGATGAGTAGTTCAGAACTACTTTGGTATGAAAGCTTCAGCATCAGAGTTGTTAACTCAAGCACATGTTTATCAGATTGAACAGCAGCAGCTTATCTGATGTAACACGTCTTGCATCTGGATGAATCTTCTTCTGATACAATCTTCCACTTCAGAATCCAGTCTTCAATATTCTAAGAACTAAGTTTCCTCTGAAACAATCTTGAGAATCTTCATGACTAATTCTTCAGAAATCATGTCTTCAGAATCTTCAGAGCCTTGATCTTCAAAACACTTCTTCAGAGTCTTGACCTTCAGAACACTTCTTCAGAGTCTTGACCTTCAGAACCTGTCTTTAGAGTCTTGACCTCAGAACCCATCTTCAGAGTCTTCAGAGTCTTCAGCCTTCAGAACTTAAAGTCATCAGAGTTTTCAGAGTATTTAGCACTTTGTTCTTCAGAGGACTCACTCTTCAGAGACGCTCGTTAGCTTCCAGATTAGATGCATAACTCAGAGCAGAATCTATGGATTCATTGAAACTGCAATATCCAGCATCCTTGATTCTTTACTGAACATGATCAGATGTAGAAACAAACTTGCTTTTACACTGAGCTTCATTTGCTTTCAGATCAGATGCACTTCTTCAGAACAGAAACCACAGGAGCATTGCAACTGCAATATCCAGCACCCTTGGTTCTTTACTGATGGTGATCAGATACATAAGCAAACTAGCTTCTCACAAGCGCTTCATGACGTCCCACTAAGTAATTCCATAAGTTACTATCTGCACACGTTGCTTCTATTTGTTTGGTCTAATATATTTAATTTTAATATGACCTGCACATAACAAACATTAAACAATAAAATGGTTCTTTCACAAATACTCAATTGTTATGATCAAAACATAGAGATTATCCTGTAGAGATAAATCTTGCTCTTACAATCTCCCCCTTTTTGATGATGACAAAAACATGTATTTTGATAGAATATTTTATACAGGGTATTCACCAAGCATTAACCTATTCAGAGCTCTAAGCAACTGCTCCCCCTGAATGTGTTAACCTTTAAAACATTTTTATGCTTGTTCAGAGACATACTCTGATCCCAAGACTTATAAAAAAATAAATTTGATAAAACATAATCAAATAGAGTAGACTAGAAGGAATACTTCCCTACGATATAAGATAGCATACGTCTTCAGCATCTGGACTAGTTCAACAGAACTTCCATCTTCAGATCTTTAGAACTTGTCTTCTCTAAGCATCGTATCAGAGTCATATAACTTCAGAATCTTCTAAAGCATTTTCTCTTGATCTTCAACACATCTGTTTATCTACAGATGAGAAACTCCCCCTGAGTTTCAGACTGGGTGAAAATCAAATATCTGACTTGTGAACCTTCCTGGGATAACTCCCCCTGATTACAGTATGTCAGATATTTGGATCTTCTGATCTTGATACAGTCTTGATTCTTGCTTTCTCAGACTTGCTTTCTTCTCAGATTTTTGATCTCTTGAAGCAGTCTGATACCAATAGAAACCAATAGAATGTTTACTTCTGAATCTGAGTCTGATACCCATGTTGGTTCTTAGTCTGACACCAATACATGATACTCACGATTCTGATTCTGAATCCAAATCTTGCTTCTATGAAGATTTCTGATTCTTATGCTCTGATTATCATATTCACAGACAATTTACATCTTCTGAACATTCTGATTCCAGATGACTTTAACTTTCAGATCTCTGAACAGTATTGGGTCCATCTGATTCTGAATCTATGTTCACGAAGTGTATAACTTCTATTATATGAACACCAGTTCATTTGAGCTCAGATTTCTTTCAATTATCCTGTTTAGAATGCCTAGTGAACTTGTTCAGAGTTCCTTAGAAAAACATCAAACACACATTTAGTAATAAACGCAGTTTATATGTTTTGCATTCTCTTTCAGGTTATAGAATATATCAAAGCTATATTCTATTTCTCAAAAACATTTTCCATTTCTCCCCAAGTTATATTAAAAACATCTTCCATTTCTCCCCATTTCATTTTCCCTGTTATATACTATTATTCCATATTATATCAAAATCATCTTCATTTCTCCCCCTTTTTGACATCATCAAAAAGTTAGAGTTTTTCATTGAAAAAAAATAGATTTTAAGAAAAAATATTTCTCTCTTTTTAATGTCAGAAATTAAAAAGATAGGAGTTGAGAGATAACACCTGAGAACTTAATCATCTTTCATTTCTCCCCCTGAGAACTTACTTCTTCCAGGTTGATACCAATAAGGTAGGTTGATATTTTTTTCCATATTTCATCTTCTATATCTCCCCTTGCTTCTTGGAGAGTGACAACTCTTCAGAGTTTGTAGAAGCATGCTCTGACGAGGATTGTTGACAAGTTTCTGATCAGCAGATCTTTCTCTGACAACTTGTACATCCTTCATAGCTTGTTGATCTTCTCTATACTTACTAATGTCACGTTCTCAATGTACAAGAGTAATTTCAGAAGAAGAACCAACTATAACAATTTGCTTAGTCTTCTTAGCATCTTCAGCTTCTTGTACCAATCTGGAAGTTTCTTTTTAGGAATCTTCTTCTGCTAGATTTAGACAAGAAAGTTGAAATTCCTTCTTCCTTCTGGCTTGATCTTGATACCAATTATTCCAGTCCTTAGAACAACTTGAAATATATCCAATTTCAGAGTCTAATACCAATTGAAGAAATATCTCAAGAATTCTCAAGTTCCAGAGTTGAAGTGCTTGTTCTGGCCTTGCTTTGATTCTTTTTTTTGAAAGGTTTGATACCCAATTGAAGGTGAGAAATTCAGAGGTTTGTGCTAGTGGTGTACTCTGAATTTTTGCTTCAAAGTTCTGCGCCCATAACCTTCTGTGTCTTCATTCAAACATCTTCTGAAGTTTCGCTCAGAGTCATCTGACGCTTTGCTTCTGGTTGGATATCAGAGACATGATACCAATTTAAGATGTAAGATACCAATTGAAGGTGTGAAATAATGAAACTATTTCAGCTTGTTTCTTCAACATCAAAACACTATACTTCAGAAGTATCAACATTTGATTTGACAAGCCATCTTTTAATTGAATCTTTTATCCAGATCTCCAAATGATCCAAAACTTCTGATAGTCTACGACTTCAGATTTGCTCAGATCTTTAAACAGCATCTGATATCAATTGAAGGTGATGTGTCAACACTTTGCATTCTGATCCTTCAATCTTATGGAAATGAATGTCCTTCATTTGACACTCCATCTAGCATCTGATACTTCAATGTGCATTTTGTAGTATTTGCTTTTGTAGGGGAGAGTGTTATTCAGAGGTACTTTTGCAACTAGCTATGTCTTCAGTAACATCAACATAACAGAAACCTACTAAAAATAGTTATCTGGGTTTCTGCAACACAAAGTCACGTTAGTAGTACCTTTCAGATACCTCAGAAATATCTTAACAACTGTTAAGTGATATTCTTCAGGATCTGATTGGAATCAAGCACATACACATGTACTGAAAAGAATGTCAGGACTAGAAACAGTAAAATACAGAAGACAATAACTCATACCTTTGTAGAGCTTCTGATCTATCATTTTACTAACCTCTTTCTTTCACAGAGTGTACGTTGAATGCATGAGAGTCTTAGTTGGCTACTCTCTGACAGATTATTCTTCTGTCTGCCACATTCTTCATTAGATTCTTCCTTTGGTCTTCATCTTCTGATCATCCAATTTGATACCAATGAACACGCCTCTTTATCTTCAAGATGACTTGTTTCCAAATGAAAGTTGTATCTTCTTGCACCAAGAGTAGAAACAATATATCATCACAAACTGTCATCAAACCAAGATGGATTTCTTGAAATGATTTAAGTGACAATCTTGTTCTTATCAATCAGTATCTGAGGGTGACTTCTTCTTCTAGAATTCTCGTACCAACTAAAGGTGTGAGAACTTCTGAGTACCAACAGAAAGAGTAGGATCTTCTGCTAAATCACCTTAGGTTTCTCCACCTATGGTTTCTGATTCCAAGCTTGTTATCAAATCAATCATGATTTGAATCTAAGCAACAATGCTTCATTAGAAAATACTTGATACCAATTGAGACTTTCAGAAACAATATGCATCATGAGAGATACGAATTGCATCTGGTACTGATCAATCATTCTGACTACAGTATAGAAAACTTTCATCAAACATGATTACCAACATTTCGTTTAAGAATTGTTCTACCTTCAAAGTATGAACTTGAAATTGAAGAACTAGAGCGTTAGAAACAACTTTCCAACAGATCAACTTCATACTTCCACTAGATCAAAGGAGTTCAAAGAATGGTGAACAGCAACTGATACAATCATGTATCAACATCTTCACTGAACATTTTCCTTTCTGAATTAGCTTCAGAAACCTTCAAAGCTTTTGCTTAATCTTCTGACGAGATCAGACTTTCTAACCATAACTATTTCTGTTATGTTAGTAAGTTCTTTTGATCATCAACAATCAACCTTTTCCCAGAAGCGCTTTATCAACAGATGTTAGCTTAATTCAATAACGTCAAACCCATAAGTGCTTCTTCAGAAGGTTGGAGACTGGTAAGAGTCTGATACCAACTTTATGATATCCAAAGTATTTTCTTCTGACAGTGAAGTTGTAACCCAACTTATCTTGATCAGCATCTATTGAGTGAACAACTAAATGTGAAATGAACAACTATGGAAATGATTCCTTGCATTAGATCCTTAGCTTCAGATCTATGCAGCTTAGCTCTAGTGAATGTTTCAGCAAACAGTTCACCCAGAGGTATGCTTCAGATCAAACTAGATCTTCAATCTTCAGGGTTCCCTGTTATCCAGAAGTGAGTTGTGTTGCTGACATATCAACCAACTGCTTAGAGTCTTCTGTAGAGTTTCTTCTCAGATTCTTCTGACATTTGCCTCTGTAGCTTGTGTACCTTGCCTCTGTAGCCTTTCTTCTGAATCTATACTGATACCAAATAAAAGTGTCTACTGCCTCAGTTGCTTTGCTTCTGATTCTTTACTTCAGTAGCCTTGCTTCTGTAGCTTTGCTTCAGAATCACCAACACTTGAAGGAGAGATGTCTTGATAGACAGAGCCTTGTCACAGAAGCACCTATCTTTTGTATAGTCAAAAGCTTCTTGCTGACAAGCTTTGAGAAGAAAGAATCTTATTCTTCTGGAATCATCCTTCTTTCCAATGAACGTCTCTTTTGGAAGAGAAGATTTGATTTTGGGGGAAACTTTTCAAAGTTGATTCTTCAGAAGCAGCTAATTGAATAGCATCTGGGGAAGCTTCTGATTCTTCAACATCTTGTGAGACAAACCAGTAACAGCATCTGAAGTAGAATCTCCAGAATAACTCTTCTTGAACTGATCTCAATTCCTTTGGTTACGTTCTGTAGCATCTTCATCAACACAACAACATCTATCTGATTTCTAAGAGACATCCTCAGAGCACAGATATTCTGATCTTCATGAGTAGAGAGCATCTAGCTTCCATCAGGCTTCATCTTTTGAATTAGTCTACTTGAAACAAATACAGATCCAAACTTGATACACTAATCACCAAACTCAGATTATCAAAAGACACAGTCTGACTAACAATATGCTCTTACAATGTTAAGCTAACTTGTAAAGAGTTAAATCATCAGAGTTGTCAGAACAACTGCTCTTGACAAAGAATATCTACTTAATTATTCAGATTGAATAACACCAGAGACTTAAATCCTTTTTACCTTAGACAGAATGACTATTGTCCTTGTATCTTTCCTTACACCTTTATTTCTCAAAACATTCATTAAGAATTTCTGATAAATAATGCCTGAAAACATCTGACCAATTACAGTTTGTTCAACTGAGATGATATCTCAAGTTAAAAGAACTTAATTGTTCATGCTTCTTCAAATCAGATCTTCTGAATTTCATCATATCCAGATGAGTTGATAAACAATGCTTATCTTGAAATCTCTGCAGAATTCTTTGAAACTTCTTCAAGAATATCAACTTTCAAATGCTTTGAATCTGAAGAATCATTTCTTCCAGATTTGAACATTCTTCTGAACTTGCCCTTTTCTGCAAACTACATTATGGCGTTCTGATGACTAAACTTCACCAGCCAGCAATATATCTTTTCTTACTTAAGATAAATCCCAATGAGTTTTCATGAGAAAGTCAAGTGTGGACTAGTCCGTTTCTTGAAAACATCTCATACTCACATAGAATTAATCTTTAGAAAGCTTGATTTCTTGCTTGCTGAAGATTTGAACTTTGAGCAACTACGTTGAAAATCCAAACGTATTTGAAGATCAGTATTCAACAAATATATCTACTTATCTGATGAATCTATCTTGTCAGCTGATTCTTCATTCTTCTTTCATAATCTACTTGAGGAGATTTGTTGTTGAAGGCTTCAACACTTCAAACTTCAAACTTCACAGAATCAGTGACTTGCTCAAGTAACCAAATAGATTACAATTTTAGAACTCATCATCCTCAAAAATTGATGTGAGGCTGAAATTGTAAGAACGGTGAAAAATCCCCAAAAGTATTTCTTCACACAGCCTATGGATCTTTTTCTGACACTGTTAGGTGTTTGATATACATCAATAATAGAACCAGAGCTCTGATACCAATTGAAGGTGAGAAATAAACACAAGAAAGGGGGGATTGAATTGGGTTTATGCCTAAATAAAAACTTTTTCCTTTTCTTGTCTTCTTCTTCACTTGATGCTTTATGCACTTATATTAAATACATTGCAAAAGCAAAAAATAATAAAGGATACTGAAAGTAAAGAACACAACATATATCCTGGTTCACTTGAGCAACTTCCAAGCTAATCCAGTCCACCCTTCCAAGGTGATTTCGCCTTAATCAATTAAGGACTTAATCCACTATAACCGAACTGATTACAGATGCACAAGCTAACTGCAAGTGACTAACAACAGATCAATGAAACGTTCAGGGATCCCCAAGGATATAACATTCATTAACATCTAATAGAATCCGATCACTAAAGATCTCCTATTAGAAAACCACAGATGACTACTGTCACTTGTCATCTCAAGTATACTGATCTTCACAAGATCACTTGAGGAACCACTAATTCTAAAATAGAATGTTGGGTTGCCGGAGATTACAATGGTGCTTCATAGCAAGCTAATTACTCCAAGTTAAGCACATAGCAAGTAATGAGTAGCAACTCCTTGCTTCCTAATGCAGAAACTAATCTAATGATGAATCTCTAAGAGATTATAAGAACATAGTTTCCATATTTCTTAAAAGCTTTTCTGTGTGTGAGCACTAAGGCTTCTTTTCATTTAAGCTTTTCTTCTTTCTTTCTTTCTTCACTTCATGCTTACTAGCATGGTAACATTTGAATGAATCAAATGTTATTTCTTATAGTGCAGCTTAACAGCAAAAGCGTTGCTTGACTCAGCCATCCAGCCACAACTTTGATCAAATGATTCTTTTTTTATATTGCAGCCAATAGAGTTGTTGTGAGGATATAGTTGTCCTTTCTCATTCCAACGGTCATATCCCAACGGATAGAATAAGCTCATGTGTTGGAACAGTGACCTTAGCTTGTAGCTTCAATATATTTAATCCTTGGAAACTATGTTTGAACAGTACCAACGTCTTTACCACATTTGAATAATTGCATTCGTTGTACTTCAATCTTCTTGATTCTTCTGATGATTTGTCTGATGAGTAGTTCAGAACTACTTTGGTATGAAAGCTTCAGCATCAGAGTTGTTAACTCAAGCACATGTTTATCAGATTGAACAACAGCAGCTTATCTGATGTAACACGTCTTGCATCTGGATGAATCTTCTTCTGACAAAATCTTCCACTTCAGAATCCAGTCTTCAGTATTCTAAGAACTAAGTTTCCTCTGAAATAATCTTGAGAATCTTCATGACTAATTCTTCATAAATCATGTCTTCAGAATCTTCAGAGCCTTGACCTTCAGAACACTTCATCAGAGTCTTGACCTTCAGAACACTTCTTCAGAGTCTTGACCTTTAGAACCTGTCTTCAGAGTCTTGACCTCATAACCCATCTTCAGAGTCTTCAGAGTCTTCATCCTTCATAACTTAAAGTCATTAGAGTTTTCAGAGTATTTAGCACTTTGTTCTTCAGAGGACTCACTCTTCAGAGACGCTCGTTAGCTTCCAAATCAGATGCATAACTCAGAGCAGAATCTATAGATGCATTGCAACTGCAATATCCAGCATCCTTGATTCTTTACTGAACATGATCAGATGTAGAAACAAACTTGCTTCTACACTGAGCTTCATTTGCTTTCAGATCAAATGCACTTCTTTAGAACAGAAACCACAGAAGCATTGCAACTGCAATATCTAGCACCCTTGGTTCTTTACTGATGGTGATCAGATACATAAGCAAGCAAGCTTCTCACAAGCGCTTCATGACGTCCCACTAAGTAATTACATAAGTTACTAGCTGCACACGTTCCTTTTGTTTGTATGGTCTAATATATTTAATTTTAATATGACCTGCACATAACAAACATTAAACCATTAAATGGTTCTTTCACAAATACTCAATTGTTATCATCAAAACATAGAGATTATCCTGTAGAGACAAATCTTGCTCTTACAATATATATATATATATATATATATATATATATATATATATATATATATATATATATATATATATATATATATATATATATATATATATATATATATATATATATATATATATATATATATATATATATATATATATATATATATATATATATATATATATATATATATATATATATATATATATATATATATATATATATAGGCAAATATGGACAATCATCAACATATCCATAATTCTCAATTACACAAGTCATGTACATACACCTATGCATAACTTCATATAACAATCATATATTCATTCCATGAGACTCAATGCAACTCAACGCAACTCATGCCATGTGGTACCAACACTTGTTATCACTTTTCAATTTTTACATTTAAACCGGGTCTGTTCCCTAGACCGATAACAACAAAAGCCCGTTCCCTAAGCTTTCAAACCCCGCTCTAGGTTTAGGACAAGTCACTAGCCTCCACGAAACTAGCAAACATTGCCTCTTGACTAAATGATGTGTATGCAATCAACAACTAAATGCACTTAAGACCGTTCTCGCATCTTAATCTCATGCATTCTCAAATAATTCATCACATAAGAATTATATCACGTGATTGGACATACAACATATTCACACCATCAAAGTATTCATACTTTAAATTATCATCATCATATTTATCAAACAATGCACACATATCTACAATATGTTCTCATGCATTATTCACACACAATCACAAGCAATGCACACATATTCACAATATGTTCTCATGCATTCTTCACATACAAACACAAGCGATGCACACATATCTACAAATACGTTCTCATGCATTCACAATATCGCATACAATCAATATGCATTTACACTTCAATATCATTACCACATTTATCAAGCAATGCACACATATTCACAATATGTTCTCATGCATTCTTCACATACAAACAATATGCATATATTTGTCAAAAGACTATATTTCATAATCGATTCCACCATCTAGGATTCACGTCATACGGCTACCCACAGCATATCATATCACAACATGCACAAGCTATACGTTATATAACAAAAGTATTCTGCACAATAACACATCAATCACACACATTCGCGACGGTAAAAATCAACCTAGCAATATGTTTTCAATTTTCTGCTATAATTGAACCAGGTACAGGCCTCAAAGCCATTTTTTCTAGAAATAGCATCTCGTTAACTTACCAACACTTTGAACGGGGGTCAAAACCGACTTACGGTTCAAGAGTCATGAATTTTCGAAGTTTCCCAAAAAAACCAGAATTTTGCCTAAACACGGCTACAGGATTTGGCATTTTTGCTCGAAAATCCGACTGATTCAATTCTTTTTTTTGAAACAAACACATACTCATACTCACCTAACATATAGCAGTGAATTAGAACCATTAAACACGATTTCTACGACGTCCGATTTCCACTCAAATCTCAAACCCTCAATTATCCAAAAATGTCAAAACTTACAAACTCAATCAAATTCAATCAAACGAAATCCAATAATCACGGCTAAACATTACCCGACTAAATTACGCAATTTATTTTGAATTCTAACCGTTCAAAACTCGATTCTACCGATTAAACCATTTATGCCCTAGAATGGAAAATTGAGAAAAACACCCAAACAAACTCAAACAATCCATACATAACCACATATATTGATAAGATAATGATATTTCACACCCTTACCTTGATTAAATCGGAGCTAGAAGTTGTTCTTGAGCTTTTCCAAGTTTTTTCTTCTTCTCCTTCTCTTTTCTCCCCTTTCTCCTTCTTTCTCTATTCTTTCTCTTATGTTTTCTATTCTTTTCTTTTCTCTCCAATTTCTCTTATATATCCTTCTCTTTCCTTTCCCTCTACTTTTCTTTAATATCTTTCTATTTTCTTTCCATCATAATTCTTCTCAAAATATCTACCAATTCATTTTCTCATAAAATATCTCATCTCATCATTAATTAGAGAATATCTAGTAAATCTACATTATTCTACCAAATAGAATAAACCAGTTAAATCCATTAACTCATATAATTGAAATAAATCTAATTAATTCATTTAAATCACATAAACCAATTAATTAGTACAATTAATCAATTATTGAAAATTGGGCTGTTACAAGTCTCATCAAAAGAAACATGAATGGATTCTTCAATAGTAAGAGTTCTTTTATTAAAAATTCTAAAAGCTCTACTAGAAAGAGAGTAACCAAGAAATATACCTTCGTCGGACTTCTCATCAAACTTACCGAGATTGTCCTTATTGTTGTTGAGAACAAAACATTTGCATCCGAATATGTGGAAAAATGCTATGTTTGGTTTCCTACCCTTGAACAGCTCATACGGAGTCTTCTTGAGAACTGGTCGAATATTGACACGGTTGCTTATGAAACACGATGTGCTAACCGCCTCTGCCTAGAAATATTTAGGAAGATTCGAGTCGCTAAGCATTTTTCTAGCAAGCTCCACCAGTGACTTATTCTTCCGTTCTACGACACCGTTCTGTTGAGGAGTCCTTGGTGCGGAAAAGTTGTGAGAAATTCCATGCTCTTCGCAAAAATCTTCAAAATCTGAATTTTGGAATTCTCCACCATGGTCGCTTCTTATGGAGGCTATGGTTAGTGATTTCTCGTTTTGAATTTGCTTCGCATACTTCTTGAATGCTTTGAAAGCATCATTTTTATGCACTAAAAACAATGTCCATGTGTATCGAGAGAAATCATCAACAATAACTAAAGCATAAAGGCTAACTTCGAAGCTTTTCGTTCTCGATGGACCAAAAAGATCCAAGTGCAACAATTGAAGTGGTCTTGATGTAGAAACCACTTGCTTGGATTTGAAAGTTGTCTTGGTCTGTTTCCCTTTGGCATGCGTCGCATAACTTATCCTTGAAGAATTTTATCTTCGGAAGACCAACAACTAGATCATGCTTTATTAACTTGTTTAAATGCTCCATGTGAATGTGAGCGAATCTTTTATGCCATAGCCATGCCTCGTTGTTGTTCGCCAATAGACATTTTACCTTCAAGAAAGAGTCATCAAAAGAGATCATAAAAATATTATTAAATCTTTTACCTTTTAGCAAGATGTCATGGGTGACTTCATGTTCTATCAAACATTCATCCTTTGTGAAGTTGATTCAGAACCCTTTGTCACACAATTGACTTATGCTAAGTAGGTTGTGTTTAAGGCCTTCCACCTAAAGAACGTCTTCGATAATTGTACATGGAGGTACACCAACGGTTCCAACTCCAAGAATTTTTCCTTTATGTCGCTACTGCGAAAAAAAAGAGGCCGGAAATGACTAACAGAGTCACCACCTATCATTATTTATCCCAAAGAGAGGGAAAGGAAACGATCGGAAAAACCTGACGAAAACGGAAAAAGACGAGGTCATCGCAACCAAGTCCTAGGTTCGGAAGTCGGTTACGCGAGGGGAAGGTATTAGCACCCCTCACGTCCGTCGTACTCGACGGGATCCATGCATTGTTGTCTATCTAAAAGGGTGTTAATCTATCTAGCTAAAGGCTTAAGGACAAAAGAAAAGAAAAGGAACTGACTCGGCAGAGCATCGCCGCTCTGTGCCTACGTACTCCCTCGTGCAATGGGAAAGTCAGAGTCAACATAATTTGCCTAACTACGGCTAAGGAAGGGGGGAAGGTTGCTCGCCAAGACATCGCGTCTTGTGCCTACATACTTTCGTATGGTACGAAAGATCAGAGTAAACATAGTTCGGGCTTATGAGAACACAGGTTGTTCAAAAGTTTTACCCGAGTAGGGTTAACAGACAGTTCTAGCAGTTGGTGTATGCAGCTCGACCATTGGAGACTTAGGCGTTACCGTTTGCGATAGGACTGAAAGTTAACAACACTCTTGTTTATGAAAAAGATTTTCCTGATTAAGACCCCAAGGGGTGAAAAAGAGTTTGAGTTGTTTTTGTGTTTTTTAAGGAGGAAGTGTTTTGAATTAGAGTGTTCATAATGTATGTTGTAACAAAGTCTAAAACTTAGGATCGAATGCATTGCATATCGTCCTAAGGACGTATACTAAACACTCTAGGAAATCGAGAGGTAACCACTCAATCACCATTTCCCGAGTACAAGGCTCATGGCACAACACTCATTATATTTATTAAGTGAATTGAAGTTGTTTGAAGATGAGAAGAAGAAAGGGGACAAACTAAGGGGGACTAGACCAAACCCTAAAAGTTGTCATGCAATATGCACCTAAAGTTGAGTTTGAAAGTGGACTACCTAATGTTATCATGCATGGTTAGAACCCTAATGTCTATCATAACCTCTCTTGAACAAGAGAGGTTAGAAATCCTAAGGGAAGGAAGACAAAAAGAAGAAGAAACAATAAAAAGAAACAATGCAACTGAAGAATGCAAACACAAATGCAACAAGGAAGACAAAGATGCAATGCAAGTGAGGGAGGAAATATGTGTGGGGATGGAACCTCCATAATCTCATCTCAACCTCAAGCCATGGTATGAATAGATTCAAGAGAAAAGGAGAAGAAGATGCATCACAAACAATTAACAAAAACAATGAGAAAAGGTCCTCATGGATTCATTACTTTAGGTAGGCTTCAAGTTCCTCCTAAGGAGGGACCAAGCAACCTTAAGTAGTATTCCAAAGTCATAGGACAGAATGGGTATGAGGAGAAGAGATCTCAAAGGTTAAAGTAAAACATCACAAGCAAATGCAATCAACAACATCAAAGGATGCAAGCAAACACCACATATGGAAACACAATGTGCAAACATGAAAGTATGAGATCAAATGAACAACTTATGCATAAGGTAAAGACCTATGAATTGGCACACAAGACCTATAACAAGCCCCTGACATGAAGCAATCAAGATAAAGTTCACCAATAATGCACAACCAAGCTTTTGGAAGCAAAACAAAACAAGTACACAAGTAGAGATGCACAAACATGAAGCAAATTGCAAAATACATGAAAAATATGAAAATGCATCTAAAAATGCCAAATAAAATCTCAAAATACCCCAAAGGTATTAGGAACTAGGGGTCAAAAGGAGAGATTGAAAATCAAAAGGGAAGTGCCTCAACAGAGGGCAAACACCAAGAGTGTCCCAAACTAAGGCAAAAATGGATAGGGAACAAAAAGCAATTCAAACCACATGGAAACAGCACTTAAAAATCATGGAAAAAATATCCAAAGATCAATCAACATTTTAACACAATTATTAAAAAAATTAGAAGTTTAATCCATGCCATGAGCAAGAAATAAAATCAACAAGACATCACATATTTTTCACATCTTTAAATGACTATTTAAATGGAAAATATGAAAATAAATGGAAAATGCATCAAAAAAGAAATTAAAAATGCACAAAATTAAAAGACATGCCAAAGTATGTTCATGATTTTTTAAAGAATTTTTAGACATTTTTTAGTATTTTTGGCGAATTATAAAAGAACAAACAAATAAAAGAAATAAAATAAAACAAAAAGAGAAAATAAAATACAGGGAAATAATCACAGCCAACGAATCAGCATACTAGTCAAACGATCTAAGACACCAGAGCGCGCCACCTCAATTAATGAATTGAGGTTTTGTTCACATGTGCACGAGTTAAAGCAGACCACGGTAGGTCTTGATGTGCAGCGCATGATCAGAAAAACACGAATCAAACAGACGACCGCGCGCCACGTCATCATCTTCAAGCTTGGACCAAACCAGTCACCGGAAAAAGAGCTTCAATCATCCCATTCCTTGCTCTGGCCGCCGCGAGTTCACTCCCCCACCGTAGCTTCATCGTTTCTCAACCGTTTTCCACAAACTCTAGATGAAAACTCATCTACTCGTCGCGAGGATCATGAATCCAACCTTTATTTCCATTAATTCTCAACAACAACTCCAGAAATCAAACAACAAGCAAAACGTGCAAAAATGAAATTTCACCAAAACTCAAATTAATTGGTCTAAACCTCATCTACATGTTGCAAGGAGTAAGAATCCATAAAAATTAACTCAAAACACCACAGAAATTCTTCAAACCGAATCAACAAAGTTTTGAGCTCACAAAATCAAACACCATAAACTTAAATAACAATGATCCAGAAATGATCCATACAACTCAAAGATTCAAATGCAACGAAAATGGTGAAAAACCATGGCATATTAAGAGTTTAAGGTTGAGAATTAGTTTACCTAGTGGAGAGCCTCCACTGGGCCTTGAAACTGTGATGAAGTTTAATGAAAAATGCCCATAATCACTCCATGAACTCCAATTGAGGTGTTTGAAGGCTTGATTTGGTCTGAAAGTGGTTGAATCTGAGATTTCGTTTTTGAGTTTTTCACCACTTTTTCAAAATGTGTTATGGTTGTTCATGCACGAAAATGACCTACCTTTGCTCTAATTTTCATCTAGAATACTTATATGATGGGTTTATGATCAAATGGGGCTTCAATTCAAGCTAAACAGCCCATTTCAAAATTTCACATTTCACCACTTTTTCCAAATTGCCATACACGTTTTTACCACTACACCAGCTGGTTTTTCAATCCAAATCCACTACAAATCAGTTGTGTTGATCAAAGGAATGAGATTTGAGGCTTAATTTTGATCCTATGGTTGATTTCCACTTTGTTACTTCAAGAGGAAGAAACCATGAAAATGACACATTTTGAGACCTCAAATTTCCAATGTGAGGATGGAAATGTCTTTGAATTATTATTTGCAATCAAAAAATGCACAAACTTGCCTTGAAAAAGTTTAAAATCCATTAATTCTCAATTTCTCAATTTAAGCCTCCTTTATGAAAAATTCAAACCCCAAATTCTCAATCCAAGCCCCCACCATGACAAGAGATGATTTGGTTGTGCAAATGGCCCCATTTGAAGCAAGTTTCATGTTGAAAATATTTCCATTTGAAGTGTGCAAGTTGGTGAAATGGACCTATAATTTTATGACCTGTAATCTTATTTTCCCAAAATACCCCTGACTTGTACACCTCATAACTTGAGTTCTACAAATCCGATGAAAGACTTATAGTATAATTTGGAAATCTAAGATTAATACCTACAACTTTCATGTTGGCCAAAAGTTGAGGAGAAACATCATTCTAGGTCAAAACCGGATTGGAAGTTTGTTGACTTTTATTGACCAAAATCACATCCCTCAGATGACCTGTAACTTGTCTGGATCATAACTTGAGTTCTATAAATCCAATCGAGGACTTCTAGTACTCAAAGTAAAGCTAAGAACATGCTATAAAATTTCCATGTTGGCCAAAAATTGAGATGAGACTTGTATCTTGAGGTAGGCGGTCTTGAAGTCAGGCACTAAATAGGGGATTTTACCCTGAGAACCCTAATTTAGTAACTTCTCGTACACTTAAACCTTGATGAATTGAACTTGAAATGATGTCTCATATGTCTTAACACAACATCCCATGACCATAGAGACTTTGAATTGAGTTTCTATCTTCTTCAATTGCACAGTTGATTGAGGATTTACCAGATGAAAACCCTAACTGCAACACTTTCAACTGTGGCTTGTTCCACTTCACACAACAACTTGAATAAGCTCTCCAATGACCCTAAAGGCCCTCAATGAGCTTTATTTACATCTCATACTCAAAATCACACATTCACAATCTCCTGATGCTCCTTAGTTAGCCTCCAAGTTAGGAGCTGACCCACATACATCCATCCTTTCTTTCACAATACATTGACCACTTCAAGATGTCCTGATGACCACTCAAGCTTGAATGGAACCCCTTGCTTTGGTTCAAAGCTCTGAGAATACCTCTCTTGAGGTGCACAAACTCTTAATCCCCTGTTTAATGCAACATGTTATGCAATGCGAATGCTAGAAAGAAATGAAATGAAACATAAACCAAGTTAAGAAAAGGTTGGGCAAATTTTGGGGTGCAACACTTTATTATCATCACCATAAGTAATGTATCCTTTGGCCTTTAATGATAGACTTGAAAATTTGTTTATATCTCCTGTCATATGCTTAGAACAACCGCTATCAAGATACCATTGATTAGAAGTTGTTTTCAAGCATACCTACAACACAAAATCAAATATTGTTAGGTACCCAAATTGCTTTGGGTCCTTGATAGTTAGTACCCTTTTCAACCCACACATAATGCCCTTTGATTCCACAATAAAAACAAGTAGGTTGAAAATGACTTCTATATCTAGGAACATAATTATTTTTCTTCACGATTCTTTTCTTTTTATGACTTTGATGCATATTTTTAGAATTGTTTGTCTTTTCTTTAACAACTTGTTCACTTGCTTTCACAAAAATGGTTTCATTTGTGCTTGGTTTGGAAAACTTAGAATATCCTAATCCACTTTTATCATTAGGATATCTTTGGTGCCTAAGAATTTCCTCCAAGCCAATTTGACCTTTTTCATATCTTTCTAAAACTCTTTTAAGTTGAACAATTTGAAAAGATAAGGATTCACAATTTTTGCATACAAGACTTTGTTTTTCATCCATCAATTTTTGTTTTTGATTTTCAATATTTTTTATAAAAGCAGTATTTTGTTCTTCTAAAAGTGAAATTCTTTTCTTTTGGGATGAGATGCTTTTATACAAAGTCTTGCATTCTTTTAGAAGTTCATCTATCACTTCTTGTGCATCATTATCATAAATAGAAAAATCGTTACTAACCTCATCAATTTCTTCATCGGAGTGATATGATGCCATAAGAGCCACATTTGCACATTCATCGCTTTCCGATTCCGATGATGAACTTATCTCATTATCGTCCCAAGCGACATAAGCCTTTTTATTTTTGAAATCCTTCTTGCCTTTGAATCCTCCTTTCTTAGCAAGTTTCGAGCAATCCGACTTTATGTGACCTTGCTTCCCACATTCGTAACATGTGACTTCTTGATTTGATGTGGATGCATCCTTTTTCCTGAAATGTCTATTCTTTTTAGAAAAAGAGGAATTTTTATTATTATTAAAAAACTTACTCTAATACCCCAAATTTTGCCCTAAGATTTGTCGTCGCATTTCATTGCATTTTTATTGCATTTAATCAATTACCAACAAATTTGTGTAGTCGTTTGACTTTTTGCAGGTAAATATCATATGGCATGTATTTTTTTTTCTAAAAAGTAAAAATGGCATAATTGGCAAGAGGACATGTGTAAGGAGTTGTGAGTGTGAGAGGTTGAGAGTTCGAATCTCACCTTTGTCACTTTTTGTTTTTTATTATTTTTACTCTAAATTTTTCTATCTTTCATTAAAAAATAACAAAAATAGTTTTTTATTATTATTTAATTATTATTTTTGTATTTTAATTAAATCATTTTTTAAAATATTATTTTTTTTCACTTTTTTCTAAATTATTCATAAAAATATCCAAAAAATCATAAAATAAAAAATATTGAAAAAAATTTTGTTCTTTTTATAATATTTTTGATTTTAGGAATCAATAGGATTATTAGTTTTTATTTTAAGTTTATTTTAATTATTTTAAATTATTTAAATTTTATTTTTTTCTTAACTAATTATTTAGTTTGGGCTTTAAAATGGGCTTTAGGGACATTATTGACAATTTGGTGTTAACCCTAATTTATTCCCTATATATACATGTGTTGCTTTGTTGAAAAAGGGGGGAGAATGAAAAAAACCTAAGAGGAGTGAGTGCCGTTTACCGTTATTTCTATTTCTTCATCTATTACTGTTGTTTCTTTTTCTTCATCGTTTACCGTTATTTCTTTTCCTTCATCTATTACTGTTGTTTCTTTTTCTTCATCTTTTACCGTTATTTCTTTTTCTTCATCTATTACCGTTATTTCCTTTTCTTCATCTATTACTGTTACGTTTATATATATAATTTTTAAATTGTTGGAGTTTATATATATATATATATAAGATTAATTTTTGATCGAATTATGTCGATACGATGTTTGCACATTTGTGTGCATGACGCGTGACATTTGTGTTAGTTCGATCTGATTGCGATGATCGCATTTTTGTGTGAGCAATAATACTGTTTTTTGCTTAATTTATTTTTCTTTACGATAAATTTTGTTTCGTCCGATTTAGATCTGGTTGCGATGAGCGCATTTCTGTGTTAGCAACATTGTTGGGTTATTTGGCACATTTAAAATTCATTATTGCTTTATTATTATTATTATTATTATTATTGTTATTATTAGTATTATTATTATCAATATTTATTATTATTATCATTATTATTATTATTACTATTATTATCATTATTATCATTAATTTATTAAAACTTGTTATAATATAAAAATCTGTTTTTTAAAATAAATAACATTAACATCTTTTCCAAATTAATATGAAAACCTATTATTTTTAAGAAAAACTTTTTTTTTAGATAAATTTAAAATAATAACTAAAATCTTTTTTTTAAAATAATAACTAGAACCGTTATTTATTTTATTTTATTATTGTTCAATTCAAATTTCATTATCATATTGTATCTGCTCCTCTCATGTAACCTCGCGAACTTAACAATCGCTCTTTAAATCCTGCCTTTAAATTTCTGCTTGCATGGTTTAAATTATGACATTATCTCTCTGTTTGCATGATTCAATTATCTCACGCGTTTACCATTATTTCTGTCACATTGCACACATCCGAAGGTTAGGTCTAACTGTTTGGCCGCCGCGCCAATAGTCCGTAAAACTTCACACATTCAATTTCAAATCCTCAAAACTACAAACTACAAACCCTAATTTTCACAAATTCCTCGCCGCAGGCCAAATTACAATTTTACCCCTAGCATTAGGTCAAAGAGCCACCGCGCTCATTTTAGGGTTTCCCGCCGCGGAATCCCTAACCTAACCCTAATTCACTTAACAATTCAACGTAGAGATTTGGAGTTTCTACTCTCCACGTAAGCGTGTCCTTAAGATGCGTTTATTCCCCTTGAGACCTTGACCACAGTCAAGAAGTCTCTAACCTCCCTTTTGAGGGGAACTACAGTTACTCTGATTCCATTCCCGTAAGGATATGTAGGCACAAGATGCGATGTCTTGCCGAGTAAACTTAGAATTAACCCCTAGGTCTTTTTTAATTTTCAATCCTTTGTATATACCCTAAAGCAAAATAATTAATGAAATAAATAAAAAAAATAAACAAAAGGTTCCCGTAGAGTACTACGGAAGTTTAGGGTGCTAATACCTTCCCTAAATTTAACCAACCCCCGAACCTTAGATCTCTCCCTTTTAGGTTTTTCCTTTCTTTAACCTTTCCTTCGGATAAATCAAAGACCGGTTGTAAATGAATTAAGATTCAAGTTAATCAATAGCTTGACATCCAAATTTCACCGCAACAGAAAATGGCGACTTCACTGGGGAGTCCTAACTATTGAGGGTTATCCCTATTTTGTTTATTTTTCTTTATATATTTGTTTTATTATATATTTTTCTCACTTGTATGTATATATTGGGGTACCTTACTTGGAGTTACTGTGTTGTGAGATAAGTCCTACACCCGGACTTGAGCGACCTTATGATAGGATGGCGATATATTCGACGAGGCTTATAGGGAGTGAGTCCCGACTAAGCTAAATCGAGAATCACCGCTCAGTTGAGACCCTTTTGAAAATGGTTCGGTTGATCGAGTGTAGTCGTGAAAACTTTTACCATTATCGATTGGAGTCTGTGATATTGAGAACCGTAGTACCTTTACACCATCTTGGCCTTATCTAGGACGTAGTGCGGGAACTATGTGGGAGTAGTCCTACAATGGTTGCTACGCGATACTACACTCGAACGAGGTTCTCTTGAGAATATTATCGACCCTTGAGTCAGTCGAGAAGTTGATAATATCCAAAAGATGGGGTGATGACTTTAGGCACTTTTTAGAACCCTTGTTCTGCAGGTACAATTAATCTATAGTACACACCACTTTGGGAAGGGTAGACCTTGACTCCATTTATTGTTCCTCTAAAATTAGGAACTTTGTTTGCTTATGTGCGTTTGTGCTTTGCATCCATAAAGCATCATATCATTTCTAGTTTCAAGGAATTCAAAAGTCCTTTGCAAATTCAAGAAGCCCTACATTTTAAAGTCTAACAGCTTTTCTCGCTTTCCTAAAAGGGAATGTTTGCAATCGACCGTTGAAATTCTTGAGACCATTGCATGGCATTAGCATCACATTTTTGCATTGCATTTATCCCCCAGTTTCTCCTTCTTGGTCCTATCGTCTTCTAGTGTACCTTTGAGTCGTCAAGCTGATTCCTCGACACAGATATCAGACCAGAAACGGAACAGGAGTCACTTTGATCCTATTCTCATGACTTACACAGAGCTATATCCTGACTTAGTCTGGCAAGGACTGATTACTACAAAGGCTTTACCACCTCCTCTTAATCCTCCGACTGGATTTAAGGCTGATCTCCATTGTGCTTCCCATGAGGGTTCCCCAGGCCATGACTTGGAGCATTGTTTTGCATTGAAGGCTAGAGTATGTGAACTGATTAGAGCCGGAATACTTGATTTTACGGATAGTCGTCCAAGCGTCCAGACAGATCCCTTGCCAACACATCAGAATTGAAGCTTTGTCATTGGGCCTTTTTTTTTTCTCGTTGTTTGCACTTTCCTTATTTTGTTTAAGTTGTTTGCTTTCAATTATGTTTGTACTTTCATTAATGAAATAAGCATTGCGACTTTTGATTCAATTCATTTCCGTCCATTTATTTGCATCTTTATGCTTTATTTTTCAAATGTTTACTTCTTGTCCAAACTTTTGATATGCTAAGATTGGAGGGAGGATGACGAAAACGTTATACCCATAATTGCTGTCAGTATGCTTTCAATCAAACCTTGTTGACGATGTAAGGCATTGTTTCAATTCCCAAACACTGGAGAAATAAGGAGGTTAATCCCTCGTTACCCCCTTTGAGCCTAGAAGTTGGAGTTTCTTTCGTTACAAAAAACCCACAATTTTAACCTTGGGATGGGTAGTTCTCAGTTAACTTGGTTGTGTGTTCATACAATACACCTTTCATTAACAAATTTTCCTTCGCACACGTCAAACAAGTGTCGAAGATGTTTTCTAATCAAAAGGTCGATGATGGTTCACCGTAATCATTAAAATCAAACAGTCACTTTCCTTCACACAAAAAAATAATATAAAAAAATCAAAAGAAGCCCGCTAAGTCAAAACCTATGAAGGAGTCTTAGGCAAAACTGGGGCATCCCGCTGACTGTAAACTCTAAAATAAACAGTTCAGGCAGGGTTGTCAAACTCGCGGGTAGACTCGTAAACTCGTACGAGTTTACGAGTCTAGGAAGCGAAAACGAGTAGACTCGTGCATAGAATCATTTTTTGATAGACTCGAGTAGACTCAGGTAGACTCGCATAAACTCGTATAGACTCGCGAGTCTATGATGAGTTTACGAGTTTATAATTTTTTTTTGTATTTTGTTTTTTTAGACCCAAAAAAGGCGTAAATTCTCCAAAAGATTTTATTTTATTTTTAAAAACCCCTTATTTTTTTGTTTGTACGAGAATTATAAATTCTTTCTCCTAGTCTCTTGTTTCGACAAGGTTTCTTCCTCCCTTCATCCTTTCATAGACGTGTGTGTTTATTAGGTCTCTTGCTTTATTCACGTTTGTTTTTGTGAGTTAATCATTTGTTGTATAATTATTTTATAATATGCTTCACTTGAATGTTTCTCTTGTATATTCTCTTGTGTAAAGATGATGAATGGATAATTGAAGATCCTAATGAGGAAAATATGCAAGCTGAAGTTATGTTGAGTAACATGATGTTATAATTAACAATGTTGTGGAAGTTTTTGTTTTTGTTAATAATGTTGTGCGAAGTGGTGGTGGTGGTAGAAATATTGAATTAGGTGGAAGTGGAACTTCAAGAAATACAATTTTGGTTAATGATAAAGAAAGTGTTTCATCTGAGGTAGAATTTGTTGATGATACTCAAGATACCGATGAAGATGATGGTGATGATTTCACTGGAGTTTTGGATGTTTAAAGCCATTATCATATATATTTTATGATTTTATTTTTTCTTTATATAGTAGTCAATTGAGAAGAAATTAGTACTTTAAGTTTTTAAATACATACTTTTCTATTTTGTTTGTTTTATTATTGATTTTTTTAAAGAAATTTGGAGTATGAAATTTAAATTTTGATGTTAATTGGTATTCTATTATATATAAGTGTAAAGATGACGCATTTCTAAGTTTAAAAATACATATGTGTGTCATGTATTTGTCACATATAGGTTTTTGAAAGTTAGTTTTAACTTTCCATAGACTCGTACGAGTTTGCGAGTCGAGTCTACGAGTCGAGTCTGCAGACCCTTTACGAGTCTGAGTAGACTCGCGAGTTTGACAACCTTGAGTTCAGGCAAAATTTAGGGATAATACAAAGAGATTTTTAAATCCTTATCTTGAAAATCCTCAATGTCAAAACAATCAAATGTTATAGGGGAGTAGTGGCTACCTTTTCATAGGTCCCTTTGAATTCTGAGTCATCATTGCTACGATCAATGAAATCCCTAACTTATGGGAACCTGAATGCATAGTATGAGTTAACTGAGCATAGGACTGAAGATCATCACGTAGATTGGGTGGGTACAAATAAATTTTGAGCCTTTATCTTTTGTTTCATAAACCGTGAACCAGGCCACATTACAACCCTCAAAAGACCTAATTGAAGCAAGGTTATTTTGAAAGTATACTACAGCAAGGTTGCGTAACCTGACTCCTAAAGATCTTTGTGAATCATTTATTTTGGCAGTACACCTTTGTTTTAAACTTTGAGCGTCTTGAACCGTTGTGTTCTGACTAACGACTCATGTATTTTCCATCTTTCAAAAATAATTTTGATTTCAAAAGTCGCATGAACTTTGCATTACCATGTTTGTAGGACTATTTTTGTTTGCAAACTGGCTTTCCTCTAAGGAATTTTCAAACAATGAGAAACTTGGTCAAGTGATCTTATCAGGGGCAAGTTCCTTTTACATCCTGTCAAAGAATTAGTTCAAGATTTGTTCAAGGCAATATCTTCTTAGATTTGGTTTATCCAGAGAATTGTTCAAGACCCAGACTGGGGCAAGCCCTCCGAGGATACAACAAAACAGTCGATTCCATGAATTAGACAGCTGAAGCAACTATCAGTTCATTTGACCTGTGGCAGTTTACTTACATAATCCCCAAGCAGTTATTCATCATTCCTACAGTGACTATCAACTTGATACAGTTTAACAGAATGACAGTGATCTCCGTGTTGAGGAATCAGTCCTCCAGTTTTGTCATCTCATAGAAAGAGTCGAGCCTTGTCGTCGACGTCTGCATTTGCATTTGATCATATGTCATAGCATAATTCCTATACATGTGCATATCTTGGGTGCTTTATTCCCCATTTACATTTCTATCTTGGGTGCTTTACTCCCCATTTACATTTTTATCTTGGGTGCTTTATTCCCCATTTACATTTTTATCTTGGGTGCTTTACTCCCCATTTACATTTCTATCTTGGGTGCTTTATTCCCCATTTACCTCTCTATCTTGGGTGCTTTACTCCCCATTTACATTTTTATCTTGGGTGTTTTACTCCCCATTTACATTTTTATCTTGGGTGCTTTACTCCCCATTTACATTTTTATCTTGGGTGCTTTACTCCCCATTTACATTTCTATCCTGGGTGCTTTACTCCCCATTTACATGTCTATCTTGGGTGCTTTACTCCCCACTTACCTTCTATCCTTGGGTGTTTTATCCCCCATGTACCTTTATCCCGGGTGTTTTATTCCACGTTTACCAGATATTCCTGGGTTTACCTAACATCATGGTGTTTTACCCCCATTTGCTTTTTTTTCTCCCTGAGGTCGTGTTTTACTCGTGTCTTACCTTGTGGGCAAAATTTATTTACTTGGCATCATGGGTGTTTTATCCCCATTTGCGTTTTTCTCCTGAGCTCGTGTTTTACCCGCGTCTTACCTTGCGGACAATTTCTAATTTACTTGGCACCTATCAACAATTCTGTGTCGTGTCTACCCGACGTTCTTCCAGATATGACATGTCTTCTTCCCTAGTGCAATTCCTCGATGGGTCGTCCCCTGTGACGTTGTTTCGTCTGTATCCGTGCATTTGTCATTTTCATCATACGCATCATATCAGATTCATATCATATCTAGCATTATAGTTCGTTTTGTTTTGTCCATATCATTGCATAGCACTGCGTCTAAAGGCAAAATTTTCGGTTATCTGTATTTAAATCCATCCACCATGATTTCTCGAGTCTCCGTTGCTCAAATCACCCGGTGAAGTTATTTAAATAGGGGCAACTGTAATACCCCAAATTTTGCCCTAAGATTTGTCGTCGCATTTCATTTCATTTTTATTGCATTTAATCAATTACCAACAAATTTGTGTAGTCGTTTGACTTTTTGCAGGTAAATATCATATGGCATGTATTTTTTTTTTCTAAAAAGTAAAAATGGCATAATTGGCAAGAGAACATGTGTAAGGAGTTGTGAGTGTGAGAGGTTGAGAGTTCGAATCTCACCTTTGTCACTTTTTGTTTTTTATTATTTTTACTCTAAATTTTTCTATCTTTCATTAAAAAATAACAAAAATAGTTTTTTATTATTATTTAATTATTATTTTCGTATTTTAATTAAATTATTTTTTAAAATATTTTTTTTTTCACTTTTTTCTAAATTATTCATAAAAATATCCAAAAAATCATAAAATAAAAAATATTGAAAAAAATTTTGTTCTTTTTATAATATTTTTGATTTTAGGAATCAATAGGATTATTAGTTTTTATTTTAAGTTTATTTTAATTATTTTAAATTATTTAAATTTTATTTTTTTCTTAACTAATTATTTAGTTTGGGCTTTAAAATGGGCTTTAGGGACATTATTGATAATTTGGTGTTAACCCTAATTTGTTCCCTATATATACATGTGTTGCTTTGTTGAAAAAGGGGGGAGAATGAAAAAAACCTAAGAGGAGTGAGTGCCGTTTACCGTTATTTCTATTTCTTCATCTATTACTGTTGTTTCTTTTTCTTCATCGTTTACCATTATTTCTTTTCCTTCATCTATTACTGTTGTTTCTTTTTCTTCATCTTTTACCGTTATTTCTTTTTCTTCATCTATTACCGTTATTTCCTTTTCTTCATCTATTACTGTTACGTTTATATATATAATTTTTAAATTGTTGGAGTTTATATATATATATATATATATATATATATATATATATATATATATATATATATATATATATATATATATATATATATATATATATATATATATATATATATATATATATATATATATATATATATATATATATATATATATATATATATATATATATATATATATATATATATATATATATATATATATATATATATATATATATATATATATATATATATATATATAAGATTAATTTTTGATCGAATTATGTCGATACGATGTTTGCACATTTGTGTGCATGACGCGTGACATTTGTGTTAGTTCGATCTGATTGCGATGATCGCATTTTTGTGTGAGCAATAATACTGTTTTTTGCTTAATTTCTTTTTCTTTGCGATAAATTTTGTTTCGTCCGATTTAGATCTGGTTGCGATGAGCGCATTTCTGTGTTAGCAACATTGTTGGGTTATTTGGCACATTTAAAATTCATTATTGCTTTATTATTATTATTATTATTATTGTTATTATTAGTATTATTATTATCATTATTTATTATTATTATCATTATTATTATTATTACTATTATTATCATTATTATCATTAATTTATTAAAACTTGTTATAATAAAAAAAATCTGTTTTTTAAAATAAATAACATTAACATCTTTTCCAAATTAATATGAAAACCTATTATTTTTAAGAAAAACTTTTTTTTTAGATAAATTTAAAATAATAACTAAAATCTTTTTTTTAAAATAATAACTAGAACCGTTATTTATTTTATTTTATTATTGTTCAATTCAAATTTCATTATCATATTGTATCTGCTCCTCTCATGTAACCTCGCGAACTTAACAATCGCTCTTTAAATTCTGCCTTTAAATTTCTGCTTGCATGGTTTAAATTATGACATTATCTCTCTGTTTGCATGATTCAATTATCTCACGCGTTTACCATTATTTCTGTCACATTGCACACATCCGAAGGTTAGGTCTAACTGTTTGGCCGCCGCGCCAATAGTCCGTAAAACTTCACACATTCAATTTCAAATCCTCAAAACTACAAACTACAAACCCTAATTTTCACAAATTCCTCGCCGCAGGCCAAATTACAATTTTACCCCTAGCATTAGGTCAAAGAGCCGCCGCGCTCATTTTAGGGTTTCCCGCCGCGGAATCCCTAACCTAACCCTAATTCACTTAACAATTCAACGTAGAGAATTGGAGTTTCTACTCTCCACGTAAGCGTGTCCTTAAGATGCGTTTATTCCCCTTGAGACCTTGACCACAGTCAAGAAGTCTCTAACCTCCCTTTTGAGGGGAACTACAGTTACTCTGATTCCATTCCCGTAAGGATATGTAGGCACAAGATGCGATGTCTTGCCGAGTAAACTTAGAATTAACCCCTAGGTCTTTTTTAATTTTCAATCCTTTGTATATACCCTAAAGCAAAATAATTAATGAAATAAATAAAAAAAAATAAACAAAAGGTTCCCGTAGAGTACTACGGAAGTTTAGGGTGCTAATACCTTCCCTAAATTTAACCAACCCCCGAACCTTAGATCTCTCCCTTTTAGGTTTTTCCTTTCTTTAACCTTTCCTTCGGATAAATCAAAGACCGGTTGTAAATGAATTAAGATTCAAGTTAATCAATAGCTTGACATCCAAATTTCACCGCAACACTTACCAAGCTTCTTTACAAGAAACATGAAATTTTCATCTTCGGAAGTCTTGTCGTCTTTGTCATCCTTTGTGTCAATCTTCAAGGAAATTCCTTTGGACTTCTTTTCTTGACTTTCGTGCTTCTCGAGCCTTCCAAGTTCCAATTCATGCTCTTGAAGTTTGCCAAATAAGGATACGGATGTCATCATTGAGAGACTCTTCTTTTCCGAAATAGTGGTCACTTTTGGTTGCCACTCTCTTGTTAAGGATCTTAGGAATTTCAGGTTCAGATCATCATTGGTGAAGGTCTTCCCGAGAGCAATCAAGTGATTTGTTAGATGAGCGAATCTCTTTTGTAAGGCAACAATAGATTCACCGGGCTGCATACAGAACATCTCATATTCTTGGCTTAACGTGTTGAGCCTTGATCTTTTTACTTCTGCAGTTCCTTCATGTGTTTCCACCAAGGTGTCCCAAATCTCCTTTGCCGATCTACACTGTGATACACAGAAGAACTCGTCCATACTAAGAGCGCTTTGGAGTATGTTGATTGCTTTCTTTTCATTAAGAATCTTTTTCTTATCGTCTTCATCATACGTGCTTTTCAACTTTGCGGTTCCAACGCCATTGACCACATTTTCTGGATTGTGTGGTCCTTCTTCAATTGCTTCCTGTAATACCCCAAATTTTACCCTTACATTTAGTCAGTCATTGTGCATAGCATTTCATTTTGCATCCATTAATCACTAACCAATCATTGAGTGCGATTTGTTTTGCAGGAATTACCCCTAGGGGCGTTTTGGTCATTGTAAGCAGAATTCGTAATTTTGGGACAGATGAGGCATTATTCCTGAGGCATTTATTTACATGGGTTGATTATGTCAAGGTGTCGGCATGTTTTGACTGGTGTTGAGAAACTCTTGTCAGAAGTATTTGGACTCAGGGCCGTTTCGGTGTTTTGTTTTGAATGATAAGAGCTTGGGCTGAAAAGAAAGTGGATAGTGTTAATGTTGTTCGGGGAAGTTATGTGATCAACGGGATTGTAGTTTGAATTTGTTCGGATATAATCATGTCGTGGGATACTAGTTATAAAATTGATCAAGGCAAAGGAGAAGGGAGTTTTAAATATTTTTGAGACTTTTATCCATAAGTATTCATAAGTTACAACTCAAAGGTGGATTTAAATAATTTGTGAATTATTATTCATGGATATTTAAATTTATAATTGAGAAAATAAACATGAGTATTTGTTGGATTTTATTTCATAAATATTAAAGTACAGTAGAATTGAAAGAACACTTTCGAATTTTATTCAAGATGTTCATTTGCTTACAAGAGGATGGCATCTACAATAAGTATCTACTCTAAAAAAGGTCCTAAGTCCTAAAGATCCTATTGTGTCTTCATGATGTTCATCCACTGGACATTACTTCATGCTTCTCCGATTAACCTGCACAATCAAAAAAAAAGAACAAACAGAAGCAAGAAAGGGTTAGAAGTTATTTTTGACACTCTCAGAACATCATCATCATCGAGTGCCGGGAGTGGCACGACCGAAGCCGCATCCTACCCCCGTTACCAATCTGAACCATCGGCGTCAGATCAAGTGGCTACTGTTTCTTATCTAAGGGGCAACCGAGAGAGATGAAGAGTAAAATGAAGTAGGGACTGAATAATCTGCCGAAAGGGATCATATGCCGAAATTGGATTCGTTTTCAAAACCAAACAGAATGTCGTTCATCAAGTAAAACATGGTGACATTATCAAGTAAATTTCAAGATTGTTTCCAAACTGATACAAGGGTAAAACAGCACAGCAAATTCGGACTCAGACCCGGATGCCGGCAGGTCTGAATCGCTTTGTTTTCGAAGATTTCCAACACCTGAAATTCATCACAACAGCATCAGTACAAAGTTTATAACAGAACTCAAAACCAAAACAGTTCATAAGCTGCACCTAAATTGCATAAACAAAACAACTCATAGGATGCTCAAAATTGAATAAAAATTTCAATTCGCAAGCCGCTGAACCAGCTCGAAAAATAGAATGGCAAGTACATCAAAAGAATCAGGTTCAAGTCAATTCGAAAACAAGAGAGGGCAGAGGTCCAGTTCACAAACCACAGCAGGAAATGCAAACTCAATCAAAAGAGCAAGATAAATTCACATAATCACATGCACCTAATCAGCTCAGGGCAAGCCTCAACCAAGGGTGCAAGCCACAATGAAAAGCCAACAAAGCTCAGTTCATATCAGTGAAATCCCACGGCCAAACTACCTCAAATCGCTATGAGCATGAGGGCTCAGTTCAGAACATCACTGCCCCGGCAAGTAAGTGTACCAGTCGCTAACATAGAAAAAATCAGACAATGCAGCAGCAAGGCATGAATAACCAGAGATCAAACCCATATCAGAACTACATCAGTTCACAAGCCCGGAAATCATGACTCTGAACCAAGTTCAAATAGTCGTGAATGAACAAGTAAAGAACACAGCAGAGACTATCAAAGGCAACTGTCGAAACATGGTTAAAAGCAACCGCGGCATCATCGATTCCCTCATCAGGCTCAGACAGAGCGTCATCATTGCCGTATACCCCTCCTCGACATTTGATCCGACCAAAGTGTTAGCACCTTTCTGAAAGAAGAAGAAGAAAAGTTAATGTGTGTTCGAAATAGTTAATCCAGAAGTCAGAAGCATATATCCAACAAAACCAAATTTGAATATGGATACAAGCAATTTCCAAATCCGTATTCAATCAAATACTGGGAATTTGAGTCTGTAAGTCTGAAAGGGAAAGAAAAGATCCAATCAGCTTATCAGAAAGATAATCAAACAAATCAAACAAAATCCATTACAAGTGAATCCGAAAAAGGCAAGTTCAAATCACATCAGAAAATTCAACAAGATCAAATCAAAATCACAATCCAATCTCAGTAAAAATAACACAAATCCAACACTATCAAAAAGCCCACAGATCAGAGAGAGTGGTATATAAAGGAACGAGCTCACCATGTTGAAACGCTAACGGGCTAACGGCGAAAACAAAGGGACAGCCGAGAGAGAAGACGGAGAGGGGAGAACAAAAGCGCGAACAAAACCCTAGCGGCCGCGAGAGAGAAAGAGGAGAAGGGTTTCGTCAAAGGTAATCATCAGAACGCAAACCAAGAGATTGAGGAAGGTCCACCGACGCCGCCTCTATCCACGACGGGAAATCCTTCCCTGGAGGCTCAGTTCACCATCATCGTCTCAATACGTTCATCACCGATTGCGAACGAAAACGTAAGCCAAAGATCCTGATAAGTTCACATTTAACATGGTTGTTTTGCTTTCAGAAAGGTTCATCACCAAGGAGAAAACGGTGGAGATGGAACGGAGAAGGAGAGAGCTCCGGACGCGAAGGCACAACGGCGCCGCGAAGAGAATAGGGTTTTGAAACCCTAGCTCTCCCTTTTTTTTTACAATTACATCAACCGGGTTGGGTCCGGAAGTGATTACCGGCCCAACCCCTTTTATTTTTCATTTTTACATTTTTTGTTTTTTATAATTAATATTATGTTAAATATTAAAATTGTTTTTTTAAAATAAATAAAATTAAAAACCTTTTTATAGTAGTAAACAAAAAAAAAATCTTTTTTTATAAATAATATTAAAATCCACTTTTTTCAAAAAAATAAAAATTAGGTTAAAATAGTTTTTTTAAATTAATGTTAAAAATCCTATTTTAATTTAAAGTTTATATCATAAAATAAAACCACAAAAAGATGCATAATTTCACTTCTTCACCATCTGATAATTCGTTTAATTCTGCCCACTGACGTTGTTTGTTCGTTTTGCAGTTTATTGCGTTTACTGTTATTTATTTTATTATTGTTCAGTTCAAACTTCATTATCATATTGTATCTGCTCCTCTCATGTAACCTCGCGAATCCTAACAATCGCGCTTTAGTCTCTGTCTTTGAGTTTCTGCTTGTATGGCTTACTGTCTGCATTTTTATTTCCGCTTGCATGATTTAAATCTCACACATTCATCAATACTCCTGTCACATTTCACATCCAAAGGTTAGGTCTAACCGTTTGGCCGCCGCGCCAATAGTCCTCAACTTCAAACCCTTACAACCTCACAAACCCTAATTTTCACAAATGCCTCGCCGCAAGAAAGATTATAATTTTACCCCTAGCATTAGGTCAAAGAGCCGCCGTGCTCATTTTAGGGTTTCCCGCCGTGGAATCCCTAACCTAACCCTAATTCACTTAACAATTCAACGTAGAGATTTGGAGTTTCTACACTCCGCGTAAGCGTGTCCTTAAGACATGTTTATTCCCCTTGAGACCTTAACCACAGTCAAGAAGTCCCTAACCTCCCTTTTGAGGGGAACTACGATTACTCTGATTCCACTCCCGTAAGGATACGTAGGCACAAGATGCAATGTCTTGCCGAGTAAACTTAGAATTAACCTGTTGCGGTGGAAATAGGATCACAAACTATTAATGAGTTTGAATCGCAATTCAATTCACAACCGCTCTTTGATTTATCCGAAGGAAAAGGTCAAAAGAGGGAAAATCTATTTTGCATCGTAAACACAATGCGGGGAAAGATCTAGGGTTCGGGGGTTGATTAAATTTAGGGAAGGTATTAACACCCTAAACTTCTGTAGTACTCTACAGGAACCTTTTGTTCAAATGTTTACTACTTGCTTTATTTATTTGCTTAAGGTATATGTACAAAGGGATTAAAAGTGAGAAAATAAACCTAAGGGGTTAATTCTAAGTTTACTCGGCAAGACATCGCATCTTGTGCCTACGTATCCTTACGGGAGTGGAATCAGAGTAATCGTAGTTCCCCTCAATAGGGAGGTTAGAAACTTCTTGACTGTGGTCAAGGTCTCAAGGGGAATAAACGCATCTTAAGGACACGCTTACGCGGAGTGTAGAAACTCCAATATCTACGTTGTAAATTGTTAAGTTATAATTAGGGTTAAATTAGGTTAGGGATTCCGCGGCTGGAAACCCTAAAATGAGCACGGCGGCTCTTTGACCTAATGCTAGGGGTAAAATTGTAATTTTGCCTGCGGCGAGGCATTTGTGAAAATTAGGGTTTGTAAGAGGTGTAAGGGTTGAAGGTGAGGACTATTGACACGGCGGTCAAACGCTAAACCTAATTCCTTCGGATGTGTGTAGTGTGACTGGAATATTGATAAATGCGTGAAGTGATTGAGTTATGCAAACAGGGAATAAAGACAGCAGTTAAAAGCCATGCAAACAGAAATTAAAAGGCAGAAATTTAAAGCGCGATTATTAGATTCGCGAGGTTACATATGAGAAGCAGTTACAATATAGTAATGAAATAAAATGAGATAAGTAATGGTAAATGTAATGAGCTGCAAAATGAACAAATGGCGTTAGTGGGCAGAGTTAGGCGGTGATCAAATGAGTTAAGAAAAAGATGCAAATTTGAGATTTTATTATTGTTTTATTAAAAAAATCTTAAATAATTTAATATTAGCTTACAAAAGAAATTTAATTTAAAAATAATTTACTCTTTTAAAAAGTTTTATTTTTAATATTTTAAGAAAAGCTTTTCTTATTTTTATTTAAAAAAAGAGTTTTTCATTTTTATATTTACAAAAATTTTAGTTTTATATTTAAAAAAAAGGTTTTTAATTTTTATTTTTAAAAAGGTTTTGTTTAATTTTATTATAAAAAGATTTTTATTTAAAAATAATATTTACACAAAAAAAGGTTTTAAAACAATTTTCTTAAGTTATAAAACAATTTAAAATAATTAAAAAACATAATTTTAAAAAACAAAATAAAAAATAAAACATAAAGGGGTTGGGCCGGTCATCACATCCGGACCCAACCCAGTTGTTAATCATACACAAATTGCTTCTAGGGTTTTATCCCAGAGAAGCTCGCGGCGCCGTTTCACCCGTTCTTCTCCCTTTCTCTCTCGTTTCCCTTCGCCGTCTCTCTCCATCGCGGCCGTGCCTTTATTTCCTGAAACAAAACATGAAAAAAAAAGTCCCCTTGCTTACGTTTAAAGTGAAGATCGGCCGATGATGGCGTGAGCTGAGGCCTGAGGGTTGATTGTCCGCCGTTTAAATGGAACGGTGTTGGTGAACTTCCCCCTGAGTATTGTTGATCGCGTTTGGTGATGAGCTTCGATCGGCGTTGGGCGATTCCTTGAGCGATGATGACGATCGCTTCGTCTGAGTTCGCGCCGTTTAGGGTTTTGCATGTGACTTTTTCGCCGCTTCTTGTACTCTCCGTCTAGGGTTTCAACGAGGTGATCGTTCCCTTTTTATAATTTCTCTTTATCTCTCTTTTTGGGCCTTGGACTTGCGTTATTTTTCTGAGATATGAATTTGATGATTCGATTTGATTTGATTTTGTTTGGTTTTTCCAGATTGAGTTCAAATAGGATGTTTTCTGATACGATTGGGATCTCGCTTCTTCTCTTAGAACCTGATTGGGATTTCCAGCTGATATGATTTTTTCTGATTCGATTCAAAGCTTTCCATTTTTGGGGTTTCTTGATTGACCCTATTTCGGCCATGGATTCGCTTGGATTCTATCCGATTTGTTTCGATTTCGAACTGATTTGGTTTTTTGACTGATTTGTTTGATTGATTCAGATTGGTTTCCAATGGGGATGTTTCCTGATACGATTTGGATCTGACTTGAAACTTTCCATTCCCAGATTCGATTTTGTTGGATCATTTTCTGATGTAGATTGGGTTGCCTTTGAATTCACTTGATCTGTTCGATATCTGAATTAATTCGTTTGTTTTGTTTGATTTCAATCTGGACTGTACTGATGCGTTTTTCGATTTGTTTTTGATTTTCTGGTGCAGTTAGCTTTTCCTCTTCTTCTTTCAGAGAGGGCTGATGCTACGGCTTCGGTCGAATCAAAATTGCCGGGAAAGGTATACGGCAATGATGACACCGTTCTGAGCCTTCGAGGGACGTTCTTCGACGATGTCGCGGTTGCTTTCTGCTGGTTGGTTTCGATGCTCAGTTGTGACTGTGAGCTGGGCCATGATGCTGATTAACTGAGTCGTGTGCGACCGATACGAACTGTTATGGTTTTGTGCACTTATTTATCTCATGAACTGACATGTTTATGTTAGATTATTCTTGTTCGTTCTGGTACAATCCATGCCATGATTTTGTGCTGTGGCGTATTCTTGAACTAATATGGACTTCGACTCTTCTGTGCAGTTTTGACAGGTTGATTGAATTGGTGATGATGATTGGCTATGATGTTGATGTCCTGAACCATGTGTTTGGTAATTTGTTTTTCCAATGTGCTTCCACATTTGGCCTATCTCGCTTTCTGTCATGGTTATGTGCTATGATTCGGTGCTGTGATTTGGTGTACATTTTTGTGACTTGCAATCCGTATTGGTTGAAGCTTGTCCCTAACCGACAACCTTTGGTACATTGTTATGCAGCTTGATACAGCTTGTTTGGGTACTTCATTCTTCTTGTTCTATTTGAACTTGCTTTCTTTGTATTAACTGCTGATACCCTTTTCTTTGGATCTCGTTGGGGCTTCCTGTTACGACAGACTTATAAGATGTTTTCCTATGGCTTCTTGCGCATGAATCTGCCTTCTGATACATTGTTTTGATGCAGTTTGTATTTGGTGTTCTGTTTGGCATTTGGTTTTCATGACTTCACCTAATGGTTCAGAATTAATACTGCTCACGAATTGTTTAAGTTTTGAGTCCCAAATTCTGAATCTGATACTGTTTGTGGCTTTTCAGGTGTTGAAAAAAATGACTCCGACCTGCCGGCATCCGGGTCTGAGTTAGAACTTGCCTATGTTGCCTTATCCTCGTATCAGTTTGGAAATCCAATCGCGGCAAAACGAATCAGTCCCGCTTCTTTTATTACCTCTATCTCTCGGATGTCCCGTACCGATAAGAACAGGTGTTACCTGATCTGACGCCCACGGCGCGGATCGGTAACGGGGGTAGGACGCAGCTTCGGTTGTGCCACTCCCGGCACTCGATGATGACATTGTTCTGAGAGTGTCAAAAACAACTTCTAACCTTTTTTCTACACTGTTGTATTCTTTTTGATGTGCAGGTTAGTCGAGGACTCACGGAAAAGCTCAAGGGCCAACATGAAGACACTTAGCATTTTTAGGACTTAGGATTTAGAACTTTTAGGATTAATGTAATTCCTTGTAACAGTATTTCTAAAATGTGAAGCAATCTCCATTTCTTGTATGATGAGATCTTTATGAAATAAAATTCCCAAAATTTGAATCTATTTATATTTTGTTCTTAGTTAAAAAAAAATTATAAACATTTGTGAATAAATCCACAAATATTTAAATTCATTAACATAGTCATAAAACATAAACACTCCCAAATGATATTCTTATTTGTGCACTTGTCTCATCATCTGATTAAAATCCAATTTAAATGCTAACCAACCATTTCATAACCCAACACGGATGTGCACCATAATCACAACAGTTTCAGCATCAACAACAACACTACTCGTAATTAAATTCCACTGACCAAATGCCAAGAGCCACAATCCAACAATACCCAATTACGACTGTGCCTTAATAATAGAAACGGAAGCGCTTTGGAAATAAACCATGAGCGATGGAATGGATCTTAATCCAGTTGTGCTCGACAAGTTTTAATACCGACCACATCAAATTGGCACCTTGATATAATTAGACCTGGTGATAGGTAAATGCCTCAAAAAATAGTGCATCAAACGCCTCAGAACTTAATAATAGCCTGTCTTCAGGGAATTAGCAGAATTTGCGTAAAATGACCAAAATACCCCTGGAACCAAATCTGCAAAACAAAAACCTCCATAACTTGTTAGTGGTTAGCAAATGTACATATGAGATGATATGCGAAATGACTGACTAAATATAAGGGTAAAATTTGGGGTATTACAGTTGCCCCTATTTAAATAGCTACACCGGACGATTTGAGTGACAGAGACTCGAGGAATCGTGGTGGAGAGATTTAAATATAGATAACCGAAAATTTTGCCCTTATATGCGACGGTATGCAATGCTATGGACAAAGCGAGGACCGCTTAATGCAGATGATATGAATATGATGTGATGCGTATGCTGGAATGATGAATGCGAAAATGATGACGAATACTACGACACAGACGCTACGAGAAGAACACACTGGGGAAAACGACGCGCTGGGACACAGTACAACACTGGGGAATTCTAGAATGATGGTCAACTGGTGCGAACACGACCAATTGTCATTTTTAGAAAAGGGACGAGATTCTCAAATGGAGATGGTACCTATGAGACGGCCTCCACTGGGGAATCTAAAAGTAAAACTGGATCATGCACGACTGCAAGATCGATCACAGAATGCTGGAGCATTGAGCAAAGAATAACATCCAGGCTTCTGTAACCTATCCCTCGTGACAGGATCAAACGGACTTTTCGGGAATCTGTAGCAAATATACAGGGTGAAAACCGACTGTATGCCAAAATAAATGGACTTTAAGAACGAGATCCTTAAATGGAGATGGCACCTATGAGATGACCTCCACCAGGGAATGTCTAATAATAACAGGATCTACACGGCTTGCAAAATCGATTACAGACTGCTGGAGCATTGAGCAAAGAATAACATCCAAGCTTCTATAAACTATCCTTCGTGATGGGATCGAATGGACTTTTCGGAAATCCATATCAAATATACAGGGTAAAGACCGGCTGTATGCCAAAATAAACGGACTTTAATGGGAAATGCCCTGATAAGCTTCTCGAGGGAGAACTGTCACTTATCGTTGGAAGGGACTTATGTGCCAAAATGGATAAGCACTCAAATAAAGAGGCTGCTGCTTATCTGATAAATAAATCTTCTCGCATTTAAGGTCGGCGCCTGGAATACGATTCTGATTCTTCTCTTACTGAAGGATAAATAAACTTCTTCATGCTTCAAGATCGTGCTCTCCTGAACATGAAAAGGGTAAACTGAACTTCCTCATACTTCAGAATCGTGCTCTCCTGAATATGATTCGGCTCTTTCGGGTAAATGAAATTCTTCATACTTCAGAATCGTGCTCTCCTGAATATGAAAAGGGCTAACTGAACTTCCTCATACTTCAGAATCGTGCTCTCCTGAATATGATTCGGTCCTTTCTTGTAAATGAAATTCTTCATACTTCAGAATCGTGCTCTCCTGAATATGAAAAGGCTAACTGAACTTCCTCATGTTTCAGAATCGTGCTCTCCTGAATATGATTCCGCTCCTTCTTGTAAATGAAATTCTTCATACTTCAGAATCGTGCTCTCCTGAATATGAAAAGGGTAAACTGAACTTCCTCATACTTCAGAATCGTGCTCTCCTGAATATGATTCGGCTCAAACCTCCCCGTACTTCAAGATCGTGCTCTCCTGAATACGATTTGGTTTCTTCTTTTACTAAAGGATAAATGAACTTCTTCATGATTCAGAATCGTGCTCTCCTGAATATGATTCCGCTCAAACCTCCCCGTACTTTAAGATCGTGCTCTCTTGAATACGATTTGGTTCAAAACCCCCCATACTTCCAGACGACAGGTAAATGGAAGCCCAACTGCTCCATGGAGATGGCCATTTGCTGCGAGTCATAACGAAGATAGGATCGGCTTCTTAGGTGAGAAATGTTGTATATCGGTGTTGTAAGATGTAAAGTGTGGTAAAGTGTTGTACTGACAGATTTTCCAGGCGTGAACTGTCGTGTATCTGTAAAGGATTGTAGTTGATTTTCTTGAAAGATGGTGCAAAATAAATGCACGTCCGGTTGGGATCGACGATCGACAAGGCTGAGATTCAATCTAGGATCGAGCTAGAAAGAAAACTGGTAATCAAAACTCCATCGAGGGAATGAACTCGAAGGGTAGATATCTTATCCTGGCGAGGAAAGATAGCTGAAGTAACCGTCATCCACGAGGATCGAGCTCCGTAGGGAAACTTGGAAACACATATGTATTTTATGCTTAGGGCTGACAATCTATTTGAAGAGAATGGACGAACCCAGTTACTCGGCGGTAACGACCAATGATAGAGACACAATGAACCTGTGAATGCTAACGCATATGTTGATGCATATGTTAATGTGAATGTATGTTAATGTCTTTGTATGCAAGATGTTATGAAATGAGTATGTAATGAATGAATATGTAATGAGTATGTAATGAATATGTAATGAAATAGGCATGTGATGCTTATGCCCTTGCGTATGCTGACGAAATAGACTAGAGACGGGACGAGAGATGAAATAAACATCTCGACGGAGATACCCTGCGTTCTCTGCAACCAATACGTCAATCATGGGAGGGAATGGTAGGACCAAATCTGGTTTCAAAATTCTGAATTCTCTAGGGAGAAAGTAAATTGCTTAGGTGCACAGTATCACGTCTTCTCATGGGGAGAGGAAAACCTGAAGGACACTTTCGAGTTACCCAAGAAAGGGTTGTCAGCTTATAGTCTCGCTGGGGACTGTGTTAGAGCAATGTTTTGAAAGTGTTTCTGCAATAATGATATTTTCGGGGAGTGAAGAGATCCTTCCGAAATTTCCACTAGTCAAAGTAATTTATTACATTTCAAATTTGTTGTTTTTGAAGAACAGTTTTGAAAAATCTACAATGCACCTTTCATTTTCAAATTTTAAGAATAAACGCATTTTGCATAACAATAGAAAACAAAGAGCAGTGCACCAAGGAATGTAAGTAACAAAATGGTATCTTTTATTAAAGGGTGGCAGCTCGCTGAAGGCATAGTGTCGCTACTGCGAAAATCGGCGCCGGCTGAACAGAAGAGTCGCCACCGTGCGTTATTTATCCCACGGGAGGGAAAGGAAACGCTCAGAGTAAACCTCGCACAACACGGGAAAGGTATGGTCATCGCAACCAAAACCTGGGTTCGGGAGTCGGTTACGCAAGGGGAAGGTATTAGCACCCCTCACGTCCGTCGTACTCGACGGGATCCACGCTTGTTTTCGGGTATGGATTGTTATTCTATCTACTCTAAAGGTCAGGGGTTAAAAAGAAAAGAGAATGAAAATAAAATGACTCGGCAAAGTATCGCACTTTATGCCTACGTATTCCCGTCGGGAACGAGAAATCAGAGTCAACGTAGTTCGCCTACCTACGGGAAAGGAGGGGAAGGTTGCTCGCTAGGATATCGCATCCTATGCCTACGTACTTTCACACGGCATGAAAGATCAGAGCAAACGTAGTTCGGGCCACGTACGACACAAGTCTGTCTTGGTTGATTTTATTCCTTCTGAAAAGGTTTTCCTGATTAGCAGTCCAAGCGGACAAAAATGACGTCTTGATGAGTTCACATTCTTTTACGGAAGAAGTGTCTTTTACTGTGTTTGAAATCTTTATGTGTTTTTCTGTTTGTTTTGAGAAAGAAAGAGACAGAACTCTAACCTACGGTTGCGAAGGGAATCAAACTAACCTAATGTTATCATGCATGGGTTAAGACCTAGTGTCTATCATGCTCCTCTCTTGCACAGAGAGAAACAGAGATCCTACGGGATAGGCAGAAACAGAAACAATAACAGATATATACAGTAAAACAGTAAAATGCATGGATGCAACAATACAAGCGAGGCAAGGGAGTCCCACTCAACCTCGAACCTAGAAAACAATAGGCAAAAGTGAACAGGCTTCACTTTCAACCCAGCAGGGTAAACAGCAAACAATACAGTTCAGAAAACCAATCAATACATCAAGAAATGAAACACAGCCAAAAGAAACAGCATCAGCAGCTCTGAATCAACAACTGGCTTCAAGCAATCTCCAATCAGCTACAGGCTTCAACAAGCATCAATCTCCATCCTCATGGCCTTCAGACAAGGGCTTTGACATCAATCTTCAGTCTACAATGGCTTTTCTTCCAGCTCAAACCTCCAGGATGAGGGATTAGTCACAAGAATGAATTGGGTGTTAAGCAATCAGTTGACTACCAAGGGTGGTGAACAGACTGCTTCTAACACAAGAGACATTTTCTCTCAAGAGTTCTATCTCTTAGACACTATCACCAAGCCTTCCAAAGGAAGGGGGTGAGTGTCTTAGAGAGACTCTGAATCACAGAGAAGAATGGATGCAGACAAGGCAATCCATGTTTGAGAAATAACCATTCTAATCTAGAGCTCTGCCTAGCTCCTAAACCCTAGTCTCCTCAGCAACTGATAGCAAGAAACTCCTCCTCAACTCTGACAGTTGATCTTCAGCATTGAATCTCCAATGGCTTCATCTCCACAAATCTTCAGCTTCCCCAGGGCCCCAGATAAACCCAATACCCATACAAGCAATCAATAAACCCCAGAGGGCACACCACACCAGACAACAGATATACAGACAGTAATAATAGCAGTAGGGGAATCCTGACTTTTCTCTAAGGGATCTAATAGCTACCCATAGCCCATATAGTCCCATAACTAATCTATTCAAACCCTAAGTCCTAAGGGAGAAAATTGAACTTCCTAAGTTGTCACCTAAAACCCTAGTTTTGATCATGATATTCAAGCATTTATTAACCTCCTAAAATTAACCTCTAAAAATGGGAAATAAAATATTTCCACAAGCTTAACATCTCATCTAAACAATATGAAAAGAATGATCAAAAAAATCTTAAAGCATGTGAGAGAACAAAAATCATGAAAATGATGCATGAAATATAACTATTTATTATGCTATTTATTTAGAAAATATGAAAAAAATATGAAATAAAACTAAAAATGAAATTTTATTTTCCTATAATGTTCTAGACATTTTAATGAAAACATGGTAAAAAGAATGGATTAAAAAGCATTTTTTATGAATTTATTATGATTTTATGAAAATTGATGAAAATTAAAATGAAATAAGAAAAAAGTAAAATGAATTAAATGAGCCAGGGGGTGTGAATAGGAACTTCGCTCAGTTCAAAATTGGATGGGCCTCACAGGGTAGGGGTGCAGTTAGCGCTTCTGGCTTAAGCCCAATACACATTCAGAATTAAAAAAAACAAAGAAACGCTGGGGGGTAGAAATAGCATCAGAAACACGTTCAATATTGGTTTGGGCCTAACTCTGGGGGTGGGGATAGCATCATCCACTCAGGCCCGCCCGTTTCAATTAATGAAACGGCGCGTTTTGGCCAGCTTCATTCTTTCCCTCCAAAGCTCAGATTAAACATAGACCATTGGATTGCCCTGATAGTCAAGAGTCTACCACGAAATGAAGGGCTCAGATTGTATCTTCTTCAATTGAACCTGCAACCTAGGGTTTGAGCTTCCATGGCCACCATGCACGAGTAAGGTTCCACCTCCCTGTTCTCACTCCACACGCGATGAATCCTCATGATGTAAACATGGAATCTGCTCCAAATCTCTCCCTCTATAATCTTAGGGCATCAAATCACCTTGAAACTCACCACATCAACAAATTCGATGGAATCAACATTCGGCCTCCATTGAAATACACTGGTATGCATCATCACCAAACTTCCTCAAACCTAGCCTAACTTAAACTACACCTAATGGAGGTTAACACATGCTATCAAGCCACGATTATAACACACTAATCTAAGAGATTCGAACACAAACAGAATATGGCACCTGTCACTAACCATCACCAAACCTCTCCAAATTCATCTAACTTAATCTCCTAACCACCTAGATCAATTCTACACTAACAAAAACATGCCTACCTAACTGGATCAAGCAGTGTGATAGAAAACTTACCTTGTAAGAAATCTTGAGAAGCAGCTATGGAAATGGAAGATCTGAGGCTTCCAAGTGATGAATCTTGATCAATCCTTGAGGAACTTGCTTCTGTATGCACAAACTTGGAGTTTCCTTGCTTGAATCATGCAATCCACTTGAACTTGTAGTTTTGAGATTCTTGAGAAAAGCACTCGAATACGAATGATTCACACCAAGAACTTGCTTCAATTATGATCTGTGATGATGATGGAATGGAATTGAGTTGATTATGATGAAGATTGATGAAGGTTTTGAGAGAATTGTGATGAAACTCCAATGAAAAAGTGTGATAGATTTTGTGAAATTCTTGGTGCAAATGAGGCCAACCCTTGATCAATGCACCTTTCATGAATATATAGACCCCAAATGAACATTCTAGATCCATCTTGCACATTCCCTTGTTTTCAAATTTTGATCCATTTTGATTATGTTTCTTAAATGATAAGCAACCATGGATAACTTCATTTTTTCCTTCTAAACTCAAAAAAGTGTGTGAACCATTGTTCTTAGAATTGTTTTTCCATTCAAAATCATATATTGGAAGTCTCCATTTGGACTTGTAAATCTCCCAAACCATTTTCCAACTTGGAATTATTCACTTTATAAGCCTTTTTAGTTCATATTTTGACCTATCATGCAACTCCATGCTATGAGCTTCTCCAATAACTTGTGACCTTCTTTCTAGACTTAAAATCCCATTTGGAGCAAGTTTGATGTTGTAAGTTTTTCCATTTGAGGCCTCCTTGTATGAGTTTTGGGTATAGGTTAAAATGACCTGTAATTCACAAATGCCCAAAATACCCTTTGCTTGTCAAGACCATAAGTTGAGTTCTCCACATCATATGAAGGCATACCATACCATTCTAGAAAGCTAAGACAATGAGGAACAACTCTTAAGTTGACCATGAATTCATTTGAAATCTCCTTGAGGGGCAAAACTAGCTTGGAAGTCAAGTCACTTTCACAGACAAAAATTCAGACACCCCAGATGACCTATAACTTGTAAGGACCATAACTTGAGTTCTATAAATCTCCTTGAGGTCTTCCACCACTCAAATTAAAGGTCTTGAGATCCTCTACAAGTTTCATGTTGGCCAAGAAGCCATTTGAAGCTAGCATTTTGACTTATCTTGCTTGGAAATTTGACCTAAACTAGGGGATTTTACAGAGAAACCCTAATTTAGTAACTCCTCTTCTCCTTGATTTTTCTTGAATTCTCCTTGTCATATCTCCATATCCTTCTTTATATGTTCAATATTGATCCCCACATCTCTCCAATAGACTTGAATGCCCTCTTAAGTCAGTCAATTGACCTAGGGTTGACCTAGGGTTGACCCAGATGAAACCCTAGTTGACTGTCTTCAACTATAGCTCTTGTGCCTTCATCAATGACTTGTTTTCTTCTCCAAATGACTTTGTAAGTCTCTCAAGATGTCTAGATGCTCTCCATACCTTCAATCCACAGCTCATAACCCTCTTGTTGATCCTCAGATATCCTCAGCTAGGAGATGGACTCAAGGCTTGATCTGCTGAACTCCTTGCTTTCAAATTCTTTCCTGATGACTTGCATGAGATTGAATTGGAATAATAACCTCTTGCTAGGCCTCTAGAGATGAGAATAATGATTGATCTCCTGTTGAATGACATGCTATGCTTATGCTATGCAGATGGTTAGTCTATGTACATGACTCTATATGCAAATGCTAATGATAATGAAACATGAACCAAGTGAATAAGGTTGGGCAAATTTTAGGGTGCAACAGCTGCCCCTATTCAAGCGACTTGGACCCGATTGGGTGAAGAGCCCGGAGCCTTCAGACATTCGCGGTACGAGACGGTTGAATACTAGTGAAACCAGAAATTTGCCAACCGCAGAAATAAACTGCGCTCCTGCTTGAGGAATGACATTCGTCAGCTGAATCTGACTGTTACGATAACCCACTGATCTTGCGCGACCGTGCTGGGGATTGTTTCCATCGTTCTGAAGAGGATTCTGTCATAACAGATTGCTTGCTTGTCCACGTTAGGACTCTGTCTGTCATCAACACGAAGAAATCTCAACTAAAACTTGTCCACGTTAGGACTCCACTTGCTGTTATCCCAGAAAAATCTCGGCAACTCCGCTGGGGATAATTCGCCTGCATTTCCATAAACTGAATCGTCCACGCTAGGAATAACACTCTTCCACGTTAGGAGTAACGCTTTTATCTTTCCACGTTAGGAAGCAATCTTCTTTTTCCACGTAAGGAGAACTATATCAATCTGTCCACGCAAGGACTCCAATACCACTTGACATGTCCGCGTCAGGACTCCAATCTTTCCACGTAAGGAATCCAACCTTTGATTCTGAACCTGTCCACGTCAGGACTCAACTTTTCTTGCATCTGTCCACGTAAGGACCCCAATTTCTTCGCGTAAGGAATAAACTTCTTCTTCCACGTTAGGAATATCTTCTTTGATCTGTCCTCGTCAGGACTAAACTCTTCCACGTCAGGAACAAACTCGTCTTTCCACGTAAGGAAACCATTTTTCTTCCACATAAGGAATGCTCTTGATATGTCCACGTAAGGACTCTGATCTTTCCACGTTAGGAATCAAACCTTGATCTGTCCACGTCAGGACTAAACTTTTCCACGTCAGGAATAATCCATTTCTTTCCCCGTCAGGAATCAATCTTGATATGTCCGCGTCAGGACTTTGATCTTTCCACGTAAGGAATACCAACTTCTTTCTGATTTGTCCGCGTCAGGACTCATTTTTCCACGTAAGGAATGCCATCTTAATCTGTCCACGTAAGGACTCTCTTTTTTCCACGTTAGGAATACTGTCATTTCCACGTAAGGAAACTATCTTCTGATACGTCCGCGTATGGACTCCATCTTTTCCGCGTTAGGAATCTCCGTCTTTCCACGTTAGGAATCACTTCTGTTGATATGTCCGCGTAAGGACTACATCTTTCCACGTTAGGAATAATAATCTCTTTGATCTGTCCGCGTTAGGACACTGATCTCGTCTTGATTTGTCCACGTTAGGACTCAGGCGTCTTCGACTCACCGAGGAAATAAGACTTGTCCACGTAAGGACTCACGCGTCTTCGACTTGCTGGGGAAATATCCGTGTTAGGACTTACACTTTGCCAACAACACGAAGAAGGATAAATTTGTCCACGTCAGGACTCTCACATCTTGTCATCACAAAGAACTATAAACTTGTCCACGTCAGGACGCACGTTCACCATTACGAATAACGATATCTGCCGAAAACAAAATGATCCACGTCAGGATACCAACACGAATAGCAACCAATCTCTTATCAACGTCATAACCTCCCTTTCTCCAAATTTCAAAAGACCGAATCTATCCACGTCAGGATTAACACACCTTACCAATCCGGTAAAACAAACCTGTCCACGTTAGGACGCCCACTTCTGAAGAAATCCCGTCATTCTAGGAATAAATTGTCCACGTCAGGACTTAGTTCTTCAATGATCCTTTCCCACAAACTTCTTAGCACTGACGTGACAGCGACTTCGAGATGAACTCTACTGGGGATGTCTGAAAACCAACTATCGGACACCTGCTTCGAAATTCTGATTCATGCGACTCGTTGATGACAAACGAACTCTGCTTGGGAATAAGGAGATTCTTATCCTGGCCACTCTGGCTGGGGAAAATAACATACATTTGCATAAATGGCTCTGCTGGAGACAAAGAGAGTTTTATCACGATAACTCTGTGGGGAATACCGCCGAAACTGACATTGTCATTGAATATCTCCTGCCGAGATCTTGACCGTTTGGTAATTTATTTGAGCAAGAGCTCTCTCCACCTGAACTACTAGAGTACAGAAACTGCTTCAGCAAAATAAATGCTGGAAGGATAACGCCGACTCGCCGGGGATAGCCTGATGCTACAAAATTATTCCGGCAAAATAAATGCTGATAGGATGAAGTCGCCCCTGCTGGGAAGTTGGGAACTCAAACCACACGTCTTATTGAAGTAACCCCCTGCTGGGGAATAATAACTCTGCTGAGGAATAGCAGATGCGCACAGCACAATCGGACTTTCTGCTGGAATGTGAACCGATATCACCAGTATCTCTGACAAAATAAATGACAGGAACCGCCATCAACTCTGCTGGGGAGAGTCTTGATCTTCGAATTCCACTGGAAGGAAAGAACATTTACTGAAGAGAACTCCGCTGGGGATGACTGGATTCTCTTGGGGAAAATTAACTGACTCCACTGGGGGAGAGTGCCTGACCCTGCGGGGGGGGAGATGAACCTGTCTGAATACAGCCTTACGATCTCAGAATCACTAAACTCTGCTGAGGACGAGTAACTTCCCTGGAGCACGTCCTTTGGATAAGCTATGGCTAGCTGGGGAATTCTATCCTTCTTCAGGAAAAACATGCATGACCTGCGTGGGGATCAAGCTTTTCATTATTGCAATCTTTTGATCACCTTCCTCGTACGGTTATGAAACCTGCAACAACACAAACAAGACACGACAAGCCTATGCAATCGAATCAATTCAGGTTAGTGACGCTACACTCAGTTAATTCAAAGCTTTAACAATTGTTGGCAAGGGCCAGTGATGTTATACTCATGCTAGCTTCATCAAACTTAGGCGTTTTATCGTGCGCAAAACAGTAAAGAACAGGCATCAAGTACTGAATAACACATTTTCATTGATTGGGCCCCTGAATGGGCGGAGTTTTTTTGTACACGGGATGTAACTCCTGAAAAGAGGAAGCTACGCAAAGCAAATATACAAGTATGCAAGTATTCACAAGAAGCATAAATATTGACAAATTAAATTTTGTACACATGTCGGCAACTGGATGGAGATGAACACCACGAACTGATCCTCCCATGACTCGTCCGACTCTAATGCTTTCCCGGTATCCGTCTTCTGAAGAGGTTGTATCCGATAACTGATTCCTCAAACATATTCTCCCGCACTGATGCTCATCGAATTCAACTTCGGACCGCAGTCATTTGCTTTTCAAATCCCTAACTTTTGCGTGAACCGCCCTTTACGGGTTTTCAGTTCACCGGGATACCCCTTTTTGCCGAAGCCGCCCAGTGTAGGTTTTCAACTTCGCGGGTGTACATTTTTTTCAATTTTATCCCTAACTTTTGCCCGAACCTTTCATTCTGTTTTTGGTTCGCCAGGATGCCCCATTTTTGCCTGGACTCTCTTTTTCTGTCCAGCGGGTCTGTTTTAAGCAAAGTATTTTTTAACTGCGTCCGAATTCACAGGTGATGCAAAGTCTTCCCCGTCCATGGTGGACAACAATAAAGCTCCTCCTGAAAAGACCTTACTGACAACGTATGGCCCTTCGTAGTTGGGGGTCCACTTGCCCCTGTGATCTGCTTGCGGTGGGAGAATCCTTTTCAACACAAGGTCGCCCGTCTGAAAGCTCCGCGGAAGTATCTTCTTGTCGTACGCTTTCTTCATTCGTCTTTGATACAAACGACCGTATGCCAGAGAAGCTAGCCTCTTCTCATCCATCAAACTCAGTTGGTTCAATCTATTCGTTACCCATTCTGCCTCGTCCAGCTGAACGTCTCGCAATACCCTTAGAGAAGGGATCTCAACTTCCAATGGTAATACCGCTTCCATCCCGTATACCAACGAGAACGGAGTTGCCCCGGTTGATGTGCGTACCGTCGTACGATAACCGTGCAAAGCGAAAGGTAGCATTTCATGCCAATCTTTATAAGTCACCACCATTTTCTGGACGATTTTCTTGATATTCTTATTGGCCGCTTCGACAGCGCCATTCATCTTGGGTCGGTAAGGGGAGGAGTTGTGATGTTCGATCTTGAAATTCTGACAGAGCTCCTTCATCATTTTGTTGTTCAGATTAGAACCATTATCCGTGATTATCCGCTCGGGAATCCCGTATCGGCAAATGATATCTCTCTTGATGAATCTAGCCACCACTTGCTTCGTTACATTTGCGTAAGACGCTGCTTCCACCCACTTGGTGAAATAATCGATTGCTACAAGGATGAACCGATGCCCGTTAGAAGCCGTCGGCTCAATCTTTCCAATCATATCGATTCCCCACATCGAGAATGGCCATGGAGATGACATCACATTCAAAGGACTCGGAGGCACATGTATTTTGTCAGCATAAATTTGGCACTTGTGGCACTTTCTTGCAAACTTGAAACAATCAGCTTCCATCGTCAGCCAAAAGTAACCTGCCCGCAGCAGTTTTCTCGTCATAGCATGCCCACCAGCATGCGTACCAAAGGCACCTTCGTGAATTTCCTCCATGAGAAGCTTTGCCTCTTTTTCGTCTACACAACGCAACAACACCAAGTCGTGGTTTCTTCTGTATAGGACGCCATCCGGGTTCAAATAGAAATTACCCGCTAATCTCCTGAGAGTCTTCTGATCTTGACTGGATGCCCCAGCCGGATACTCTTTATTCTTCAGGAAATTAAGGATATCAAAATACCACGGTTTGCCATCAGACGCTTCATCAATAGCAAATACATAAGCTGGCCTGTCCAACCGAGAGATAGTGATCTGGGGAGCTTCGTTCCAGAAGTTGACCTTGTACATGGAAGACAAGGTGGCAAGGGCGTCAGCCATTTGATTTTCTGCCCGCGGCACGTGATGCAATTCAACTTTGTCGAAGAAAGGCAACAATCTCCTTGCATAATTCATATAATGTATCAAATTGGGCTGCCGTGTCTCCCATTCCCCTTTGATCTGATTCACCACCAGAGCTGAGTCTCCGTATACGTCTAGATGTTTGATTCGCAAATCAATGGCTTCTTCAAGCCCCATTATGCAAGCTTCGTATTCGGCCTCATTGTTGGTAACGGCAAAGGTCAATCGGGCAGTAAACGGGATGTGCGACCCGTGTGGCGTAGTGATAATTGCCCCTATTCCGCTACCGTAAGCATTCACAGCTCCGTCAAATATCATCTTCCATTGGGACCCCGGCTCTGGTCCTTCGTCTGGTAACGGCTCTTCGCAATCCTTCATCTTGAGATACATGATATCCTCGTCAGGAAAGTCAAATCTCATCGATTGATACTCTTCAATAGGCTGCTCCGCCAGATATTCAGACAGCACACTCCCCTTTATAGCCTTTTGCGAGACGTATTGAATATCATATTCAGTCAAGACCATCTGCCACCGGGCAATCCTACCTGACAACGCCTGCTTTTCGAATATATATTTGATCGGATCCATCTTCGAGATAAGCATGGTTGTATGATTCAGCATGTACTGCCTCAAACGCTTGGCGGCCCAGGCTAGCGCGCAACAAGTTTTCTCCAGCATTGAGTAACGAGATTCACAGTCCGTAAATTTCTTACTCAAATAGTAAATTGCATGCTCTTTTCTCCCCGTCTCGTCGTGTTGACCGAGAACACAACCCATGCTTCCCTCAAGAACCGTCAAATACATTATCAAGGGTCTCCCTGCCACTGGGGGTATCAAAATAGGAGGCTCCTGCAGATACTTCTTTATTTTGTCGAACGCCTTTTGACAATTATCGTTCCACGTTACAGCTTGATCTTTCTTCAAGAGTTTGAATAATGGTTCACACGTGGCCGTTAGGTGAGATATGAACCGGGCAATGTAGTTCAATCTCCCCAAAAACCCGCGCACCTCTTTCTCTGTTTTAGGCGTCGGCATTTCTTGAATCGCTTTTATTTTAGCAGGATCGACCTCTATTCCTCTTTCGCTTACTATGAACCCCAGGAGCTTACCCGATCTCACCCCGAAGGTGCATTTGTTAGGGTTCAGCCTCAGCCTGAACTTCCTAAGCCTTTTAAACAACTTCAACAGATTCACCAGATGCTCTTCCTCCGTCTGGGATTTAGCAATCATATCGTCAACATAAACTTCGATCTCTTTATGCATCATGTCATGAAAAAGAGTCGTCATCGCACGCTGATATGTTGCCCCAGCATTTTTCAAACCAAAGGGCATCACTTTATAGCAAAATGTTCCCCAAGGCGTTATGAAAGTAGTCTTCTCCATATCCTCTGGCGCCATTTTAATTTGATTATAGCCTGAAAAGCCATCCATGAAGGAGAATACGGAGTAGTGAGCGGTATTATCAACCAACACGTCAATGTGAGGAAGTGGAAAATCGTCTTTTGGGCTTGCTTTATTCAAATCTCTATAATCCACGCACATTCGAACCTTGCCATCTTTCTTTGGCACTGGTACGATGTTGGCAACCCATGAGGGATACTTCGTCACAGCCAGGAACCCAGCGTCCCACTGTTTCTGAACCTCCTCTTTGATCTTCATTGCCATATCTGGGCGAGTTCTGCGAAGTTTTTGTTTGACAGGCGGGCAGTCTTCTTTCAGTGGCAGACGATGCACAACCATATCAGTATCGAGCCCTGGCATATCTTGATACGACCAAGCGAATACATCATTATACTCTCGGAGCATTTCAACCAGTTTTCGCTTGATATCACTCTGCAGTGCGGCTCCGATACGAATATTTTTCTCAACCCCTTCCGACCCCAAATTGATAATCTCGATAACCTCGTCGTGAGGCAGAATGGCTCTTTCCTCTTGCTTCACCAACCAAGACAGTTCTTCAGGAACGTCGCTATCTTCGACAACCTCTTCTTCGGTCTGGAATACCGGGTGCTCGAAGTCGGGACGAGTCATAGGTGGTTCAAGGATGTCATCTGAAAATGTTATCCTGCAAAAGAAAGGGTTAAGTGCTTCAAAATGCGTATACAGCGGATAACCACATTGCCCTTTTATTGAAAAATACAAGACAAGAAAGACAGGGATTACAGTATTTACACATGAAAAAAAACGCCATTTATTTAATGGTTAACGAAGCAATGTTTATAACAACACAGCCCTAAGCAAATCCTGATGCCCCGGGCAAGACATCAGATTATTCAACAATTAATAAAGCAAAGCATTACTGTTTAAAAGTCACAGGAACAAGCTCCTGAATGGACCAGTTGCACAGTCCTTGTCCTGGCGTGCTTGGCTGAATCCAGGCATCCATATCACAGTCGCTGTCCCCTTCATCGGATTCTGAAGCAGCATTGACAGATTCATGGCATACTCCACTGGCAGAGATGGTGATTGACTTTCTGAAATGAGGGGCCCCCACAGAAGGAGTTGATGACGACGGTCGGTACCCCAGTCCGAACCGGTCCATTTTCACCGGAATGTCCAATACTTTGCCCCAGCCCTTGGCTTCTCCTGCCTTTACTAGCGCTTGAGCCTCTTTATACGAAGAAACAGCTATTTCTGGCACTTTGCTTGGCCCGGGACTCTTGTCCTTTATGCGCAAACCTTCGAACGCCTGGCATGGCGTCTCGTGGATCTCCCCGTCGACTTCCACATATTTGAACGAAGAAAGATGGCTGACCAGGATGTCTTCTTCTCCGCACACGGTGACTACACTGTCTCCGACCATATACTTTAACTTCTGGTGCAGGGTAGACGTGACTGCCCCTGCCCCGTGAATCCAAGGTCTTCCCAGCAAGCAGCTGTACGCAGGCTGTATATCCATGATATAAAACTCCGTTGCAAACACTTCCGGCCCCACTTGCAGGGGCAATGTAATTGATCCGAAGACTGTTCTCCGCGTGCCGTCAAACGCTCTGACTACCAAATCACTTGGTGTGCACAAAATCCCTCGAACATCCAGCTTCATCATAGCCTTCTTAGGCAGCACATTCAAAGACGACCCGGTGTCAACCAATACGTGCGACATTGTCGACCCTCTGCACTCAACAGATACATGTAATGCCATATTATGATCCCTTCCTTTCGGAGTCAAGTCGAAGTCCGTAAAGCCCAGACTGTGGCCTGCATTTACATGTGCCAATACTCCTTCTAGCTGATTGACGGAGACATCCTGTGGTACAAAAGAAGTGTCCAGGACTTTCAGCAAAGCATTTCGGTGGGCTTCCGAACACAACAGCAATGACAGAATAGATATTTTGGATGGCGTTTGCTGCAGATGCTCCACAATTTTATAGTCGCTCTTCCGAATTAAGCGCATGAATTCTTCGACATCCTTAGATGCTGCTTCTTTTTCATTTGCTTGAACCGGAACATTTTCCACCGCTTTCCCTTTTCCTTTCGCTATCCTTTCGGCTTCCACTTCAGGAGATATAAAGATCCTGCCGCTTCTTGTCATGCCTCCTGAGCCAACAACATTATCCACAACCTCCGCTGACGGCTTGTTAACATCGACTTTAATCCCGTCACAATACACCTCTAGCCCATATGACCATGGGACCGCTTTCGTGCTCTCATACGGGATTGGCCCGGCTTTAGTTATAGTAATCGGTGGTCGCTGAGCGGGTGCTGAAATGGTGATCGTCTTCCTAGGAATTGTCACTGTGGCAACATCACTCCGATTATCCACTACTGCCCCTGCCGGCTCATCAGTTGCTGTTCTATCAAACTGCAATATACCATCATCAATCAAGGCCTGAATGCCTTTCTTCAGATCCTCACACCCCCCAGACAGGGCCCAACAATCTAAGCAGTACTCATTACAACCCGGGTAAACACCTCCTTGCAATAGTCGGCTTTTGATCTCGCTCAACGGCGTCTTTAAGTCCTCAACATTCATAATCAGATTCAGACCTTCCTCAATCAGCACGGCATTCGCCCCATGATTAGGCATGGGTTTCTGGACTATATTCGCACCGGTCGTTCCGAAGTTGATAGACTTGTTGTCCAAGAGATCCTGCACAACGTGCTTAAAAGCATGGCAACCTTCTATATCATGGCCCGGGGCCCCAGAATGAAACTCGCAGCGCCTATTTGCATCATAGCCGAACGGGGGAGTTCCCGTTATCGGTGCCAAGGTTCTTTTCTCCACCAGATTCAATCCCAACAAGGTCTGCAATAAATCAGCATAGTTAGAGGGAGGTTTCTCAAACACCCTTCTCGGCTTACCACCCTGGAATTTTCTCTGAGCTTGCTGTGCCCCCTGCTGAGGCTGCTGCTGCTGTGGCATTGGTTGCTGCTGAACCTGTTGTTGTTGCTGAATTG